>CAXIPT010000022.1:217480-337028 GCA_964030475.1 Tethya wilhelma
TTGGGTATAAAAAATGAAGTAGTCATGTGCCGAAATTGAGACATGCCTTGTTCCAATACTTTTTACCGCACTGCCCATTCCTACACTACTTATTTTTTTCAAATTTTTACTACTTGTATATATACGAGGGGGCAATGAAGTAGTCATGTGCCTTAATTACTACTGCCATTTTCTACACTTTTTTTTTCAACGTACTGAGAAATTTTTACTACTTGTACCATAATATTGGTGTCTGGAATTGTAAAAACTTTTTTGCAGCTTTTCATTCAATTTGAGCAGTGTAGCTAGCTATTTCCATAGAGCTGTGTCAATGTTGTTCGTACATTACACTTCAGGTTTCAATATACCAATGAAACTCGCTTAGGTTAACCCCAATTTACTGTCGACGCATTTCCTTCAATTTCCAATTGTCAATTGCTCACCAATTAATATTTCAAAAGTACTTTTGCAGTGAAATTCGTTTGATTTTTTTATTTTCGAGGATGGACCCCATGCGAAGTACACAAAATTAATCTATATAAATTATTGGTTCTGTAAAAATTAAAAAAAAAACTGTATACAGTGTAAATTGATTTGACAATGTATATTATAATAATATATATATTTATTTAGTCAAAAGCTACAGACAGTGCCCATAAAATACTCCCATTTATTGGTTCACTGGAAAGTTCTACTGATGAAGAGAGCAGTGCTTGTATAATACTATATCAAAGAATATACACTATTCTGGTTGGAAAGGAACTATCCAGTCAAAGTGATGAAGAATACTATGATGCTGCAGTAGATGAGCTAAAACAGCTTACCCTGGAATGGTAAGATATTTCAATTTTTTATTTTATTTTAGTTAATAGGTATAGCCGGAAATATTGACAGTCAAAAAAATTTGATGGTTTTCTCCACAACGTGTCCTTGCTTTAGAGGTTTGATTGTATATTCGATTGGTCTATTATCAGTCTAGCTCACATGCATGGTTGTTCTTTTCTAGGAGGTTGTCTAACATTTAGGCAATGCCTTAATTGTATGTAAACTAGCTCTCCTATAAAATGCTATTCTTTTACTTGTTAGTACAGACTACTGTATATATCAAGGTGCATGATTCAGAAGTACTTTATTTTTGTGCTTTCATTTTTTCCTGTAACCTGAAATCCTAAACATAAACAACAGTGAAATGTTCTGCATTTTAAAAAAAATAATTAAAAAAAATTATGTAAAAGCTCTAAGCCATGAATACACTAGCAGCACATATATCAAGACAAGAACACTTCATGTAAGCTAAAACAATGTTTCTTTCTGTCATGCTTTATTTTTGTATACTTTTCACTAATAATGATGCAAAAAAGACCTACAGAAGCATGAGTGATGAGCAATATGACTTAGATACTTTCTTTGTAGCTATATTTAACCAAAACAACACTTTCTGACTTATATAGACGGTATCTCTTCAAAATTGCAATTTTTGCTAAAGAATCTACTAATTTTGCATCTGTAGTTTTGTTTCTGAGTGTCTGACAGACCTGGTTCTTTTTGCGTTGGAAACGAGTTCATTCTGAATTTTTCATTGAATCTCTCATATTTAGAACATAATAATATATGGTATCTACCCAGAAATATGCGGCGTACAATTAATATTGCCAATTTCCCCATTGACTCCCATTCCAAGATGCATGGTGGTGAAATGTTCTCCACATGCTGATATCACATCAAATAATGATGATTAAAGTAGTAAAAATTTTATAAAAATGAAAAGTGTAAGAATGGGCAGTGCAGTAAAAAGCAATGAAACAAGGCAAGTCTCTAAATTTCGGCACATGACTACTTCATTTTCATGAGTCAATTGCATGCAAGTTTGAATTCCATCACTATATCTGTCGGTCGTTTGGCTCATGAGTCAATGCAAGCAATCACTTTACTAATTTGGATGAAGTAACAAGCATTTAGAATGTAAATACACAAAGAGTAGGGCGCAAAATTTAGAGACTTGCCTTGTTTCATTGCTTTTTACTGTACTGCCCATTCCTACACTTTTCATTTTTATAAAATTTTTACTACTTGTTCATTCACTTTTTTAAACACCAAGGTGACCAATTTCATGGAGACAATCACGCAGCAGAGATTAGTCAGTCTCTACAAAAGCAGAAGTGTACATTTGATGCGCATGCGCATTATATGCATGCAAACCACGTGGTCTATATGAGAGGCTAATTGCTGCATTGTAGTACATGAATTTATATACTAGGTTTCAGAGCTTTCTTGTTTTTGTTTAGGCATATTTATGATCAAAACGAGTATTAAGGAATATAGTGCCCATGAAAAGAACATACTCTGTGCTATCAAAGTTGTTTCAACACATTCTGGTTCTCTGGAAATCGTTTCCAAGTAAATCAGTTAGGAAGTCCGTAAGTACGTTAAAAGAACAAAAATGGCACTATGGTGACTTCCCACTAGCGCTCTCTACGAGTGCTTAGGAAAGTTTTTTTGAGTTTTAGGCCTTGCATGCAGTTAGTCATCTGTCATTGAGAGCCTCTGAGCAACTTTGAAGGTTTAATTTTGTTTGAATAGATTTTTATAGTGACCAACATTTTGTATTGTGTCTATGGGACAGTCGGCCCATTCCTACTATACGTATACTACCGTATGTATGATTAAGCTAGATATGGTGCTGAAAGGAGTGAGTGGCCAATGAAAAGAGTGATTGAGTTTAGTGCTTGGGTGAGAGTGGGCCCTGTAAACTGAAGGTGGGATGACTGAACAGCCCTGAAGAATTCTTGCACATATACCAATGCTTTCTGCTTCCACCTTCTCTCACGAAGAGAGCTTAACAGTAGAGGGTGAGAACATTAGAGAAAGATTGATTGAGTATAGAAGCGACCAGAGCTCAACTACTGCTTGTAGATCACTTTGGTAGCAAACTTTTGCACCGCCTCAAGCTCAAGTTGAGCTCGGATCCCAGACACAGCTACAGTAGTCAAGGGTAGGCAAGACAAGGCAGCTGTATATAGATGAGCAAGAGTCCTAGAGTTAGCTTCATGAAACGTGTGATGGATGATTCCTAGTTGTTGCCTGGCTTTAGAACAGGTGTTTGAGACAAGAGCAGACCTTTTGAGATCACTGGTATACAAAAAGCTTGAGTATAGTAGTTGAAAAGCTAGACTAGTCTAATATGTGCACATGTGCATTCAGTGCTATATGTGGCTTTGATTGATATATAATGATCGATTTTTGAATTTTATGTGGCTACATTAACAAAACATTATACTATCTTTGTAACTTTTGTGGTAACTATACATTGATTATGGCAGAAGTGTCTATCAAGGTTAACATCATAATAAATTTAATATTAGTGTATTGATATCATTAATATTTTTGTAATAATTTTGCAAGAAATGTTGAGTTTATTTGACTTGTATAAATAACCATAGTTTGTAGGAATTGTCAGTCAATAAGTGTATATTGTCATGCCAACAAAGAATTATCTAATTTTCAGCACCTGTTTATTGGTCCCCTTCATCAGACATATTGTATGGTACATAGTGGGGGCTGTAATTATAAGTGTTATCCATGGTTCAAGCAATTTGCCTTAATCGTGGTTCAAATTCAAGAGTTATATGATATGCAATCTCAGGAATCTTGCTTATGTTTGATATGATTATGCCAACTTTCCAACTGATTGGCTTACATAAACAAGTAATAATGAGCCGAAATTGAGGCATTCTTTATTTCTTTACTTTGTACTATATACGAGCTGAAGTGTTGGCTCTTTATTATTCACATGCAGCTGTCAGAGCTCTGAAACAATAGATTTGTTTGGAAAACAAATCAGTATGAAGCATGCATTTCAAGTGCTGTTGTGGCTGTGCATCTACCACGAATTCTACTGCCAGAAGGTATATTAATTGTGCTCAGATAATTGGCAATAATTCCTTTCAATCTAGATAATATTGAAAGCTTGTACAATTTTATACATAATTATCCCTCGGTACATGTGCTAAGTATCGGTAGACATTTTGTATGTCTCTAAATGACTTTTTCCATCAGTGCAACAGTTTTAGTAATAAATCAAAATAAGCATAAACAATCAGTTATATAATAGAGTTAGCTTTGCACCATAACTGGACTCTTTTCAAACTTTGGGGAGTGGTCATGCATGTGTGACATAGTTTGTCATTCACAGTTTTATTTCGGCCAACAATATACATTTTCTTAATATATAATAATAATATATTCTGAATTATTAGCCTCATTGTTATAGCATGCTTGCATGCAGTTCTATAGGTTTAGAAAATTTATTGAATAGTGAAACTAATGCTTATAGCTACTACATTGTCATTGCTAGTATTCAACCTGGCAGTCAGTCATATTACTTTGTTTTATTGCTTTTACCTAATATTGTAACACTGCCCATTCTTATACTACTGCTCAATCAAAGTTTCTGATAAAAGTTATATAAAAGCCTACAGTAATCATAATCATGACATGCAGGTTAATTATACTGAGCACTTTATTTTTTATTTAGAAACAGTCATCTACTTTGGCTGAAGCAATAGGAACTAAGCTTAATGGAATTCTGGAATCCCCTATATGTGCTCTTTACCAAAGTTTCATAGATCGAAGAAGAATGATACAGTGTGGGGAAGTTATTCCTGACTTAGATGAGAATGCACAAAGATTTTTTCTTTCTGAAGATTTGAGATTCATGCCTCTACATAAGGAAGGCCTGAAATTTGATCCAGCTGTAGACTTTTTCAATCCAACAACTACCTCAAAAGGTATTTACACTTTAATCCCTATAGATATAGTGTCTACATCAAACCCTATTATACGTAAATAATAATATATGCATGCATCGGCCAAATGTCGAATGTGTAGACACGAGAAAAAAATGTTTATCACCACACAAAACAAAATTAAGTCTTTAAAGTTGCTCGGAGACTCTTTATGACAGATTATTGATTGCATGGAAGGCCTATAACTGACAGCCTCACAAACTCATAATGACATTTAACACTCCAGTGCATGGGAAGCCACACGCAATAGTGCCGTTTTGTTCTCCTTGCATACTTATGCACGTACTTTGGCCAATTAAGCTACTCATAATCTCTAGAAAAAACTCAGTTCAGAAATTCAGTGAATCAAGTGAAACTTGATGACCTCATGATCAGTGACATTGATCACAATTTGTCATGACCAAGAATGCAGAGATGCTGACTGAAGTATGCTGCTGCAGTACAGTTCATCAGTAGCGGATCCAGGCGAAGTTCGTTGGGTTTGTATGAATCCCCGGGCCCTTTTGGCCCGCTTGCAGATTAAAAAAATTGTAGAAAATCAGTAGAAAAACTAACTGATAGATTCTTACAAGTGTATAACTTACTTTGAGAATCTAGGCCTGGGAATAAGCCTAGAAAGCCTAGTTGAACGACTTTGCACTTTACCGCGAGCAGTGTCACTCGTGCTAGGTGGCTGGCTTAGCTGTTAATTTTGGTGCGCTTCACGCACACCTTGATTAGAACTCCCTTTTCTGGAATCCTGGATCCGCCCCTGTTCACTAACATTGATATAAACGACACTCATCCAAAGTGTTATTATAGCTACGTGTCAAAGCATAGATATAAGCCAACTCATGCATACAGCATCAGAGTGCCAGTCCCCTGTATGCATGCATCATAGTCCAAGCTTTGCTTTATTTCTAGATAATGCACACTATACATGATGCCCCGGATTGTGGTCCCAATGCCAGAAGTTTGAAAATGGTTGTGTAGAGTCATGCAAGATAATAGTTTGTGAGATCTGAGGCTTGTGTGCTTCCCTGAGTGATTTTTAGCAAGTATTGATTCATGAACGTGAGTGGCTTCTATTTTTACCATAGTTCTAGCTAGTACTAGACAGACACACACACGCACACACACACACACACAGAAAACAACTAGCATCACACTCTACATGTGCTATGCACACGTGCCAAGGCTTAAATATCAAAACAATATACAGGGGCGTAGCCAGGATTTAGAACTAGGAGGTGCGCGCGCAAAGCACGCGAAAAATTTCTAGGTGCCACGCCCACTAATTAGTGCATGTGACCCCCGTTCCGTAACCTTTGAACTCTAGTTGCGAGCAGCTTTGAGTGCTCGAGCGCTCTCGATCGAGCTAGCATGAACTAAACTGTTCTAAAGTTTGTCTTTCAAGCGTTTGAGGTCTAAAATCTTAAATAACTAGCTTCAAGGAATAAACAAGTAAGTATAAAATGGCTCGAGTAGCTATTAATAAAGCCAATTATTAGTCATTCTCTTCTTCCGGTCATACTCAAAGGGGGTGCTCGAGCACCTCTTGAACCCCCTCTGGCTACACCACTAATATATGGTACCGCAAAAATGAAATCCATCAATCAATGAAAAGCTTTGAGAATTATTTATTACTCACAAACTCATAATGACATTTAACACTCCAGTGCATGGGAAGCCACACGCAATAGTGCCGTTTTGTTCTCCTTGCATACTTATGCACGTACTTTGGCCAATTAAGCTACTCATAATCTCTAGAAAAAACTCAGTTCAGAAATTCAGTGAATCAAGTGAAACTTGATGACCTCATGATCAGTGACATTGATCACAATTTGTCATGACCAAGAATGCAGAGATGCTGACTGAAGTATGCTGCTGCAGTACAGTTCATCAGTAGCGGATCCAGGCGAAGTTCGTTGGGTTTGTATGAATCCCCGGGCCCTTTTGGCCCGCTTGCAGATTAAAAAAATTGTAGAAAATCAGTAGAAAAACTAACTGATAGATTCTTACAAGTGTATAACTTACTTTGAGAATCTAGGCCTGGGAATAAGCCTAGAAAGCCTAGTTGAACGACTTTGCACTTTACCGCGAGCAGTGTCACTCGTGCTAGGTGGCTGGCTTAGCTGTTAATTTTGGTGCGCTTCACGCACACCTTGATTAGAACTCCCTTTTCTGGAATCCTGGATCCGCCCCTGTTCACTAACATTGATATAAACGACACTCATCCAAAGTGTTATTATAGCTACGTGTCAAAGCATAGATATAAGCCAACTCATGCATACAGCATCAGAGTGCCAGTCCCCTGTATGCATGCATCATAGTCCAAGCTTTGCTTTATTTCTAGATAATGCACACTATACATGATGCCCCGGATTGTGGTCCCAATGCCAGAAGTTTGAAAATGGTTGTGTAGAGTCATGCAAGATAATAGTTTGTGAGATCTGAGGCTTGTGTGCTTCCCTGAGTGATTTTTAGCAAGTATTGATTCATGAACGTGAGTGGCTTCTATTTTTACCATAGTTCTAGCTAGTACTAGACAGACACACACACGCACACACACACACACACAGAAAACAACTAGCATCACACTCTACATGTGCTATGCACACGTGCCAAGGCTTAAATATCAAAACAATATACAGGGGCGTAGCCAGGATTTAGAACTAGGAGGTGCGCGCGCAAAGCACGCGAAAAATTTCTAGGTGCCACGCCCACTAATTAGTGCATGTGACCCCCGTTCCGTAACCTTTGAACTCTAGTTGCGAGCAGCTTTGAGTGCTCGAGCGCTCTCGATCGAGCTAGCATGAACTAAACTGTTCTAAAGTTTGTCTTTCAAGCGTTTGAGGTCTAAAATCTTAAATAACTAGCTTCAAGGAATAAACAAGTAAGTATAAAATGGCTCGAGTAGCTATTAATAAAGCCAATTATTAGTCATTCTCTTCTTCCGGTCATACTCAAAGGGGGTGCTCGAGCACCTCTTGAACCCCCTCTGGCTACACCACTAATATATGGTACCGCAAAAATGAAATCCATCAATCAATGAAAAGCTTTGAGAATTATTTATTACCATCAATATTTTGTACTCTGGCTATAGTTATATGCATGCAAATAAACCAAATGTTCTATTGACCGCATGCATTTGCATCAAAATTTTAATAACAACATTTACAGAACAGGTTTTTTTCCAGAGTTAAGGCTGCATAGATTATTTTTGATGCGTTTCAGGATCATTACATTTTGATAACAGAATTTTCCTTAAGCATTCGGTGTAAATTAAAAACAGGACCTGTAAATTTTGCCAAGAGGCCTTTATCAGCTATTAACAGATCCCAGAGTCTGCTGAGAGACATTAATTTTGCAGTTTAGGTTCATAGATTTATACTAGCTGTCTCCTAGTGGTAATGGATTTTGGCATTCTCTCCTCCCTGAAAATAACTGTTTGATTGATCATTTTTGCCTCTTGGTCGTTTTGTGTGTTAGCATGTAGTCTTCCAACACTCTTCTCATCAAACTTTTTCACGACTTTCTTGTGTTCCATATACATATTAAGACCTATATCAATAATTATTATAATGTCCAATTGTGTAACACACAATTACATTAGATCCATTGGATGTTTCTAATTGTCATGGTGTTGCCAACTTGGTTGCTGCTGTTTTGGCATGCCCACCTCGCTCAAACCATTTGTGGTACCTAATGTTTGCTGCAGATGAATTGGAAGAAAAGTACATGACAGGATTTCTGGTAATAATAAAGTAACAATTAAATTCTGTATTATGTGTACAAGTAGTAAAATTTTGTAAAAATAACTAGTGTAGGAATGGTCAGTGCTGTAAAAAGCAGTGAAACAAGGCAAGAATCAGAACTTCGGCACATGACTACTTCATTTTCAGTTTTCTGGGCATGCCATGATTCTAAGTCATGGTCATTTATGTAATCACTTGATTAATTAGGATGAAGTATCAGTATAGGCATGCAGATAAAACCTTTATTAGATCATAAGACCTGGGCATAAAAAAAATTAAGTAGTCATGTGATGAAGTTCCGATTCTTGCCTTGTTTCACTGCTTTTTACAGCACTGCCCATTCCTACAGTCTATCGAGCTTGACCCTCCTCCTTTGTCACGTTGCATGCACCAAGAATAAGAGTCTAGCAAAGGTCATGTTCAAAACGCAATTAATAAAAACATGGAATTAAATGTGCGTTGACAGTGGGCATTATTTTAGAGAAAGACTGCAAACAAGACAACGAAATAGACTTGCAGCCTGAAAAACACTCGCTAGTACCAGAAAAGGGTCTTTGATAGTCACAAGTCCATTATTGATGGAGTAGAAGTTAACAGACTAGCCTGGTAATTAGGTAAAATTTGTTCTACACGTGCTGTTCAACCTCTTTGTACTTTTGTTGCAAATTAAATGCCTTAGGCTTACATAATTATCTAGGACTATTTTCAAGCCTTATTTGACTACAACAGCTCCAGAAATCATGGATATTTCCACACACGCAAACTACCGCCCACACGTAAATTACTACCCAGAATCTGGGTAGTTGAATCTGATTGGTCTATTAAAATATCATTAAACATCGTCTTTGCTAGACCCTCTCTCTCGGCGCGTGCAATGCGACAAAGGAGGAAGGTAGACTAATTCCTACACTGCTTATTTTTACAAAATTTTTACTACTTGCTCATTTACGTTTTTCAACACTAAGGTGCATGAAGGCTAGCAGAGAGTGGTCAGTCTCTGAAAAAAGTGCTTCCAGGAATTCGCATATATACTATATAGTAATATGTGCAAACGATGTGTTGTTTGACAACCTTTACCTACATAAAATGGATACATGGCAATACAATTATTTTACAGAAGAATTTCAAAAGCTGCCTAGATTTTGCTTGTTAGCTTTTAGGCAGCAAACGAATATCAAAGAACATACTTCAGAAGAAGTAAAGTTACTGTGTACAGTCAAAGTTGGCTCAATGCCGTTTGTTTCTCTGGAAATCACATTCAAGTATAAGTCAGTTAGGAAGGGAGAGGGGGAGGAAAGAAGAAAGAAAACAAAATTGCACTGTTGTGGCTTCTTGCCAGCGCTCTCTCTCTCTCTCTCCAGAGTGCTCTAGGAGGTTTCTGCATGCCTTGTTTACTTGATGTATGCAGATAGAAAACTGTTTAAGGTAGGCTTCTATGCGTGTTTGAAGGCTTAGCTATCTTTTTCTGAGAGTTTATAAGCATGAACATTTTCTATTGTGTCAATGGGACAGTCAGCCCATTCCTACTATATGTACTACCGTACGTGTAATAATCAAGTTTTTTTTCAATTAAATGCTGGGTCACCAACCAATAATAATGAAAGCACCTACGGTGAATAAGCCTTATCACACTAGCGTGCATAACTATCATATTTACGGCAGTACATATAGTAAAAATGGGCCAACTGTCCCATTGACACAATAAAGAAGCAGCAGCTAGCTAGCTAGCTAGCTATCTAGAATCGCAGCCGATTCAGCTGCTCAATATTGCATGTAACTAGTCAGTTATATGAGATTTTTAGCCAAAGGGGGTCAATTGAAACCTCTAAAACCCCCCTGGATCTGCCACTGCTTTGACCTAATGATGAAGCTTAGGCCTAATCAATTGGCTAAGATATAAACTTTAAAACTTTGAAATTTCAGAATCCAAAAAAAAAAAAAATTCTGGAACCTATCAACTAGACCCTGCTATTATGTGCTTATGTCACCATAAAAATACGCTTTCTTTCTTGTAGTACAATGACACCATTAAAGCTGGTCGTCTCTACGATTGTGGAATAGAGCTTACTCCAGATGGGCAGTATGGAAGACCAGACTATTTACCTCATGCTACTCGGGGAACACTAAGCTTGCACTCATTGTATCATTTGCTGTGGTCAAATTTTGCAGCTCTCTGTATAGGATTGGTAACACAGCCAGATGCTCAAAAAAATATTCATGGAAAAATAATTTCAAAAATGCAGTCAGTTCGACATTACTGCACTTTACAACTTCGTGCTATGTGGTTGCACATGACTACTAACATGAATATGAATTTAGAAGAGCACACTTTCTTCATCACCAGAAGCATGTCAAATGTTATCAAGGTATGAATAGTTAGAAATTAGAGGTGAGCACAATATTAAATGTAAAAACTGTTTACAAATTTAAAATGAAAAGCACCATTGCATGGTACGCAACCCTTAGGGGGGTAGGGGGGGTATGTATACACTATCCAAGCATTTATAATAATAGTAGCACAGAGGAAGGATATGGAGGTATGCATGCATGATTGTATACAGTCAGCATAGCGGGCAATTTGAACTACTTAAATTTTGCATAAAATTTGCCTTAATTTTTGTGTCGGTTAATTAATTAGTATAATATTATCTGACCCAAACTTTAATAAAGCTACTAATCGGATGTGCTATCACTATGGAAGCAGAGATGAATAATCTTTTATTTATATCATGAACTTTTTTGCAAAATTGTTTGGTCATGTGACCTCATTAATATTCATTTTATTAATGTTTTAATTAAAAGTCCAATTAGGACTGTTGCCAAGGCAACCAAAATTTTTGTAACATACTTATGGCATCAAAATATTAATTTCACCAAAGGATTTTTAATAACTTGTTGCCCTAGAGAGATAATTACAGAGTACTTCCATCTAAAATTATGTGCAAAATTTTGCAAAAATGCCGATACCTTTCCAAAGTAATGACGTATTGAAATGTCCCCGCCTTAAAAATCAAGTTTATGGTCTGATTTTGTCAAAAAATTTGGTTACCATCCAACAGTGCTATATAGCGTTTAATTTGGTGTTTTTTAATCAATAGGTAAATTTAAAAGTCAATTATAGCAATGAATATTAATGTTGTGATTTCACAACTTTATCAAAATGTTAAGTGAGGGCTATACTTCACAATAATTAATTTTATTAACATTAATCATAACATAGCGAATAATGTGTGATTAAATAATAAGATACAAAACATAGTGGAATTTTGACTGAGTGACCCTGGGCCTTAATGGCACAGACTATTCATGGGCATGGCTCTACTTACTCCAAATTTATGCAAATAACGCCGGACGAATTCACCACTAGAAGACTTTTAAAGCTACTATTTAACTATAACTACTGACAATAGCCACTGACAATATTAATTTTCACAATTCTGATTAGAGCTAAATTTTTTCACAAGCTTGTACATGTTGTATGTGAGCTTTGAAACCTGCTAGGTAGATGCATGGATAGTTAGGCTGTGTAGCAATAGCATCGCTTTCAAAAGCTAGGTTGTCTAGCTCTGAAAAAGAAATTTATAGACAAACTGCAAAATTATTAATTTGCTAATACTGGTAGCTGTTCAAACAGCAGTTTTGCAAATTTCCTCCACAGTCCTTCTGCATGTAAGCTTGAAGCTTGCAAATAAGCCTAGCTATAGGAAGCCTTAAAAGCCTAAAAGAAGCAAGTTTTTGAGCTGTCTAACTCTTTGTTAAAAAATTTGTAGAACCTGATTATAGTGATATTGTGTTTAAATATTATGTTCAAAAAAGGTGCTAGCTATTTGGCTTCCCTATCAATGACTGTGAATAAGATTTTCTGTGAGTTTAGGCCTTGCATTCAGTTACTCATTCAACAGAGAGCTTTTGAACTGGTTTAAAGACTGATTTTTATGGTGATAATCATTTTTTGTTGTGTTAATGCAGCATACTTTCATCCCTATCATAAGAACTCTGTTATTGTTCCCTGAATTGATGACTGTTTATCGTTATATGGTGAAACGTTATTAGGCTTGCGAATATTATGCTAGCATAATCTTGAGCATTTTAGCACTATTTTCTACTTGAGCATTATGCAAGCATTTTAAGCCGCTTTTCCCCTCAAAAGGGGTGTGGTCAACTAGTTTTCCAAATGGTGCACACCGTGTAGTAACTGTAATGAATCATGGAGGTGAACAATGACATTGAAGTGGAAGAGTCTGAAGATAGTGTAGCTGAGTTTTTAGTGAATCAGGACTATGTTGAAGCATCGCCTTCAGTGCAATAATCGTTCAGTTTAATAATTTTTCAGACTGTGTCGTTAACTGTTGGCTTTTCCATGCCACAAAATTAATGATAATTTTTGTTTGAAAGATAAAGGTAATCTGAGCATATTAAATTGAAATTATTGAGCATAATTGGGATAATTGTGAGCATAATAAGAACAATCTTAAAGCATAAAAGAATTGCCTAACTGTGAGCATAATATTTGCCAGACTAAATGTTATACACATTGCCAAATTTTCTTCTCTTTGTGGTTCACTGTATTTTGTACTATTACAGTATTTTTGTCAACCCCACACTGAAAATTTTGGTCAACTAGAGACTGAAGAACAGCTTAACCACTATGAAAATCAATGGCACAACTCTGTATTTTTACCTAGTTTAAGGGAATTACCACAAGAGGTCAGGACAATTAATATTATATGTTGGACATGTTAAGTAATATGTGTGCAATTATGTAGCTTGCCAAGCACTGCAACTATTCTCATGATGTATTGATACAAAAACTGAGGTATGTTATCAATCAATCCAACATTTTGTCCTTTTTTATGTATACCGTAAATCGTGAAAAATTAGTAGTTGATAAATTTTCATAGTCGCTGCAGAGTATAAAATTAAACACATAAAAAAGTGCAAAATAGTGGGTGTGGCTGCGTAATGTGACAATGCTACCAAAATTATATTTAACATTAAAATTTAACCTATGAAAAATTTTTAACACGAAAATTTCACGATTTACGGTATTTACTAATATTGTACACATGCAATAGAATGCTTAGTAATTAGTAATAGTTAAATCACAGTAGGTCGGGAGTTATGGCAGTAAACCACCAATGCCCGAGAGCAAGGACGCTTATATTGCCATAACTCCCAACCTACTGTGCATTAACTATTATATACCCCATTCTGATTGATCAAAAAGTACTTAAAATTCACTTTAGTAACAGCTCTACTCAGTTTTTAGTCGTGACATTTATTCAGAAAGAAGTAGAAGCAAAAATATAATGAGTTTCTTGTCTGCCACTCACCTCAGCCTGTGGTTTCTATAGTCCTCAGAGTTCTCCTCCTTTGTCCAGAAAAAGTGCTTGAACTACAGGAGCAAATTCAACGTATGCAGAAACTATAGTATTGTACTTAAAGCTTTAAAGCATGACAGAGTAACAGGCCTTTTTTGCCTGTCGTTTTGTCAGACCACTGCACCATGTGGTCGGACACATGACAAAAATGGTCTGTAAATGTCAGATGACAGACTGTTATATTTGACTCTGCTAACAGAATACCAAAAGAATCTACTAAAAGCGACAGTCTTGATGGTGACCCTTGTCATTTAACAACTTATAGTGCAATGCCCATTTCAAGGTTGAGCCTAGTATACTTTACATCAAGTACCTTACCTAACTGCACACCTAGTTCAAAGTTTACAGAAATTAGCTTCCTACATAAATAGGTGCTGAAATTGCACATGCATTTGCACAGAAGGAAAAATTTTTGTACACATATATTGTGTTTAAAGGTTATTAATTTTAATCACCCTCTAACTAAGTGTTAAAATTGTCCTTAGTTGGCTTGTACAAAGTGTATTCAGATTATATTTTGCATATATTATGCAAATTATTATCTATTATTCTCCAATTATCCAAATTATTATCTGTTATTATTCAAGACCATGGCTAGGTCTCGGGTCTAGTGCATGTAGTACATTGAATAGAAACAGCAAGTGAGGCAAAATAGGGTTGTCATGAGCCTGCCTTGTGAATTGCCAGGTGTAAAGGATTAGTGCTTTCAATTAAGGGGTACCGAATTCAATCCCTTGTTGGACTATATAGTACCGTATATCTTCTAAAAATTCGGTGCAAAAAAATTAAATACGCTCAAAACTTGCCAAATTTATAGGGATTATTCGTCTGCAAGTGCCACAAGTGTGCTTAATTACATATATATTAGTATATACGCGTGACGACCTTTGCCAAAAAATGAGAGGTAAGTTCAATAGATAGGATAAAGGGTGCTGAATAATAAGAGGTGCCGAATTTTTAGACTGAGATATACAGTAGTTGTTTTTGCAGTAGATTTTGTATTGAGAATGTTATGTGTCTAGATACACTTTATATGAGCCCATTACCTATTTAGTGTGGGGTTTCATTAGCAATATAATTTGATGAATATTAATTATTGGACTGTTTCTACAACAGGGATCTCTCAAGAGTGTACCCAAGGTTTCCTACACTGAGTGATTTTACTCAGAGAATGTTGTCTTCAGTGGATATCAGTAAAAAATTTCCGTTATTAACCAAGTTCTTGATTGCATATTCACGCTTACAAGCTGGAGGAGCAGTTCTACCTGAACTTATCAGTTTTTACAAATGGATTCATACTGTGTTGCCGTACACATGTCCAATGTCACTGGAATATGCTCGTGGAAGTACTTTTGAAAAGATTATCACTGATCGCAAACTAGTTATACTCCATTCTAAAGTTAAAGGTGAGATTTTGCTCCCTATTATAATTAATGCTGAATATTTTTGTAAAACCCTGCATGAAACTTGATAATACAATACTGTCCGAAGACTATGCCTTACAGTATATATGTGGTGTACAGATCTAAGTTAAGGATGCGGGCTACAGAAAGCTCATGTTATTTTGGATTTGCATGTCAGGAATTTCGTTACGTAGATGTAGAAACGTTACCTCACTGTATATTCTATGTTTTCTATTTATTTAAGTGATTGGGCTAAAGGAAGAAAAATTTTGAATCTTACTTGCAGTTTCAGAGTTACGCTTTGTCTTTGGTGAAGAACTTTTCTAGTTCACATCTTTAAGCTGTTTTCTCTCCATGTTGCCTTCTGGAAGATAACTATACCTATCGTTAGAAGTGCACAAAACTCAGTTCAGACCTGTTTTGCTGACATGATTTGCTGACAAAATTTTTTCCAGAGCACATGTAGTTTGTGTTGTCTCTGTATTTGTGCATGCATATAATCAGAATCAAGTCTGTTTTTCTTTGCATATAGTAGTTATTTACTGATAATCAAATGGTTTGTAGATGTAAAAATTAAAAAAAGCGTACGAACATTTATGAGCAAACTGTGCCCAGTAGCCTTGATCGCTCGTAACATATTTATTGCATTAACTCTCATAATTATTACAATAAGTTGCATGCATCTGTGTATTACTATTACAGGAGTTCACTGGAACTCTTGCTACCTTTTCTAGCAGGCTAGAAAACAGTTCTTGGAAAAGTAGCTTATGTAGTGCTAATCTAAAATAACACTAATGGCAATAGCTACAAGAATGGCTAGCTGCTCTTGCTGACAAAGCATATCAATTATGTGACATCAGTAGCAAGAAGAGACAATTCGAGTCCAGAAGTTTGCTTCTCTGAGACAAGAAGCACACTTAGAAAGCCAGAAAACTAGTGGGGTTTTTTGCCAGCTGATTGCAAAAATGGCATATGTTGGATAAGGTTAGTCTGTGACATCACATAATATAGTAAAGTAAATTGCTGAGCTGGTCAGAGATTAATTAACAATTAAAGCATGTATGCTTCCTTTCTATTTTCGCTTAATACAAATGCCTTTGCATACAACTAGCAGTAAAAGTAAAACAATCATGAGTAACTTTATACACATTCAAGCAAGGAGCATGGAGAACAAAGCAAGCCACACGCCTTAATTGTAACAGTTGCATAATTTAGTCCGCATGAAATTAGCTACAAATTATTATCATTAAAATTAATCTAGAATAGCAATTATAGTTTTCAATGCCAACTGATCTATTTTTAGATGGATTCAACAGATATTTACAAACCGTTGGGTGGTCGGTGGGTCTTGGAGGCTGCTCTGAGACAAAACGAGATGGGAAGTTGGAGCCTATATCTGATGACACGAAAATTCTGTACTTTATTTCTGAAACTGAAGATGCTGGGCAGAGTAATGATGTATTGTACCTTATAATTTCTGATATAGTAAGTGTATAAAATTTATTATAAGTATAGTAAACAATTTTATTTAAAAAAAAGTAGTGTTGGAATGGGCAGTTATGTAAAAGAAATAATAAAACCAGGTAAGTTTTGTAGCGAGTCAAGCAAGTAACAATAAGTTATTTTACTTGTCTATTGCAGTAATTAGCAGAATCAGTGCAAATTACTGGCTAATTATCGATCTTGATTAGGACAGCTTTGTTTTGAGACAGTGCTACGTGCAACCAAGACTTTTTTTGGTATATTTGTGCTAAGAAGATTGATTTAGATTTAATAGCTCAAACACTTATTTCAGGTTTTTTGCTGCTGTCTTGAGGCTTAAAATCTGCAAAACCCAAAGTAATAATTATGGGCTATCTCAAACCCAATGTAGTAGAACCTATAGACAGGTCAGAAATCACATTAGAAATTGACGGTGACCGATATTAATGTAGGAACATTAATAGTAGTAAAAATGAATAAACTAAGCAGTGCTGAAAAAATTAATGAAATGAGGCAAGTCCCTGAATTATGGCACATGACTACCTTATTTCAAAATGGGACAGTCAACCTATTCCTACTAACATACAGCAAACATACAAGTAGGCTTATTGTGTATTGAATACGTTGATAATGAATTTTTTCACCTGTTATATGTGATTCCTTGATAAAGGTCAATTTCCATAATGCATTCCTTGAAGATGCTATTGAAACAGCTAAAGCATCAGGCCTTAAGCATTACTTCCCTGAGCAAGAAGAATGCCACTTCATTAATCCAGCTGAAATCCACCAGAAAGCTTGCATTATCAGTACTAGTGAAGATTTTACAGGACAGAAACAGACTGAAAGGTAATTGTGTGATTCATTATTATTATGTTAAGCTTTATTCTCCCCTAAGCATTAATTCCAAGTACAGTATAAAGTACTGGGTACATTTGAATGTCACGGATGGCCCATTAGCACAATATATAAATAATATAACTCTGCAAAATAATGAGCACTTGGCACTATAAAGGCTTCTAAGCTACTTTTTCAACTTATTCTCTTTTTAACAAGCCTAAAAACATGGCGTACTGAAACTATCGCTAAAGTATCAAATAATAATGCCAAACCTCCAATTTTCTCCATCTTCTTCTTCTTACTTTTCTATGTTGGCAAGACTTTTCTCAGAGACTGCTTGCTTTTAGAAGCTGATTCATTATTGCTCCTAGAAGGGTCTTTACCCACACAGCAACTACCTTAACGGTTACAATTATTCACCCGTAGATTGTTTCGCGGATTTTGTATTCTTTGTATTTTACTGGTATTAAATTTTGCTATTTTGTTGAAGATGCAGCCAAAATGTTACTGATGTTAGCATTGTAGTAGAGGAGGAGCCAGGACTATAGCATGAAGTGGTTTAGATTGCTACAATACCAATTTAGTGATATTTATTCCTAAAAATAAATTTTTATGTGAACTAATTTTTACGTTTTTGGTGCCATCTGCAAAAATATCAAACGTTAGTATCCGCAAAAAAAATTGTAACACTAAGGTACTACCTCACCAAGCAAACTAACTTGACTCTGGCTGCTCTTCGGCTGTGGTGGCTTAAAGGATGATTGCTCACGTTTTCACTCCTATACTCATTATGGTAAGCCTGATGATCCAAGCTGTAAGCTGTGTCTTGCTCCCTTGGAGAATGTAGATCACTAAGTTTATCTCCTTCTGTCCAGCGCTTGAGTCTATACGCTGCTCACAGTCCAACCTTTCACCCGAATTATTAAACCTATTGCCACCAACTGAGTTCTTCCTTCTTTTCTATCGGCTTGAACTACTCTATAGACCCTGTAGGCAACTATCCTTAGGAGGAGCGGCAAAAAAAATGAAGCTTTTGTATTGGTTTCACATGTCTCTCCTTTAGTTGCTAGCTTTCCCACTTGTGCTCTCTACCAATACTCAAGAAAGTTTTTGTGAAGCAGTTAGTGCCTGATAGTGTTCTGAGTCAGTTTGAAGGTTTGAGTTAGTTTGCTAAATTTTTATGATAGTAGACATTATGTTTGATGTCTATGGGACATTCGGCCCATTCCTATTTAAAGTACTACTGTATATGTATGATTATCATCGTTAATATTATTAAAAAATAGAAATGCAATAAGAACATAGGAATGGCCAAGTCGGAAAAAAATGAGCTAACAAGATAGGTATGGTGGTGAAACTCTATTTGTAATAATTATGTAAAATATATCCCTTTCACTCATCTGACCACCATTCCTATCTTGTTTGCTCATTTTTTTATGACACCTGTCTGTGTGGAAAGGGTCATCTATTATGCAAGCGTACTGTCTCTTTACACATCTGACGCTGCCGACGAAGATAGGGTNCCACTCATTCACAACATAGAAGAATTCAGAACACAATTTAAATTTACTGCTTCAAAGACAAAAGCACTTGAGCTAGGTATACCAAATGAAGATCTGGATATTCTCAATAAGTACCTTGATGAATGTTTAAAGGTTTGTTTCAAAACCACACACTGTAGCTACAAATATGCATGTTTTTAATTAGTGAAAGATGAATATGGGTGTGAGAACAAATGACAAGCACATACCATAATTGATTTTACCACATGTACAGTATAATATGACATGGATTTTTTGCAGTGCTTTACTAATCAGTATGGTACACTGTGAGAATTTCAATAACAAAAATGAAAATAATTATTGTAAATTTTGTTTGTGAAATTTGGGATCTGAATTGAAAGACAAATATCTAGGTTTACAACATGTTAAGGGAGTGTTATTTTTTTTATAGCTTCCACTTGAAGCTGAACAAATACAAGAGTTCGAGTATGGATTTCATTCAGCTGAGTGTCAACTATTGGTTGATGTTGCTGCCGGACTGTATAGGATTGCAAAACAACTAGTAGAGGTGGTAAGTACAATAATTCCTTACCTGTTGTATGTACCATAATAATACAAAGAGTGCTGCTCACTTCACTCATCAGGCTCTATGAGAGTGAATCAAAATTACTGATGTTTTGCTGCTAGATAATGCATGGGTATGAGTGAACGGGACACAATGATGCATGCACTATTCTTTGGCTGCTACCCACATGTAGAAAGTTTGTGCACACTTACTTTGCAAGAAATTGCATAATGTTGCCAAACTGAACAAAACTTGCCCAAAAGTGGCCATTTCTCTTGCAGTTGTGTAATAATCTTGCAAAATTATGCAATTTATATTGCAAAGTGAGCGTGAAAGAACTTTCTACATGGGTTTAGCTATATATAGCTGCAGCTAAATAGTCCTAGATAACCATTACCAACTTGTATTGTTTTATAATCAGCAAGCGCGAAAACTCATTTTCTGGCTAGCTTTGTTTTGTGTACAGGGATAGAGCGGAATCGGTTTAAAGCAAATATTCTTCCCTTGATTGTTTTGTGAAAGATTGGTTCCCTATCACTCTTCTTAATCAGATACAGATGGATGCTCCTATAGTAAACCTTGTCAGCAATTTCACAAAACAGTCTGTTATTTTATTCTAAGCTATTATTAACTAGTCAGATGGAAACATCGTTGGGCGAGCCTGAGCGAAGGATCTTCATTTACAAGACCATGCTATTAGTAGATAAACGCTTACCGATTAACGATTATCTACTCCTGTTATAGTAAACCTATAATCTATGTGCAAACTTATTGAAATGATTAATTCTGAGTGCTCAAGGTTACAAGCAGGCTGGTGCCAATCTGGCTGTCACACTGTGACAACTGTGTAGCTGTCCATTCAGCTGGGAACGAGACTGTGTCTGTAAAGAAATGAGCAGCTAGCTAGGCCTGAGCTAACTGTAACTGAGTGGCAGTGCTGACAGTCTAAAAGCATATTATCATATGCAGCAACTTGAACGCCTGTAAGTGTGCGTGAGCCGCCTTTGTTTTTCGATTTTGCGTGCGCGCGTGTAAATAGAAATACCATAAGTCTGAGGCCCTGATCTTTAAATTTTTGGCTTTTGTGTTATTCGAGCAGCCTAGCTATTTCCAGTTTGGTCAAGGTCATGCATGCATTACACTTCCTCAATGTTTCACCGTTCCACTGGGGCTCGCTCAGGCTCGCCCCAATAAGTTACGTAGCTCCCTACAGCTCTTTTTGTATACCTTACAATAAATTAATACACTTTCTCCACAAAGTGCAGTGAATTGCTTAAGATTGCATAACTTCGATCTGGTAATCGTCTGTTATACACACACACACACACATACACGCACACACACACACATATGCTCTCACATTGACATAACTCTGTTTATCATATGTACAGTAGTATATGTATAGTATTATAGGATTGAGCCAACTGTCCTGTAGACACAATCAGTGTATATTGTTATAATTTTTAAACATTCAAAAAAAAAGGAGAATTGTGGATTGAATATTTTTGCAAGAACATCACATATTTGCCAAAACTTAATCTGTAATGATTAATTGGCCACTGATGCACAGCGTGTATAAGTGTTAGTGTCATGTGACATTTGAGGGTGGAGTTAGAGGGTGGCCTCTCTCAGTGTAAATTAGGCTATGTGCAAGAAAAAATTGCAAGGGAGGTTATTAGAATGTCATGTTCTGTATAGATGTTGTTTTCATATCACTGAAATATTGAATCTGCCTGGAAAAATGGTCCTTAAAATATTATTGAGTAGATATTGAAAGAAATATTCTATTTTCTATATATTGCAAACCTAATTATATATGTGTATTGATAGTATCTCACTAACGAACAATAGGTACCATTTTTTTCCAGGCAGATCCAATATTTTGTGGTTAAACACTACTGGAAAACTGAAAAAAAATTAGCCCTCTTCAATTGGAGTTGCACTCAGCACACATATTAGGCTAGTACTCAAAATTAATGCTCATGCAGCTTTCTCCAGCTACAATTGCTGCGTAAAAGTGCTGTTAACATTACTATAGTGCTGCTAGCTGCATTATCAGAGTACTATATAGTCAAAATCCCACTTTCAGTTCCAAATGGAGCCTAGCCTGCTAATGATCCTCTTAGCTGGCTCAAATGTTAAGGAAAGCCTCGATCATTAAAAGTTAACTCTTTTGGATTTTAACTATTATAATAGTATGGAATTAGAAAACCAAACTAAGTATATAATCGTCATTAACCCTTGGTGTGCATGCGCAGCAAGGGTTACGGTAGTTGTTTTGTCTGTGTGTATGTGTATGCTTGTTCCAACTATATTTCAAGAATGGCAAGTCCAGTGTTCAAAAGTGGCATACCAAGGTAAAATAATCGAGATTATGTAAAAAATTTACACAAGAATTTAACAAGAGCCTGTAGTTCCTGAGATACTGATGAGGCTTTTCAGCCTCTTCGAGCACTAAGCTTCGAGGCCACACCCATAATTTTTGGAGACGAGCCTCATAGCATAGATAGTAGAAGCTTAGCTACTGATATATGAAATGGTCTGAGGTCTTTTATAAAGCAATAAAAGCCTGTATTTCCTGAGATTTGAAGCTTTTCAGCCTATTTGAGCACTAAGCTTCGAGGCCACACCCATATCCATGCATGCTGTTAAAATTTTGGGGCAAGCATGAGGGGTGAGCCTGAGCGAGTCCTATAGTATGAATGGCCTGAGATTTGCATGACAGTGACACCAGGTACCTGGAATTTTACATTATATTACGCACCAGGGATTATGCACCTCGGTGCCTTTATATTTTATATGTGACCGAATTTTGGAAAACCGACCACTTCGAGCAAAAGTTTTTTTGTAGTAATCGGCGGTTTTAGCGTAATACGCGACGCGCGCGCGAAAAAAATTTTTTTGCACGAAAGGGGAGGGGCATACCTTGGCGAGCTGCAGACGTGATTTTACGGGTGGGGCTGCTTCTATTGCTGAGATATAAGCGTTTGAATGCAGCTATGTCAGCCACAGCTAGCTTCTCTCCCATTAGTACACGGGATGTGTTGCCATGTTCATTGATTAATTATTCTGATAAAGTACATGATGCAGCTGCCGCTATGCATCTCATTATAATAATGCATATTTAATTTGCAACAAAAAACAATACAATGTTCATGAACTAAACACTTCTGGCAGAAAGAAATCTCTTGCAGATGATCAGCAGACAGCCTACAGTGTTGCAGAATTGCTGGGCTAAGCCAGGAGCTGTTTATCTGTGCATGATAATGAATGAATGTTGTGTACATTGTGTATAATTCATAAATTATGAATTTGCAATGAAATCTGTGGGGGTTAGAAGCTAAGCGCTTATGATTGTGGGTAATAAGTATTAGCTAGACTATTTTCTACTGTTAGAATAGGTATAGATACATTCATTTATTATTGGGCGCTTATTTCTGCGCCATTTATAGCCTTGTTACTCTAGTTATAGCCCACCCGCTACATTATTCTACTTAGTAAACTTACTTACCTCACTGATGAATCCTCCTGGAAGGTTCCCTGGTCTTCTGTGTCTTTGAAAAGGCTCCTAAAGTAAGTTTTAACTAGCGCTTCAACTAACTTCATGCATATTCTGATACTACATGAAAATTGTACCACAAACATAAATTCATTGTAACACGGATAGTATACGGATTTCGTGTACTCGCACTTAGCAACGTATTCGATTACAATTTTAGCGAGTAAAATTGGAATGAACGGTCGGTATATTTGAGCTCATATCTCCAAAACTATAGCGCCTAGCCGCTTCAAATTTGGAAAATAGCTAGCTGCAATGACGTAGATTACAATGCAATCGCTATCTCAAAATTCGCGGATTGCTCGAAGTGGTCGGTTTTCCAAAATTCGGTCACATATAGTGTTTGAAATAAATTTTGAAAATGAAAGTCTAGTGATGTTTTTGGACAGGGCTAGCTAGCTAGATCCAAAAAAAATAGCTACTTTTAAAAATGAGGGATACACAATAATTTCAAACGACATGAGCAACATATTAAGTAACACTACTCTTTAGCATATAGCTAGGACCTTATATCCACTAGCTTGTTTCTGCATACTCAGCTACAGCAGGCTTAGTAACTTACAGGCTTGGGTCTACTATTTCGAGTATGTCCTTTATAAGGATTTATTGTTTTAAAATAATTTATTATTACTTTCATTATTATTGCAATACAAGGCCAGTAAATAACATAATTATTGTTATAGCTGAAAAAAAATCTTATTTACAGTGATGCTTTTCTCTATTTAATTTTAGACAAATAATCCAGATCATAAGCAGTCGGAGATACAAGTGTCGCTAACTGAATTTTGTAGTAAGCACACCAGTGACCAACAAACTAGTACTGCTGGATTTGGTGTATTCTATGAAAGGTAATAAACCTTTTGTAATAATAAAAATATTATATCTCATGACTGGGAGGGCAATACGTACTCTTTCTACTACACTCTTGTTGGCACCTATGCCTCTTGTTTAAATTTTAGTAGCTGCCATAAGCTCACTCAAATTTCAAGGGAAATTATTGCACACGGCTTTTAATAAAGAAGTTTGTGCAAAATAGATTATAACTATTATGTTTAATACTTCAGCTAGAAATTATGTATGACTATAAATAATAAGTATAGTAAAAAATTTTATAAAATGAGCAGTGTAGGAATGAGTAGTGCTGAAAAAAGTAAGGAAACAAGATATACATCACAATTTTGGCGCTTGACTACTTAATTTTTTTGCAATCTAACTTAGAGTTTCGAGGGTTAACTTAAACAACATTAATTTACCTGCTTATATGCTTTGCCCCACTTAGCTAGTAGGGAAGTTCCACACGTCAATGAATTTACTAGCACTCCCTGTTGATATGCAGACCATCAGAGGAAAAAGTGGCACCCTGCATGTGCAGCATACTGATTGGCATGGATGATCCGTGAACTTAGACCGTTATTTTATCAAGGCATGCATGTAGAATATTTTCTAAGCATATCAATACTTATGATAGAATTGATGTATACAAGGAGTCAAAATGAAAATAAAATATATAGTCTTGTGTTAAAATTGCAATTAAGGTGCCTTGTTATAGCACTGCCCATTCCTACACTGCTAATTTTTATAAAATTATACTGTACTTAATTGTATTTTTATTATATTTATAATATAACACAATATATCAAATATTATATTATATTAGTTTGTGCACTTAGTGTGCAAGTATCCATTAGAATCTATATGTAATGTATGTATAGAGTGCAATATGTATGCAGCTGTATATTAATATAATATTTTTTGCTATTGAATTTAGTGCTGATTTTTTTGCAATTGTTCAGACTAAACCAAGCTCAAAAAACCTGCCTCAAGAACCTTCAAGTTCCTTTTCTGTTTTCTATTCTCAAGCTGTGTTTAGATTGGATTAATGATGGAATGTATGATTTTAGTCATCTGCCCCATGGAATGAAGAAGGATCTACCGATTGATTGTAAAGAAACCCTGTGTTCTGCACACTTACTACATGTTTATGAAGGTAGGCTCTTGATGTTTTATTGTTGTACCCATGAATGCAAAAGTATTTTCTTAAGTGTATAATATTATTTTGGCCAAAGGTGTTTACATGACCTTATATGAACCATTTTATATTTCCCAAATAAACACTCAAAACAAAACACGCATGCAAATAAGCTTCAATGTATAGTGAGTAAACTTGTACGTTTTGGAATTACTGAGGTAAGAAATTTATATCTTATATTGCCCAAAAGCTTGTGGAAGACTCGGAAAGTTAATAGTTTATAGATTATTACAATTAAGTGCATGTCTCAATTTCGGCACATGACTACTTCATTTTTATTCTTGATCCCTCATATGGATCCTCAGAGTCGTGATCCATACCGGGGGTGTAGCTTATGATTGTATTGGTTCAAATTCCTACTAATCAGTTTGTTAAGCAGTGGAGTTAACTCTAACAGAGAAATAACTTAAACTGGACTGCTGGCCAAGAGTTAGGCATAAAAAATAAAGTAGTCACATGCCGAAATTGAGACATGCCTTGTTCCAATACTTTTTACCGCACTGCCCATTCCTACACTACTTATTTTTTTGAAATTTTTACTACTTGTTTATTCAACACTACAGTGTGGAGACTATCAGAGACTGGGTAGTCCCTACAAAAAGTTTAAGTAGCAGCTACATGCACTATAATGCTAAAGCAGCTAATGCGCATGCACATTAAATGCCACATGGTAGGTAATGACCTTTAAACTCTACCTACAAGATGGCTACATTGAAGTGCATGAATTTATACTAAGTTATTCAAAGCTTTCTAGTTTTGTTTAGGCCTATTTACTATGAAAACAAGTATCAATGTAGTACCCAAGGAAAGAACTTCCCTTGTGCTGTCAAAATTGACTCAACGCATTCAGGTTCTCTGGAAATCCTTTTCAAGTAAGTCAGTTAGGAAGTTAGAAGAACAAAACTGGTACTAATGTGGCTTCCCACTAGCGCTCTCTACGAGTGCTGAGGAAAGTTTGTGTGAGTTTTAGGCCTTGCATGCAATTTGTAATCTGTCAATAAGGGCCTCTGAGCAAATTTGAAGACTTAACTTGGTTTTGCTAGACTTTTATGATCATGAACATTTTGTATCGTGTCTATGGGACATTCGGCCCATTCCTACTATACGTACTACCGTATGTATGATACTAAATCTTGTTCTTGATTATAATTATATATAGGTTTATTAACCCTTAGCTTGCATGCACACCAAGGGTTACAGTAGTCATCTTGTCTATGTGCATGTCATGTGTGTGAGTATACATATGTTTGTTCCAACTATATCTCAAGAAAAGAAACTCCAATCTTGCAATAGTGGTACTGTATATCAATTTTGAGACAACAAGCTCCTGGAGTACCTAGCCTATTGTTAGCTTCTGTATGCAGTTAAAAGTTGCTGTGACCAACTTTATGTAAGTTATCTTAATAGTTGCTAATCACAACTTCAAACTGCATATAGAAGCTAACCACAACGTATTCTGTGGACCTATCACCTCACAACCCACTTGAATATATATCCACCGTAGCTAGGCCCAGCAGAATTCAGTACAAAATGGGTGGCCAATAATTGATTGCTCGATGGTATAAAGGCTTTGTTAGAGCCACAGTGCAATATTCAATCAGAGACCCATTTGGAATATTAGTAGCAGGAAGATTGAACTTTTTGATATCCTGATTCAGTATATTCTCCTGATATCTATAATAATAGATACAAACACATGAACATATATAATATAGTAACTATATAATTCTCATACGTACTGCAATGACACTGAGTGAACAGTATTTGCCTAGAGTTATGCACATTTGGGCCTTCTTTGTCATTTATATTAGGTGATATTGCTGGACTTCTTTCTGACATTGACTCTTTTGTCAAAGTACTCATTCATTGTGAGACTTATATGACTCAAAATATATCTCAATGTGCTCAGGTAAACATACAGTATCATAGCACCTTGCATGCAATATGTCACCGACAGTGTCTTTGTTTCTATACAGAGATCAATCGTTGAGTTTTTGAGAGATCCAACACTATATCTACTGACTGATGATGATGACAATGGTCTTATAGGAATGATGATGTCATCCGTACATTGTCACCACTATGTGAAACTAAGAGTTCATCTACGAAAGTATGTATATTGTACTAAATCTACCAGTATCCACTACAATATCCCATAAGAAGTCTTAATTAAGTAATGTAATCTGGTCAATAAATTAACAACACCACTGCAATCAGGTACTGCGTGATTTTTTGCATACCAGATTGCTGGTATATATATTTAAATTATACAAATATTAAAAATTTCAAAAAAATAAGCAGTGTAGGAATAGGCATGCAGTGCATTAAAAAGTATTGGAACAAGGAATGGTCCCAATTTCGGCACATGACTACTTCATTTTCATTTTTATCCCTCATGCATAGCTATTATTATCGCAAATGGTTCAAAGAATGATCTGTACTTGAATAGCTTATCAGTATCACGTTAATTTTTATCACATGGTTCAAATTCCTGCCAATCTTATCACTTGGCTAAAAAGTGNGTTTATCCCTTGAGCCATTAGCAGCTTGCACGAGTGTACCAAGGTCAATCTGCCCATCAGAGCTTGATTCAGGTGGTGAGTAAGTGGTGGTAGATAGTGGTGTAGCAGCGGTGTTAATTGGTGTTTCAGGATCTGAAGACCCATTTTCACTGTCCCGCGAGGCTGAACTAGATATTGAAGGTATTTCTGGTCCCAAAGATGTTGAATGAAATGACCCAGAAGATGTAGGACTATCATCATTGATTGTGGACCTGGTAATAGTACCACTGCAACCTTCACCAGGTTGCTTCTCTGTATCAACTCTGTAATTTTGATTATGAGTAGTTTAACTGAAACAAGGACTTAGCCTGTATCATAATTCATATACCTTTACCTTTTGAAGAATGATGTTAGCTTTACACAGTCACTCTCTGAGTCTCTGACTCTCTTTCTACTGCCTGACATACTGGCTCACAAAAAATCAGTTTAAACATGCATTTGTCAGCTGTATTTCCTGCAGCTGTTTCACTGGCATAATGTCATGCAAGATCTGATAATTTTTATCTGATTCAGTCAGTGAGTGAAGCATTTATAATGTGAAACATAATTGATAGCTGTCAGCATGTTCACAGTGCAATATCATCTACTTTGTGGCTGGCATAGCCAGCTTGGCACTGCTGCAGTGAGCTAAGCCTTGCATGCATGGTTGGGTGGGGCTTAGCCGCTCAAGCCAATGCGCAATGCCATGCAGGATGCAGCTTCGCTGGGTGGGGCTGCTCAAGCTGTTTTGGGGGGGTTGTAACCCCCTGAACCCCCCCCTAAATCCGCCCCTGTAGTCATGTGCCGAAACTAAGACCATGCCTTGTTCCAATACTTTTTACCGCACTGCCCAATCCTACACTACTTATTTTTTTGAAATTTTTACTACTTTTTCATTCACTTTTTTCAACACTACAGTGTGGAAAGACTGGTTAGTCCCTGCAAAAAACTTGAGGGGCAGCTACATGCACTTCATTATACTGGAGGCTATACGCATTAATGCCACGTGATAATGACCTTTGACCTCTATCTACAGAGATGGCTGCATTGAAGTACATGAATTTATACTCTCAGTTTCAAAGCTTTCTAGTTTTTGTTTAGGCTTATTTGTGATGTAAATGAGTATCAAGGAATGTACTACCTATGAAAAGGAGTTACTTCGTGCTATCAAAGTTGGCTCAACACATTCTGGTTCTCTGGAAATGCTTTTCAAGTAAGTCAGTTAGAAAGTACGTACGTACGTTAGAAGAACAAAAAATGGCACTGTTGTGGCTTCCCACTAGCTCTCGCTACGAGTGCTGAGGAAAGTTTCTGTGTGTTTTAGGCCTTGCATGCGATTGGTAATCTGTTAGTTAGAGCCTCTGAGCAAGTTTGAAGGCTTAGTTTTGTTTGACTAGATTTTTATGGTGACCAACATTTTGTATTGTGTCTATGGGACATTCGGCCCATTCCTACTATACGTACTACCGTACGTATGATAAAGTGAGCTGTGATTCGGAGAAAATGGAACTGTGGTCTGCTTATAGCCACAAAGAGAGTTTTGAGGCTACCCATGTTAGAGTTGGTAGTTCTCTGGCCGAAGGCAGAGATGTATCTGTGGTAGCAAGTGGTCAGACAGCTTCAATTGATAGCCATGATGAAGAAGTTGTTGTAAGTGAGCTACTTGTAGTGCATGCAGGGAAACTGATTGTAACCTATTTAGATTATAGAATTAGCTCTAGGTGTGATTTACCAGTGTGTAAGTGTATAGCTGGTAGAGTGTGCTTTATTATGATGTCTTCTATAGATCCTGCCAGATGAAGATCAAGAAGATGCTTGCTATCAAGATGATGTCATTCTTGATGAAGAAGAAGAATCTGATAGTGACCTGGAGTATTATCTGAAGCTAATCAACCGCAGAAAGATGAGTGAGTTCAAACCGTTACGAGTGGGCAACTCAAAGCGTTTCAAGAGGCTGATAGACTTAAGAGCTTTTCTCTCTTCCAAGTTGCCCGAAGTTGAAATTGCTGGTGAGAATCCTAATTTTGCTGAGGTTGATGTGGGCTATATAGAGCCTGGGCATGGACTCAAAGGGCGAAAGCAATGGCTCAGTGCTGATGCTGATGTTGACGTGATGTACAGTAAGCATGTAGGGAAAAACAGAATTGTTTTATGGGCCTACTCAAGCTACCAACAATCCAATACAAGTTCATCTGTTGACAAAAAGGGGGGATCTAGTTATAAGCAACATAAAAAATCCCTTTCTATAGTTGATGAGAAGTATGAAGAACTCAGAAAGAAGCATGGAAACAAGTATACTCTAGAGCAGCTACGTATGTGGGCTCAGATGATCCCTTTAGGGAATCATGAGTCAACTGATGACCCTTCTGATAAGCCTTTTTGGCGAGGACGTGTACGAAAGCATCACCAAGCTAGAGCAGAGTAGCTCACTCAGTGATACGCCACCACCTAAGAGGCCCTCGGTTTCCCTTAGCTCCAACTCCCCATCTAGGAAAGTGTCGATAAAAAGTGAGCTCCTGGATCAATTAACCAAGTGGCATAAGCTTAGTGAGTGTGGAGTTGTACAACAAGATGAATATGAAGATCTCAAAACAAAGATTCTCTCAGACATAAAAAATTTGTAGTGTGTATACATACTTTTGAGTACAAATCAATGACAGATGATGTAAGCATGCATGATTATCATACTTATGTATTCCTTGTGTAAATGGCTACATGAATATTATTTTGCAGTGTTTATTAGACATACCCATCCATCCTAGGCAATCCTGTCCAGTAACAGACTGAAATGCTGTCTCAATGATTGGTTTGGGATCACTGACTGCCTGTAGAAGTTCGTCATGTTCCCTTAGACATAACTAAATAACTCTTCCACAGGATTCAAGTCAGGGCTGTAAGGTGGAAGAAACATAGTGCTGACTGAAGCAAGTCTTTCACAGGGGCAACGTGATGAATGGAACAGTTGTCCATCACTAAGACACTCCTTGAATCGCTCCCATCAAATTGCTGCATTTCTGGGATTAGGGTGCCTGTGATAAACTCTAGCATTCTATCACCATTATAGGTGCCTCTTCTCATCTCCAATGCTATAACTCCTTCCAAGCACATGGCAGCTATATATGGCTGAAATTCTCTGACCTCTATGTAGTATACGTTTGCACACAGGTCTGTGACCATTCAGAGCATAGCCACACTTCCTTATGTGATCTCTACGGTCACAACCTGTCTCATCCAACCACACTATTTTATCAATACTGAAGAACTGCATCTCAGCCATAAAATCTCCTCTGTATTCGCTACACCTCTGTAGTGCTATCTGTTGAATCTTCTTACGTGTGAAACCATATCGTTGAATAATACGACAGATTGTGGCTGCGGAAACCTTGATGCCAGTTATATGCTCAACTTGCTTGCATACTTCACCTAAATAAAGAGCAGGACTCTCCAATAGTAATCCAATAATGACCTGTTCATTATGTGGAGAGAGTAACCTGGTGTGAACTCTATCGACTTTGTCTACCACCAAGGATCTGGTTTCCTCAAACTTCTTACAAGTGTTGTGCACAGTTCCAACTGAAACACTGAGGTTCTTGGCAATGGTTCTAAACTGCCTACCCATTCCAAACCGTTGCCAAATCATTCTGTTTCTTAGGTCTATGGAATAGGCAGCTTTTCTGCTTGGTTCACAAGACATGATCAAGTAAGTTGGATTTGAACTTCCCGCTGAAGTACGAAGTTCACCTTAGTACATACATACGCAATGTCATGTTTGTGCACACAATGACGCAACGTACGCGCACAATGTTCAACAGCAGCTGAAATCGACTGTACTATAACCCTTTCGGCGTTCACACGCCGAGGGTTAACAAGTAATATGGTCTTAAGGTTAGGGGTCATAGTGTGTATATGAATAATTCATGAGCAATGATGAGCTAGAAAAAATCTCCCCGTATCTAACACCAGAACTGGAATGGGGGACTCTTGCCTCTTGAACAGCTCATCAATCAACTGTTTGTTCTTGGATCACTAACTACTGGGACTTCATAGCTATTCTAGTGTACACACTACCAACAATTTTCATTCGACTATCTGCCATTTTTTCTTAGAAAATAGGCAGCTATATCCAGAACACTGTATCAACAAAAACTTACCTTCGTTCTCAAGGGTCAGACATTGAAAAAAAAATTTCTACATTAAAGCGAGCGTTTTAGGAAGCTAAAAAGCGTCCAGCAAAGCATCTCTGGCAGCTGCCAGGAGACAACGACGAGGAGCTAGGACCTATAATTTCAGTTGCTCATTTTCAAGAAAACTCTTCATCTGGCCCTTTATACTTGGGACTGTACAGTTCGCTAATCACACGGTTAGAATTTTTGCTAGCTCTGCACAATTTGGTGTCTTCTTCTGCATCTAAAATAACTAGCATGTACTTATTAGCATATTCATGAGCCAACTGTTGCCCATAACCTTAGCTGATCATCCACAATAACCTCACTCCTAAACTTGTAGTCATCTATACCTTCATTTTTACCAGGCTATTCAGTTGACCCTCACTCATTCTATTAGGGTATTGTATTTTCTACACTGGGACCCGGGCCTGAGTCAACAAAACAGAGCTAGCGCTGTATCCCATGGAGCAGCAATTACATTTTAACTGTAAAAAGCATGCAGTGGACCAATAAACTACATATGCAGGTAACTAATTTTATATTTTCATTAATTAGTTATTTAACTTAATAACTTATTTTAATTATCCGTATTTGCTTATTAATTATTTCGCACTACTTTATTTAAAACTAAAGGTACTTATCATTTTTTAAAGCTTTAAAGTGATAATGTTTCTAAAGTTTCAAACAGTTTTATTACTTACAGATACAAAAAATATGCATGATTTTTAAACTCATTGGGGAATAATAATACACTCAATTGTAACAAATTTATTTTTTTGTATAATATTATAGTCCGCCTGCGTGTTTGCATATTGATCATTTTTCACTATCACTACTTGTTCCAATAGTAGTAACATCAAGTTGAGCGGAATGATTCTCGAGCACATTAATATCATCAAATGTAGAATCACCTGAGAATCCAGTTTCCTTTCTTGATAAGGACTCTGCTTCAATAAATGTTTCTTTTTCTTTCATGGCTGCTGCATCATCATCAAGGTCAGCATCACTGTTGCGATAAGTCAAATTTTTTGCTCTTAGTTGTAGTCTTGGAGAAACGCTTGAATACCGTTGGAGCTCATGGCCTGATTCACTACGATACTTAGGTTGCCTAAACATAATGACATGACATCAATTAACTAAGTCATGCACCAATAATGTACTGTACACACTTTCAAATTGGATATTTTATGAACAGCACACTTCATCAACACATCATACCTCACCTAAATGGGTACTGCTTAGATTTAGTAAAACACTTGAAGATTTGAATAGCAATAATGATGATCACAATGAGCAGGACTCCTGCAAACAAAGCTCCTATGATTGGTCCAACGATATTTACCACTGAACTAGGTTGGCTCTCTACTGTAGGCTGAGTGGCAATAGTAGGACCCTTGGTAGTTGGTTCCAATGGAGCTACACACAGTGGATCACTAAATGATTGTATGAATGTGGTGCAAGTAGAATCGAGGACCAAGCGAATAGTCTCCACTCTTATGGTACCACTGCCAGTTGAAATCCATTCTTGAAGGGTATCAATCAGTTCCAAGCTACTGACAGAGGGGGTGCTACTTAGTTGAGCTCTGAAGATCACATCTGTTGGCTTTTCTGGTGGACAGGCAACCTCGAGGTCAGTGATGTAAGATGAGGCCACTTCACATTGACACTGGGACTTCAGAATTGCTACAATTTCCTCTGATAGATCTTGCAGCTTCAATTCTATATCATTTTCCTGGTAAAAGATCGAAAATTGTAGCCATATTCATATTTTATAGTGTAGGATTTCAATTTCTTACTTACTCGCCATTGATAGCAATCAATAACTCCTTTCAACCGCAGTTGAAACAATGAACTGGACACAGCTGTAATAATAACAATATTATGCCTAACTACCTAATAAAGTTTAAAATAGTTATTATTATTATGCTGTAAGTGTATTTATACTTAAGACGGAAAAAAAACTTAACGATACAGCTGCATGGCTTCTGTCCAAAAACAGAAGAAAACAAGAAAACATACCATTAACAGTGATGGGAACACTGCTCACTCCTTCCCCAACAGAGGTACTGGCACTAACTGTGATGGAGTAGGAAGTAGTCAAATTTAAACCTCCAATAACAGCACTTGAATTCTCTGCTGAAACAAAATGTGTCATCAGCTGCCTCCTGCTTCGTGATTGAAGGGCGATGTACACCACAGTGTAGCCAGTGATGAAACCTCTTGCCTCCTCTAGACTGAGTTTATTCCAGTTTACTTGCATGTGAGTACCATTCAGTCGACTACCAGAAACACTCTTGGGTGGAACATTAGGAGCTACATGGTGCAATGGTACATACCATTGTGTATACATGAATGAACTCAATGTATAGACTGAAAGTTGCTTACTTCCTTCTTGAGAGAATGTGAAATTGCTGAGAGATGGACCATATCCAGCTGAAGTACTTGCTCTCACAGAGATGTTGTATGGAATATATGGCACTATACATAACAAAATGTGTGTGTGTGTGTGTGTGTGTGTGTGCGTGTGCTTGTGCATGTGTGTGTGCGTGTGCTTGTGCGTGTGCATGTGCGTGTATGTGTGTGTGTGCCTGTGCGTGTGTGTGTGCATGTGCGTGTGCATGTTTATGGTGTGTAACTTCAATTAAAGGATTATAGATCCTAACTTACATACATTGTAGCTTAAACTTTGACAAAGATATGCCGATTCTAATACAGCATCATTTTTCAGGGTACATTAAATTTTAGTTAACTATTCATAAATTACAAGAAGGTCTTACAAAAAGTAATTTAAAAAACCAATTAACAATAATTGTAAATGTACTAGTCTAGTGGTAGAATAGAATAATTATGTGTTTGGCGGGAAGTAAGGGAGAGGAGAGAGATAGACAGAGGAAGGTGACACCTCAGTCATGGTCCTCGTCTACCACTGTACAATGTAGTACTATATTCATGGATTATTTACCAAGATTATTGATTAGAATCGCTTGTTCATCTCCAGGAACACTATTTTCAAACACCAGTGTATCCATTTCAGTCACCACTGCCACTGAATAGACTAATATTTCTCCAGTGTAGACTTCAGGTTCGTCCCAAGTCACTTGGAGTAGAGTAGGAGCAACGTAGGTAAAGCTGAGGTTGGTCACAATTTCAGGTACTGCAGAATATAAAATAAGCAACATTATAATTAATTAATTAATATGATACGATATCCTGCAGCTGTAGAATATAATATACCATCGTCTTGTGTAGTAACAGACTGAACTGCTGATGGTCCATCTCCACCAGCTGTTGAAGCATAAACACTACAGTTGTATTCAGTGGCCTGGTTGAAACCATTGATGGAATAGCTCCCGGAAATAGGGAATGTGGCTGGAAGGTTTGCCACCTCTGGTAGACATGAAAGTGTGTACACTGTAATGTTTCCTTTTTGTTGATCTACAGACACTTCCTCCCATGAAAATACCAAAGTATATGGACTTGTTGACACTATAGAAAACTGAACAGGAGGACCACTAGGACCTGAAATGAATGGAAAATGATGTTTAAATATATATTTGGGGATAATGCATATAAATGACCCAATACCTGATTCTAAAGTGGTAAACATGAAAATGATGCTCATGCTGTTGCCGAAAGAGTTAGTGCTGTGGACTTGATAGAAGTAGACAGTGTTAGCTTTTAGCCCAAACAGAGTGACAGCAGAGGTAATATTAGCTGCAGAGATATCTGTGATGGAGGTAACTGTTGAGTTCTCTAGACCCAGTGAGTCCATAGTTGTCCCATAGTACACTGTGTACTGTTCTGGTGTGTAAGCCAGCTGAGTGACTACCCACATCACTGTAGCTGTGGTAGAAGTAACATTGATAGCCTGTACTTGGGAAGGTTCGAAAGGACTTCGTGGACCTAGCAAAAAGAAACAAAGTTTAACTCACAATACATGTACGAATATTTTCTAGTCAGTGCTTATACTTTTGATGATGACTTCTCCTAGTGCACTTGCTGCAATGTCCAATCCAGGCAACATCATTCTAGCAGTGCAGTTATAACAGTAGTTTCCAGCTGGATTACCATTCACAGTTAATTCACTGTAACTTTGAGCAAGTGAAATGTTGCGATTTGAGATCAAGACCATGTTCCCATCATCAGTGATAAGATTGTTATCACTCCTCCATTCGAAGGATTTTTGAAGCAGCACACCTACTGGTGTACTAGCAACACATCTCAGAGTGTACACATTGTAGGGTACACGATCAAGAGCAAATGTCAAAGGTGGTTGCATACTGGCCGTTAGAGTAGGGGCTAAGGAAATAATGGGACCAAGTGACTATTGATGTACAATATAGTGGGTAAACTTGTCAAGAATTAAATTGGGCAATTGGAAAATTATTCCGCAAATTGCCAAATTAAAAATCGCCAAACAGTTTTATACACACGCATGCACATGTAAGCAATGTATATAGCATGCAAAATTAATCACTAAATTCAAAATCGCCAATCATGCTAAAATGTGAATTAGCCAATTATTATAAGTCCTTCAAATTTACCCACTATACAGTAATAATAGTACGTTATTACACTAACCTATAGTAGTAATTGATATGTTGTTTGAGGCAGCTTGAGCATTGACAATGAAGCTGTTAGAACTTTGAGAATTGACAGCTACATCACACTCATAGTCACCATCATCACTAGAATACTGTAACAGTCTGATAATCAGCTGAGATCGGTAGACTGAGGGGCTTGTTTCTGTTACGTCTGTAACTTGTATGTGAGCTGGTAAATCAGTAAATACTGTCCCATTTCTCTTCCATGTTGCAAGTACAACAACCTCAGTATCTATTGCAGTGGAGAGCTGAATTGAGCAGTTAAGAATAAGTTCACTACCAGCATAGAGAGGGTCAGGTGGCAGAGAGAGAGATGTCAGGGGAGGTGGAACTGCATGCAGGTACAATAAAAAAAGAATAGTTACATATTGATAAAAGAGCAGCACAAATTAACCTACTTTGAACTGATACATTCCAAGAACTTGAGGCAGACCTCTGAATTGTTTGGTAGGGAGAACTAATATTTGCTTGGCAAATGTATGTTCCACCATGGGAAGTCATGAGAGGACTAAATTGCAGCCCGTATGTTGTCAATCGTGATGGGTTTCCGATAATGGGTTGGCTCCCAACTGTGACTGATCCCCTTGATGACAGTACAGTTTGGTCTGGTCCTGCAAGCCATGATATCTGAGGGTTTGAAGTGAGACCATCTGGTACGATGACTCTACACAGCAAGCTGAAGGTTTGACCAACAAGGGCTGCTTCACTTGTAACTATGGTAATGGTTGGCTCAAGAATATCTGGGATAATAAATACACAATTTGTTACAATTATTCCCAAAAAAATGAATTCCTCGACATGTGTACCTTCTTCTTGTGACCTTCCCATGACAACTTCACTAGAAGGTCCTTCTCCAGCACTGGTTCTTGCTGCAACACTCACAAAAACAAGTTGATATGGCATTAAGGCANAGCGGAAATATATATATATATTTTATTGTTGATCCTTACAGACCAACACTTTTCAAGGAATACTAGCCACTAATGGTCAACAATCGTACTCTGTCTTTACCTACAACTGTGGACAAATGGCTTGGTCAAATGGTGCTATAGTTGGCTTCAATGCAGATGGAAACTTTTTTTGGAATGAACGGCAAAATGAAGTTGGTTGTCTGAGTACCCCTGGTTCTATGTGGAACAATGTGATATACAATTTATGTAAGTAGTTTACATGTCTGGATATTGACAGATGAAAGTTCACCTAATTCACTTGTTCAATTTCTTTAGATGATGACTACCTCTCGTTCCTTCCTCTTGGTGTAACTGCTGATGTATCTACATCTTACTTGCCAGCTGTTCTTAATTCATCCTCTGTGTCTGTGAACATTCCACTGCAGTTTTCATTTGGTACCAATCAGCACACACTTGTCTATGTAAGAGAATGTTACCACATTATTACAATAGCAATTGTAGAATTATTTCATGCTTCCCTATACGTGCAATATCATGATGCAGCTCACATCAAATGGCTATTTCTCATTTGGAAGAGAAGCACACCTGTTTGATCCAGTCTTGTTTCCTGAGTCTAGTTTCTACAACTCCCTGGTTGCTCCCTACTGGGTGGACCATGATATTAGACTCTCAGGACAGATCTCATATGAAGTTCATTCTAACTATACAGCACTGATGAGCCTTGTGAATGAATTTATTCGACGTAATGGTCATGATGATTTTGTTGGTCGATGGATGATGATTGCTGAATTCAAAGAAGCTTCTCAGTATGAATCACTGCTAAACAAGGTATGTTGATTCTGGCCTGTTTGGACATACTTTAAAATACTGTAAGTTACTGAAATCCCTATATATTTTTTTTCTCAGACCAACACTTTCCAAGGTATTATCATAACTAATGGTAGCAACTCATTTGCTGTGTACACCTACCATTGTGGATTGCTTGGGAGCTATGGCAGTCGTGCTAATGGTACCATTGGTTTCAACTCTGATGGAAGTTACCACCATAACTACCCTCTTAGTGGAACCTCAAGGGTGTTAGAGGTTGCCTGTCTTAGGCACCCTAATACAGTGTGGACTAACCTCCTTTATTCACTGACTCCTATTTCAAGCAAGTCATTTCTATGAGAATATCAACTGTTACTGCTATTATCAGTGGTGTACTTGTCACAGGTATTGATGTCACCCTCACAACCACTCCACCTGGACCTAGCTATCCAGCTGCTACTTGGATTGTCTTTGAGTGTTCGGCTTCCAATGGCTCTGGATCATACACCTATCAGTGGAAGGTCTACTGCAGTTCAACTGGAGTGGCACTCTTTGTATCCAGACCAGGGTCTACAACCACTTATAGAATCAAGTCTACCCCAGCCATGTGCTTTGATCGTGTTGAGTGTGTTGTTGAAGACTCTGTCCTTCCTCTTTCAGGATCGGCTTCTCATACCATTACCTCTGTTTCAGGTGAGTTGGTGGAGCTGGTGATTGAATGTACATCATGGTGTTTCCTCATCATACTGTAGGTGTTGGTATCTTTGCCAATGATAATGGAGCACCAAACAATAGTGCTGTGTTGGCTGACACAAACAATGAAATTGGGACACTCTATTGTAGCTCTGGTTCTCGTAGAATGGGAATCGGACAGTGGTTCTTGCCAAATGGAACTGAAATCACACCCAATTATGGGGGTTCTTTTACTGTTGTTGAAGGTGGAGGTAACTTTCCAGCGTATGCTGGCCTGCAGCTGAGGAACAATCAGTCTCTCACAGCAGATGATGAAGGAGTCTATACGTGTGTGATTTCTGATGATGCTGGAGTTGAACAGACCTTGTTTGTTGGCATATATCGCTATGGTTACTATGGTGAGCATTAGAGAAAATAGATTTTGCTTATACCTGTTTGATTACTTGACTCTGAGGTGTGCACACAACCTCAGATGGTAGTCATTTCATTTTCAAATGGCATATACTCCAAAAGTGATATAATCAGAGGTATAATGTCAATGTTCAGGGTTTTTGTCTGTTTCAATTATGCACTGTCCCTTCAGTGGAATGTTAAGTTTGGCTATAATTATAGTACACTTACCTTAATACCACATAAAAGTAATATAATGCTGTAATTCTTATGAGTATGTGTATTAATTAATTGTTCTAATATATCATTGTATCTTTGGTGTTTCATTATGACATTGTAGTCATTCCTCAAAGTGAAGTAGCCAGCATCACATCTTCTCAGTTAATAATTTTAATCATAGCTATAATATATTTTCAATGGTAGTAATTATTTTGTCTGTTTCAATTATCTACTGTCCCTTCAGGGTAATGTTAAGTTTAGCTATAATTATAGTACACAAACCTTAATATCCATGAATTACCCTAACCCTGTAATTCTTATGAATGTCTACATTAATTGTTCTATATAGTGTACAAATATTATCCATGTACCATTGGTGTTTCATTATGTAGCCACTCCTCAAAGTGAAGTAGCCAGCATCACGTCTTCTCAGTTTGCTCTCATCTGCACCACAGTTGGAAGTCCTACTAGAATAGATTGGTCCCTTTCAAACCACCTCACCAATGATAGCAATCACCAAATTGTTCAAACGTTACTGAATGGAACAAACTCACTGTTTGTCTCTAGGCTTACTTTCACTCAGCACCCATACCCTGTAGTAACAGGCGAGGGACTCTGCACAGCAACAACTGAGTATGTCAGTGTTAACAGCTCAATAACATCTTTACCTGCTGCTCAAGGTTGGTATAATATGATGGATAGTAAGTTTGTATTGTTTTGTATACTTCACTATTTGTTGACTTCATAGGTGAAAGTCATTTTGGCTTGTACTCCGCTGGTGAGGTGGTGAGCATTAACTGCCGTGATCCAAGTGGACTTGCTGGTCAGGTGCAGTGGGTCAATTCAACCACTGAAGAAGTTCTCTCCTCAAGCCCTTCAGCTTCTGTATCACTGAATATTAACCCCATCACTGATGTATACCACAATCGCCAGTATATCTGCAGAATATACACCTCGGGAATTGTACGAAACTTGACTTTCATTGTCTTCATTGTTGGTAAGAATAATTATTGTATGCATTGAAGATTTGTCAATTCACGGGACAATTTATTTTTGGAATACAGTGCCACCAAATCCTGTCACAGTCCAAATTGTTCCCCTGAGATCTGGTAGACAGATGGCTGGTCAAATGTATAGTCTAACGTGTGTTGCTGTAAAAGCCATCAATGGACTGACTGAGCCTGTTTTAACACAATGGCAAGGAGCTAACTCAGCCCCTATAAACACAAGTATTGGTAATGCTGTCTCTACCCCGCTAAGAACAACACATCTGATCACTTACCAGCCATTGCGTACTTCACATGCTGGCATCTACACATGTATTGCCTCTCTTTCTTCTCCTGCTCTCTCTTCCCTCTACCAGACAATGGAATCAGTCACCATCACTCTAGCAAGTAAGTTCTTTGTAGATGTGCCACTAGAATTTAGTATTAAATTTTATCTATTCTTATTATTGTCTCTTCAGTACCTCCTCCGACTGTCCAAGTGTCACTGATGGATGCTCGCTTTAACGGTTTAAGTAGTGTCATTTTAACATGCACAGTCACCTTATCTCAATCAGTTGACAGTGATGTCAATGTAGAGACAGTCTGGTATGGCCCTGGTTCTGGTGTCTCATTGATGAATTCCACACGCCTTCAAATTGTGAACTCGGTAGACACCAGTGGAGTGTATACAAGTAGACTCACCATTTCAAGCTATTCTCCATCCTTGGATAATGGGGACTACATTTGTAATGGTACTGCAATCCCCTTAGCACCATACATCACAGGCAGCAGTGCAATTAGCAACATTACTGTTGGTTTGCCAGGTGAGTACAATGACCAACCACAATTGTTGAATTTCTATGTAAAAATCGTGCATGTCTGAGTTGATTGTATTTGTGTGCACACTTTCGCAGTTCTGATCATCAATGTTCAAACCAGCCCAGCTTCTGTGACTATCTTGGATGTATCACCCCACAATACTTTCAGTATAGTGTGCACTGCATCAGTTTCTGTGAATGTCACTGCCTCCAAATCATTTACATGGAGAAGAAGTTCGTCAATGTCTGGATCCACTGTTTTGACTGCTTCCAATACGACTACCATACTCAGTCTCAATCTCAACAATGAAACAAGCACTAGTGTACTAACTACTAGTCTTGAGACAGCTGGTTCATACACATTCACTTGTGAGGCTACTGTTTCATCATCATCATCTAGTGCCTCTTCCAATGTTATGGTTCAAGGTAAGCTACACATTACATACATTATGCATTTTGAAAAAATATCTACAAGGCTAGGATTTGATTCGAATTAATAGTCAAATGCTCATACCCGCCATAGGTACTAGAGCTCATTAGTATTGGAGCAGAGATAATTCTTCTGCATGTAGGCACTAGTGAGACTTTCAAACCAGACCTCACAATGTGTATATATACAACTAACAAGTAACAACTAACACATACCTGTATGTNCTCGGAAAGTTAATAGTTTATAGATTATTACAATTAAGTGCATGTCTCAATTTCGGCACATGACTACTTCATTTTTATTCTTGATCCCTCATATGGATCCTCAGAGTCGTGATCCATACCGGGGGTGTAGCTTATGATTGTATTGGTTCAAATTCCTACTAATCAGTTTGTTAAGCAGTGGAGTTAACTCTAACAGAGAAATAACTTAAACTGGACTGCTGGCCAAGAGTTAGGCATAAAAAATAAAGTAGTCACATGCCGAAATTGAGACATGCCTTGTTCCAATACTTTTTACCGCACTGCCCATTCCTACACTACTTATTTTTTTGAAATTTTTACTACTTGTTTATTCAACACTACAGTGTGGAGACTATCAGAGACTGGGTAGTCCCTACAAAAAGTTTAAGTAGCAGCTACATGCACTATAATGCTAAAGCAGCTAATGCGCATGCACATTAAATGCCACATGGTAGGTAATGACCTTTAAACTCTACCTACAAGATGGCTACATTGAAGTGCATGAATTTATACTAAGTTATTCAAAGCTTTCTAGTTTTGTTTAGGCCTATTTACTATGAAAACAAGTATCAATGTAGTACCCAAGGAAAGAACTTCCCTTGTGCTGTCAAAATTGACTCAACGCATTCAGGTTCTCTGGAAATCCTTTTCAAGTAAGTCAGTTAGGAAGTTAGAAGAACAAAACTGGTACTAATGTGGCTTCCCACTAGCGCTCTCTACGAGTGCTGAGGAAAGTTTGTGTGAGTTTTAGGCCTTGCATGCAATTTGTAATCTGTCAATAAGGGCCTCTGAGCAAATTTGAAGACTTAACTTGGTTTTGCTAGACTTTTATGATCATGAACATTTTGTATCGTGTCTATGGGACATTCGGCCCATTCCTACTATACGTACTACCGTATGTATGATACTAAATCTTGTTCTTGATTATAATTATATATAGGTTTATTAACCCTTAGCTTGCATGCACACCAAGGGTTACAGTAGTCATCTTGTCTATGTGCATGTCATGTGTGTGAGTATACATATGTTTGTTCCAACTATATCTCAAGAAAAGAAACTCCAATCTTGCAATAGTGGTACTGTATATCAATTTTGAGACAACAAGCTCCTGGAGTACCTAGCCTATTGTTAGCTTCTGTATGCAGTTAAAAGTTGCTGTGACCAACTTTATGTAAGTTATCTTAATAGTTGCTAATCACAACTTCAAACTGCATATAGAAGCTAACCACAACGTATTCTGTGGACCTATCACCTCACAACCCACTTGAATATATATCCACCGTAGCTAGGCCCAGCAGAATTCAGTACAAAATGGGTGGCCAATAATTGATTGCTCGATGGTATAAAGGCTTTGTTAGAGCCACAGTGCAATATTCAATCAGAGACCCATTTGGAATATTAGTAGCAGGAAGATTGAACTTTTTGATATCCTGATTCAGTATATTCTCCTGATATCTATAATAATAGATACAAACACATGAACATATATAATATAGTAACTATATAATTCTCATACGTACTGCAATGACACTGAGTGAACAGTATTTGCCTAGAGTTATGCACATTTGGGCCTTCTTTGTCATTTATATTAGGTGATATTGCTGGACTTCTTTCTGACATTGACTCTTTTGTCAAAGTACTCATTCATTGTGAGACTTATATGACTCAAAATATATCTCAATGTGCTCAGGTAAACATACAGTATCATAGCACCTTGCATGCAATATGTCACCGACAGTGTCTTTGTTTCTATACAGAGATCAATCGTTGAGTTTTTGAGAGATCCAACACTATATCTACTGACTGATGATGATGACAATGGTCTTATAGGAATGATGATGTCATCCGTACATTGTCACCACTATGTGAAACTAAGAGTTCATCTACGAAAGTATGTATATTGTACTAAATCTACCAGTATCCACTACAATATCCCATAAGAAGTCTTAATTAAGTAATGTAATCTGGTCAATAAATTAACAACACCACTGCAATCAGGTACTGCGTGATTTTTTGCATACCAGATTGCTGGTATATATATTTAAATTATACAAATATTAAAAATTTCAAAAAAATAAGCAGTGTAGGAATAGGCATGCAGTGCATTAAAAAGTATTGGAACAAGGAATGGTCCCAATTTCGGCACATGACTACTTCATTTTCATTTTTATCCCTCATGCATAGCTATTATTATCGCAAATGGTTCAAAGAATGATCTGTACTTGAATAGCTTATCAGTATCACGTTAATTTTTATCACATGGTTCAAATTCCTGCCAATCTTATCACTTGGCTAAAAAGTGGAATAAAGTATAGCATGCAGGATTAGATTAATACCAGCCAAGACTTGAGCAGTGTAGGAATGGGCAGTGCATTAAAAAGTATTGGAACAAGGAATGGTCCCAATTTCGGCACATGACTACTTCATTTTTGTGCTTATTTTTTTGAAATTTTTACTACTTGTTCATTCACTTTTTTCAACACTACAGTGAAGAGACTATCAGAGACTGGTTAGTCCCCATAAAAAGCTTGAGTTATCTGAGAAGCAGCTATACATTGGCTGCTAGAGCAGCTTATGCACATGCACATTTAATGCCACGTGGATGACTTTTGAACTCTACCTACAAGAAGATGGCTACATTGAAGTATATGAATTTATACTCTATTAAGTTTCAAAGCTTACTATAGTTTTTGTTTAGGCTTATTTGTGATGAAAACGAGTATCAAGGAATGTATATAGTACCTATGAAAAGGAGTTACTTTGTGCTGTCAAAGTTGGCTCAACACTTTGTGGTTCTCTGGAAATACTTTTCAAGTAAGTCAGTTAGAGTGTAAGTTAATTAGATGAACAAAAATGGCACTATTGTGGCTTCCCACCGGCTCTCTCTACGAGTGCTGAGGAAAGGTTCTGTGAGTTTTAGGCTTTGCATACAATTGGTAATCTGTCAGTGAGAGGCTGTGAGCAAGTTTGAAGACCCAATATTGTTTTGTTAGATTTTTATGATCATAAACATTTTGTATTGTGCCTATGGGACATTTGGCCCATTCTACTATATGTACTACTGTACGTATGATATATCATGATAAAATCAAAATTAAACCTTTGAAGTTGCTCAGAGGCTCTCACTGACAAATTAACAACTGCATGCAAGGCCTACAACTCACAAAAACTTTGATCAGTGCTCATAGAGAACACTAGCTGGAAGCCACAATATAGTACCAGTTATTTTCTTCTTAATTCCTAACTGACTTACTTGAATAAAATTTCCAGAGAAACAGAATGTGTTACGGTACAAAGCAACCTCTTTCATGGGTACTACATTCCTTGATACTTGTTTTCATCATAAATACACCTAAACAAAAACTAGAAAGCTTTAAAACTTAGTGTATAATTTTTTGTACTATACAATGCAGTTATTTTGAAGAGTTCAAAGGTCATTGTCTGTCCACATGGCATTATGCGCATGCGCATTAGCCTCCCCAAGCATAATAAAGTGTATGTAGCTGCTATTTAAGCTTTTTGTAAAGACTAACTAGTCTCCACAAAGTCACTGTAGTGTTGGAAAAGGTGTATGAACAAGTAGTAAAACTTGAATTTCAAAAAATATATAGAAATGGGCAGTGCGGTAAAAAGTATTGAAACTAGGCGTGTCTCAATTTCAGGCACATGACTACTTCATTTTATACATATCCAACTCTTGCCCTGCAGTCCAGTTTAAGTTACTTATCTGTCAAGTATAGTTTACTCCACTGCTTTGTTAACTGATAAGTTGGAATTTGAACCAATGCACTAAATTAAATAAGCTATGGTATATGTACTATTGTATACAAATCATTGCTTTTACGACATTTCTTTCTAAATTAATGCAACAAATGAACTGAGCAGAGCTGTTACTAAGGTGAATCTGAAGTACGTGACCAATCAGAAATGGGGTATATAATACTTAATGCACAGTAGGTTGGGAGTTATGGCAGTAAACGTCCTCGCCCTCAGGCATTGGATGAGATTTACAGCCATAACTCCCGACCTACTGTGTGTTAACTATAATAATATTATATAGTGCTTTTTATATATTTTTTCTTCGGTTTGGAGAGCTGAGCAGATTCATCCAAGTCCCATGAAATTTGCGCAAATCGCTTTATTGCAGGGATAGAGTACAATGTTGTGAAAGTTAACTAACTTCAAAGCAGCTGACTTAATTTCTAAAATTAATTTAATACCAAAATATATGATCTTGCCTGACTGCAGGTATCTGTGCATATAGTAGGAATGGGCCGATTGTCCCATAGACACAATCATTTAAAAATGTTAGTGCTCATATCAAAGTTAAAACCTTCAAACTTACTCACATTTGAGCTCTCTCAAAGAGTTTACCAACAGCATGCAAAGCCTAACGCTCTAAGAAACTCTCCTAAGCACTTGCAGAGAGGGCTTGGTGAAAAACCATAACTGTGTGAATTTTTGTTCTGACTAACATTCTTATACATATGTATATACATATTGACTGACTTACTTGAATACTGTTTTTCTCAATTCAACAAGAGAGTATTGAGCCAACTTTGATAGCACTAGCTGAGCAGGTTCTTTTATGGAAACTATACTTCCCTTGAAACTTTTTTCATGTATAATAATATATTATGATGATTGCAAACGTCAGGAAGGTTCAAAAATAGAAGTAGTTTATTGATCTAGACCCTTTCCTACTCCTACTATAATATAAAGGGAGCTATAGCTAAGTTACTTTAGCTATAGCTAGCTTCGTAGCAGGCCACAAATACCAGACTTCACAAGGAAAAAATTATCACTGTTAATAACAGTGCTGTAAAACAAAGAATTAAATTTGCTTTCAAGATTTCAAACGCTCATGATCATTGGTCAAAAATGACCATGACATTGGCAATTAAAACTGACCTGCATGTGCTAGTCCTTTTTCTCCCTGTGAGTAGAGACTATAGCAAATGTAAAATCAAACTAGAATCATACATACGGTAGTATGTATAGTAAGAATGGGCTTAATGTCCCATGGACACAATACAAAATGTTTACGATCATAAAATCTAGCGAAACAAAATTATAAGCTTTCATACTTGCTCAGAGTCTTTCACTAGCAGATTACCGATTGCATATTTATAGCCTAAAACTTACAGAAACTTTTCTCTCCGCGCCACAATAATGCTCTCCTAACATACGTACTTCCTAACTGACTTACCTGAAAAGGATTTCCAGACAACCAGAATATGTTAAGCCAACTTTGAAAAAGTAAGTTGTTTTCATAGTTACTACATTCCTTGATACTCGTTTTCAACACAAATAAGCCTAAACGAAAACTAGAAAACTTTTAGTATAAATTCATGTACTTCAATGCAGCCAACTTTATAGGTATAGAGTTCGAAGGTCATTATTTATCCAAGTGGCATTTAATGTGTATCCGCATTAGCTACTCAAGCAGGCAATATAACTGCTACTCAGATAACTCAAGCTTTTTGTAAGGACTGTCCAGTCTCTGATAGTCTCTTTACTGTATAGTGTTCAAAAAAAGTGAATGAAAAGTAGTAAAATTTTCAAAAAAAAAGCAGTATAGTAATAGGCAGTGCTGTAAAAGGTACTGGAACAAGGAATGGTCTCAATTTTGCCATATGTAACTACTTCATTTTTTGTGCCCAAGTCTTGGCCCGTGATTTAATCCTGTCTGCTATACTTTATTCAACATTTTAGCCGAGTGATAAGATCTATAGATTGGCAGGAATTTGAACCATTATATTGACTAATTGTGATAATTTAAAAATAATTATGTTACTCTCACTAATTGCCAGTACTGTTTAGCATACGCATGTACATTCAGGACTAGGACTGGACACGCAGTACACTTAATGAGGAATGTTTATGCAAACTTCAACATAAACCATCCCATGCGCAAGTTATAGCCTGTACTACACCCACTTATTTAGAGCCTAATTCCTTAAACGCTAAAAGCGGCAATGTTGCTCCACAGTTTAGCTATAGGTTGTCTGTGCTCAAATTTGTCTGTGCTCAAAGTTTACCTTTTAGATACCTAACAAATATACTTTGAGGAGGTAAGTAAACTGTTGTATTGTATACAGATATTTCTGGTTAGTGTTCTTGTGGTTATTTGTTTTAACTATAATAATTATTTTATGGAATAAATTCTTACATGAAAGTGGTAGCCTTTTTTCCTCCTGATAGTTTTGACTAACCAAGTCACGTGAGTGCTAACCTAAGCTGTATTGCACAAAGGTAAAACTTGAGGGCAATTATAATTTTTTTAACAGAGAAGCTATAGACTGATTATTTTGAAGTAGTACATAATTGTTTAAAGTAATAGTCAAAACGGTTACCAAAATAAATAAAGAAGTATGGTAAAACTAATAATTGTATTAAGCTTGTTTGTTGGACTGTGACCAGACAGAACAGCTGTACCAACGGAGTGATTCAAGTCTTCTCACTAAAGCGTGATATCGTCGTGACCACAATGCAAGCAAAGTATAGTTAAACCTTGAACTTACAACATACCAAGTCTTGTTTAATGTACTGTGCTACTTGAGTAATAGCTATTATTATTGCAACTGTACTAGCTCCAATTAATTCTAAGGTTTGTAGTCATGTTTGATATTTTTAGCAACAAAACAGTGCTAGATGTGCATGTGCTTGAAACCCACAGATAGCGGCCTTGGAATGCTCAAAAATTTCTGCACCACTGTATACAAAATTCCTAGCTATAGAACAAGGATGAAGATGATGAACACTTAGTGTAGCTATAACAAATTAATTCAGGTTGTACATGATTTACACTTTCTAATTTTGCTGGTGACAGATGCTGGACAGTCTTGCATGCTTAATCTTGAACACTGCTTTAGAGTTATGAAACAAGGCTAGTTAAAACAGTATTTAGAGTTACATTTTCCAATGGAAAAAACCGAAAAGTTCTCACTTTAAGTCAAAAAAAAAGACCTACAAATAAAAGCCTATAAGTTTTTTATTTGTGGCAGTCAAAAGTGGAACATTAACATTAATACTTACCGGTTAATTAATTTATCTGTAAATTTTGCCAGAAACTATTAGCTAACTAGGTTGCATAGCCTGAGGATAGACCATTACGCAGCCATTAACCGATTACACGCCAAAAGTAAATTATGTCATCCCACGAAATTAAAATTTTAAATGTTAGTAGCTACTTCTTTTTATTTGTCTTCTACAATTGAAGAGTGCTCTAAGCTTTTGATATGATACAATTAAGCGACTATAACTACACTGCAAGTATCATTGCTTAGTGAGGCTTTTGTCAGAATAAAAGGCTAAAGTACAGGAGGGGTCGAATAGGCGACAACATTGCCACGTGTCTAAGTTTTCTTTTCTACCTAGGTAACCTGCCTTTCAAAAGCGATGCTATTTCTTAAGCCTATAACTTTCCCTGCACCTACGCTGCAGGCTTCAAACTTGTCCCTCGAAAGGCTTTAGAGAAAACATCAATCTACAAGCCACAATCGTGACCTTTAGTCATTTAGCAAGGCTAAAACGTGTTGTGTAAATAATAGCGCTAGAGGTCATAGCACACATTTGTGTTTAGAGAACACAATTTTTTTACACAAATTGACTAATTAACGGGTAATCGCGGTTAAGCAGCAAACTCAAATGGGGGCAAAATTTAGTCAGATTTATATTTCAATTCTACCTGTAATTGACACATTTGCAATTAAACTATTGTTGTTTCTATATCCTGCCAATCTAAACACAATTTGTTAGAAAAGCAGCCTAGCAAGTTTAAATTAAGAAACGATACTTTATTAAGATTTAATGGCAATACTACACTTGAGAATGTTTTGGTCAAACTACCAAAACTTGATATAACAATTCTATTTTAACAGTGAATAAGTATATAGTTGTATTTTTTTTTTAGTGGTATAATTATATGCCACTAAATTCCTTAGTAAAATTATTACCAAATTTGATGAATTTCTTACTATTATAAAGCAGATTAGTTAATAGGGAATTCTAAACAACCTCCTACAGTTAATAGGTTATAAAGTTTTAACTCATTTGATGTTACCATAATAAATCTTTTTATTTAAACAACCTCTATTGTCAATGTTATTAAGTAAGTAGTAAGTAATTACTATCAGTTCATTAACCCTTGGTGCACATGCGCTGCAGCAAGGGTTACAGTAGTCATTTTGTCTGTCTGTCTGTCTGTCCCATCAAAATCTCAAGAAATATGGCTCTAGTGACAAAATTGGTAGTTACGTTCATAACTCATGATGATCTTGTAAAACTATATTTTTTGCTGTCCAAAATGCTGTAGTTGCTTAGATTTAAGACTTTATCATCTTTGAGCGCTTAGCTTCGAGGCTACTGATTTAGTGTGTGTTATCTAGAATTTGTGTTGATTGGAACTGTTACAATACTGGGTGAATCGAGTGGCTGTTGTTGCTGAACAGTTCACTGTTCATCAAGATAGACAGAAGTTGGTGTTTTCTAGTAAGCATGTTACCATGTAGGGCATGTACAGATTTTTACAGTGTGTTCAGCTAACTAGTTGCATCATTGATTCAAGCAGTAGCATCAGTCATAGTACCCAACCAATTGCATGGCTGAGCTCAGCCTGTAAACTTTGCTATATCTGACACCAGCTGAGCATTGCAATGCATGTAGTAATCATGGCAAAACTCATCTGGTTCATAGTCTGTGACATGTGCTGATTCATCCGCACAGTTATGTTGCTAACCTAGGCCCAGCTAAATCAACACAATAACTCATAAACTGCACCATTCCAAACTGCTTCTCCAGATAGTCTGCATGATGAATAATGCACAAACACGTAGGCTAACACACATAATATATACTATAATTGTCATGACATGTTTATATCATAATTCTCACACTGCAATGACACTAAGTGGTCACTGATCATGATATGCACCAAGGGTTGTGCATCTTGGTGCCTTCATTTTCTACTGTTTCTGTGCAAAAACAAAGTCTGAAAACTGGCTGACAGTATTTCAACTACATATTGAGACCAACTTGCATGAGATTAGACACTTATGTAATCATCATTTCCTAACTATAATCTCTACAACACATTTCAGGCAGAAATTAAAACTTCTTTCTTACAGCATTTTCCTTGCAATTAAGATTAATTTTTGTATAATTTTATGTAGGATTGAACAAGAGTTGGCTTCTCAACAAGAATTAATACAATCTGATTCTACTCCAAAGGAAAAGTGGGATGAACTGGTGCACGACTTGTGGGAAGATGAAAAGTACCTAAAATACCTTTGGGAAGCAGCTGTCGACTACGAGGATACAGATACCTTCATATATGATCCAAGTACTGGGACATATGGGTTTCAAAACTGGGATTCGGATTCTGATGAAGATTGTTTCTTGCGACCACCAGAACCTGAACAACCAGTCCCAGAAGAACCCATCCCCCCAATTGATCCCATTGATGATACCCCTCAAGTTACACAAGGTTTGTTTGGTGTGAAACATAGTCTATCACTCTGCAAAATTGAATTGCATTATAGTATGTGATGTGTCAATTAAGGCTATGCAGAAAGGTAATCTTTAGGAGAATTCACCCTTAATTTGCTAGTCCTTTTGTTGTTATTGTTGTTTTGTTCATGTGTGTGTGGGGAGGGGGGGCTGTTCACTCTTACAACTTAGCGTTATAATTGTCATGAATCCATGACAATAAAGTACCACTTCCGTATTTTGTATTTTGTAATACCTGGACTCTTCTTAGTATAGGTGAATACTTTCTTCGATTATCGTAATAGCCAGGCAAGTAAATATTATTTTACTGAGCCTGAGATACAGCTCTAGCCTCCAAGTGACTGACTCAGTGGGACATCAGTGTGTTTCATTTCAGTACCAAGCAGGCTACACAAATTATGTGTAACTGGCATACACACACAGACACATAGAAAAAATGCCAGAGAACAAGCAAGTAAAAAGAACATTGGATCTGAAATGTACTGAGACACAGGAATGGCTAAATCAAAAAAGGAAACAAACAAGATGGAATAGCTGTTAGAGTGTGTAAAGAATTCTTCTTGTGGCCAAAATGAGGAACTCAATATGAAGAGTGTAACATGCAGCCCATACAGGAAGAATTTTGCACACACTCTAACAGCCATTCCATCTTGTTTGTTTTCTTTTTACGATTTAGCAATTTCTGTGTCTCATTACATTTCCAATGTTTTCTTACTTGTTATAATTATAAACATCCGAAATTTGACAATCATCTATAGCTGAAAGTTTTGCGGGGGTTAACTTTTCCGGTTTCACGATTCATCCGTGAAAGTTTTTATCCACAAATTTTACTTTAATGTGTAATACATCTGTGTACTTATTACTTATAGCTAAGGCCCGGAGTGGGTCAACAACATACTAGCTTACTTTTGTTTCCAGGCTCAAAAATTCTCATGGAGACACAAATTTTACTGCTAGTTACAGACTGCCTTTGACATTAATGTAAAGCACTTATCATTTGCTGCTGCATTGAGGAGTCCAATTTAAGCTACCAACAGCGTAGCATTTTTGCTCAAAACTGCTGTATAGTGCACACAAACTTGTACACATTGCTAGTTAATTTTTTACGCCAGTGTACATATGTGTGATCTGTTTGTGGCTTCATTATGTAATCAGTGTTACTTCTGGTACAGTGAGAGAGTACCTTTAACTTAAAACTTAATGCATGCAGTATTGTTTGCCTGAAATTTCCAGATTAATTTTACAGTATATTATTTTAACATCTTTATCTCATTGCAGCACAGGTTCTATATGTGTTAACAGGCATGCAGATGAATTTTATGTCAATGATACTAGTAAATGAATACACTTAATCTAAATTGGACTCCAATTTTCTAAATGTCAGGTTTTCACTTATAGGGTATGGCAGAAATTTATTTATATTTGTACTTTTCTCTAGCCTTAATCCTGAAAGTTGCTAAAACAATTTCAATAAGTGAGGTTGGAGAATTCCTTGTAAAAAACAAACTAGTAAAGTACAAGAAAGTGTTTGAAGATGAAGAAATTGATGGAGATTTACTTATTTCTCTAACTGATGAGGAATTGAAAGATATTGGCATCATTAACAGCTTTCACCGAACGAAAATTAGAAAAAAATTTCGAGAATTTTGTGAAGAAAAACTTACAGATAACTAATTGATACTTCTAGCAAACACTTAAAATAAATACATTTATTGAGTTGTAATACTTACTTTTAATTTGATTGTAATTTGTAATAATTATGAGCTATAATTGTAAAGTTGAGCTTTGAGTTAGTTATCTCTGTATCCCCCTAGTTAAGTCCTTACTTTAGTATAGTTATCTTTGTATCCAATTCTGTATTATTGTATTTGGTTTAGTCAATGTTACTGTGTTATTAGTATTCTAGGTGCATACATGCACACTGTACATATATTTAGCATATGTTTACAAATTAATACAAATTTTAATAAAACAAATTTACAAAATACAAATTTTTATTCCATGCATGTGTACACTAAGTCCTAAAGTTGGCCACATCTGCTATACTAAACAAAAATCAAGCATCAACTGCATTATACACACATGCAGTATCAATGCTATTTCTTCCAAGTCTTGCAATGAGTATGCACCATCATGCATGGAGCTTTGTAGCTTATAATTTCAATGGGCATGGCTTATAATTCACATGTATATATATATATACGTACTAGGTCAGGCAGAATTAAAACGTGGCCTACAATATAATTATTATGGCCAAGAAACCTAAGAGAGTCACACAAAAGGTGATCATCGCTAAAGATTGTGGAATAATTATACACTGAGGAATTGAATCACACTCTGGTTTCTTCACACAAACATTGGTCTGATTCGTCATGCACTTCCCTGCTGATATGGTCTTGAAATTATGATAATTAAAAGATCGATCTTTGATCAGGTGCTGTTCATATATAATTACGTTACTCATGCATGCATGGGATCACCTACACAATATATTGAAGACATATTAAGTTTCAGCCTCGATTATTGTATCTCTCTCCTTATCAATTATCGTTGTAATTATTGTCTATAATGGCAGTCTAAGTTAATTGCTATTCTGCATTACTATATAAAATAATTAATTTTAGCAAAGTTTAAAATATCAAAAATAATGTATAATATATACAGCACACATAAACGTATAAAGAAATAAGTTATAATATAATCAAACCCAATAATTATTTTGTTCATAATCTTGGTAGTGTCTCACACTATTACAACTTAAGTTTAACAATTTCTGATGCTATAAAATCTGGCCAGTACAATAATTGTAAAGTCAGTATAATAAATAAAGTATAAATGACAGGAAATAGTATTTTACCACAACAATAATAAATTACAACACAAGTACACTACAATCTTGTTTTTAGAAACTTCATTTTCTTAAAACTAAATATACTCATTTTCACCATCACTCCTTGCACGAAGTTCAGCAGTTCGATTTTGGAACACATCAATATCTTCATATGTAGAATCATCATAGAATCCAGTTTCCTTTGATGGTAAGGATGCTGCTTCTATTTCTGCTTCTTTTTCTTTCATGGCCGCTGTGTCATCATCAAGCTCGGCATCACTGTTGTGGTGAGTCACATTTTCTGCTCTTTGTTGTAGTCTAGGAGGTACTCTTGAATATCGCTGGAGCTCATGGTCATGGGGAATAGCATCACGATCAGATTGCCTAAACAGTAAACACATAAAATTGACATACACAATCATATCAGAGCTGTCACTATGCAATGATTTACACACAGTTATACTAACAGGATGCACATGCACTTCACAATACAACACTCAATGCATGCCTCACCTAACAGCGTATAGCCCTTTTTTTGTAGTGAAACACTTGAAGATTTGAATAGCAATAATGATGATCACAATGAGCAGGACTCCAGCAATCACAGCTCCAATGATGGGTCCAACGATATTGATCACTGAACTAGGTTGGCTCTCTACAGTAGGCTGAGTGGCAATGGCAGGACCCTTGGTAGTTGGTTCCAATGGAGCTACACACAGTGGATCACTAAATGATTGTATGAATGTGGTGCAAGTAGAATCAAGGGCCAAGCGAATGGTCTCCACTCTTATGGTAGCACTGCCAGTTGAAATCCATTCTTGAAGGGTATCAATCAGTTCCAAGCTACTGACAAAGGGGGTGCTGCTTAGTTGAGCTCTGAAGATCACATCCGTTGGTTTCTCTGGTGGACAGGCAACCTCGGCATCAGTGATGTAAGATGAGGCCACTTCACATTGACACTGGGACTTCAGAATTGCTACAGTTTCCTCTGATATATCTTGCAACTTCAATTCTATATCACTTTCCTGTTGACAATTGAAAAGTTTAGCTTGGATGAACATTTTCTAGAATCTCTTGATTTCTAAGAATATTCTTCATGAAGAAAAAATTAATAAAAAAGTTTCTTTACTTACCCGCCATTCATAGCAATCACGGATTCCCTTCAATCTCAGCTGAAACAATGAACTGGACACAGCTAAGATAAAAACAACAAATTCATGAGTATATTCACCTAACATATATGCTTATAAGTTACAACACACAAATCTAGCTGAGGTGTAGCCAAGGAAAGGGAATATATATGCATGCTAATATCATTGACACTATTATGAAATCACTTCAAAAAGAATAGCTTCTAAAAATTAATAATAATAGATGCATGTATTCCTGGACCAAAATAAAAACGTACCATTAACAGTGATGGGAACACTGCTCACTCCTTCCCCAACAGAGGTACTTGCACTAACTGTGATGGAGTAGGAAGTAGTCAAATCTAAGCCTCCAATAACAGCACTTGAATTCTCTGCTGAAACGAAATGCATCGTCAACTGTCTCCTATTTCGTGATTGAAGGGCGATGTACACCACAGTGTAGCCAGTAATGAATCCTCTTGCCTCCTCTAGGCTGAGTTTATTCCAGTTTACTTGCATGTGAGTACCATTCAGTCGACTACCAGAAACACTCTTTGGTGCAACATTAGGAGCTACATGGTGCAATAGTACATACCATTGTGTATACATGAATGAACTCAATGTATAGACTGAAAGTTGCTTACTTCCTTCTTGAGAGAATGTGAGGCTGCTGAGAGATGGACCATATCCAGCTGAAGTACTTGCTCTCACAGAAATGTTGTATGGAATGTATGGCACTATACATAACAAAATGTGTGTGTGTGTGTGTGTGTGTGTGTGTTNGCATGTGTGTGTTTATGGTGTGCAACTTCAATTAAGGGATTATAGATCCTGGATTACATATAAACTTTGACAAAGATATGCCAATTCTAATACAGCATCATTTTTCAGGTAAACTATATTTTAGTTAACTATTCATAAGAAGGTCTTACAAAAAGTAATCAATTAACAATAATTGTAAACATACTAGTCTAGTGGTAGAATAAAAAGTGTGTTTGGCAGGGATTAAGGGATCAAGAGGAGGAGAGAGAGATAGATAGAGGAAAATGGCACCTCAGTTATGGTCCTCGTCTACCACTGTACAATGTAATAATATTCACAGATTACTTACCAAGATTATTGATTAGAATCGCTTGTTCATCTCCAGGAACACTATATTCAAAGACCAGTGTATCCATTTCAGTCACCACTGCCACTGAATAGACTAATATTTCTCCAGTGTAGACTTCAGGTTCATCCCAAGTCACTTGGAGTAGAGAAAGAGCAACTCGGGTAAAGCCAAGGTTGGTCACAATTCCAGGTACTGCAGAATATAAAATAAGCAACATTATATTATGATATAATATCCTGCAGCTGTAGAGTATAATATACCATCGACTTGTGTAGTGATAGACTGAACTGCTGATGGTCCATCTCCACCAGCTGTTGAAGCATAAACACTACAGTTGTATTCAGTGGCCGGGTTGAAACCATTGATGGAATAGCTCCCAGAAATGGGGAATGTGGCTGGAAGGTTTGCCACCTCTGGCAGACATGAAAGTGTGTATACCGTAATGTTTCCATTTTGTTGATCTACGGACACTTCCTCCCATGAAAATAGCAAAGTATATGGACTTGTTGACACTATAGAAAACTGAACAGGAGGACCACTAGGACCTGAAATTAATGTACGAATGGTAATAATTTAAATTGTGAATAAAAGTAACTGAGGTACATGGCCAATATACCTGTTTCTAAAGTGGTAAACATGAAAATGTTGCTCATGCTGTTGCCAAAAGAGTTAGTGCTGTGAACTTGATAGAAGTAGACAGTGTTAGCTGTAAGCCCAAACAGAGTGACAGCAGAGGTAACATTAGCTGCAGAGATATCTGTGATGGAGGTAACCGTTGAGCTCTCTAGACCCAGTGAGTCCATGGTTGTCCCATAGTACACTGTGTACTGTTCTGGTGTGTAAGCCAGCTGGGTGACCACCCACATCACTGTAGCTGTGGTAGAAGTAACATTGATAGCCTGTACTTGGGAAGGTTCGAAGGGACTTCGTGGACCTAACAAAAAGAAACAAAGTTTAACAATACATGTACGAATATTTTCTAGTCAGTGCTTATACTTTTGATGATGACTTCTCCTAGTGCACTTGCTGCAATGTCTAATCCAGGCAACATCATTCTAGCAGTGCAGTTGTAAGAGTAGTTTCCAGCTGGATTACCATTCACAGTTAATTCACTGTAACCTTGAGCAAATGAAGTGTTGCGATTTGAGATCAAGACCATGTTCCCATCATCAGTGATAAGATTGTTATCACTCCTCCACTCGAAGGATTTTTGAAGCAGCACACCTACTGGTGTACTAGCAACACATCTCAGAGTGTACACATTGTAGGGTACACGATCAAGAGCAAACGTCAAAGGTGGTTGCATACTGGCCGTTAGAGTAGGGGCTAAAGAAATAATAGGACTAAGTGACTATTGATATACCATATAGTGGGTAAACTTGGCAATAATTAAATTGAGCAAATTGGCAAATTATTCCCCAAATTGCCAAATTAAAAATCGCCAAACAGTTTTATACGCACACACACACACACATATAAATCACCTAATTTAAAATCGCCAATTATGCTTAAATTCAAATTAGCCAAATTGTAAGCCCTCTAAATTTACCCACTATACGGTAATAATAGTAAGTGATTACACTGACCTATTGTAGCAATTGATATGTTATTTGAGGCAGCTTGAGCATTGACAATGAAGCTGTTAGAACCTTGAGAATTGACAGCTACATCACACATATAGTCACCATCATCACTATAATACTGTAACAGTCTGATAATCAGCTGAGATTGGTAGACTGAGGGGCTAGTTTCTGTTACGTCTGTAACTTGTATGTGAGCTGGTAAATCAGCATATACTGTCCCATTTCTCTTCCATGTTGCAAGTACAACAACCTCAGTATCTATTGCAGTGGAGAGCTGAATTGAGCAGTTAAGAATAAGTTCACTACCAGCATAGAGAGGGTCAGGTGGCAGAGAGAGAGATGTCAGGGGAGGTGGAACTGCATGCAGGTACAATAAAAAAAGAATAGTTACATATTGATAAAAGAGCAGCACAAATTAACCTACTTTGAACTGATACATTCCAAGAACTCGATGCAGACCTCTGAATTGTTTGGTATGGAGAACTAATATTTGCTTGGCAAATGTATGTTCCACCATGGGAAGTCATGAAAGGACTAAATTGCAGCCCATATGTTGTCAATCGTGATGGGTTTCCAATAATGGGTTGGCTCCCAACTGTGACTGATCCCCTTGATGACAGTACAGTTTGGTCTGGTCCTGCAAGCCATGATATCTGAGGGTTCGAAGTGAGACCATCTGGTACGATGACTCTACACAGCAAGCTGAAGGTTTGACCAACAAGGGCTGCTTCACTTGTAACTATGGTAATGGTTGGCTCAAGAATATCTGGGATAATAAATAATTCGTTACAATCATTCCCTAAAAATGAATTCTCTTGACATGTGTACCTTCTTCTTGAGATCTTCCCATGACAACTTCACTAGAAGGTCCTTCTCCAGCACTGGTTCTTGCTGCAACACTCACAAAAACAAGCTGATATGGCATTAAGGCACCCAGAGTGTAGTTGGTTGTTGGTGGAGATTGTATTGAGACTATAGGAGAGTTGTCACTATAGTTGACATAGAGTGTGTAACCAGTAATGTCTCCATTTGGAGTCACAGGTGGAATCCATGTTATGAACACCGATGAAGAGCTACTGCCAGTTGCTTGGACATTGACTGGAGCATCAGCTGGAACTATTCAATGTTAAGGGTAGAGATGAGGTTAGTAAAATGTTCTTTAAGGCTACAACATATCTTACCATCAACAGATGTTGTAAAGTTTAGCCCTGATGGAGGACCTTCCCCACCACTAGTCATAGCAGTTATACTACAACTGTAAAATGTGAATGGTTCTAAGTTTTCAAATGTTACGGAGAGGCTAGCAGTTGTTGAGGCCCCAACTTGAAGGTCATTCACATCACTACACAATATAGTGTATGTTAATATGATGCCATTTCTCTCTCCTTCTACTGGTGGACTCCAGGAGAGGGTGACATTCCTCATGCCAATGAAAGTGACTTCAAACACACTCGGTGGTGCAGTCGGTGCTGTAAATAAAGTTATAGAGATTTAATACTTACTACCACATTATTGGCAGCAAAAAATTTGGTTGATGGTCATAACAGTTATGACTAGCAGCTAGATTTTAGCAAAGACTTAATTCTGTGATAGAATGCTTGTTTTGACGGACCTTGAACAAAACCGCCACCCACCAATACTAAAATTTGCCCAAATTTTGAGCTATTGGGTATAGGTAGAGCAGTATGAGCAAATTATTTACCTGCTTCAAGGGTTTGGAAAGTCTGTGTGATACTTTCTGTAGAATCAAATGAATTCTGAGCAACAATCTTGTAGTAGTAGAGAGAGAATGGATCCAAGTTTGTCACAGTAGATGAATAAGCCATAATAGCAGTGATGTTGGTAGCTCCTTGAATCACCTCACTTCTCATGTTGAGTGTTTCGTTGGTAAAGCCATACACAATGGAATAGTTCTCTGGTGTATATGCAATCTCTGATACAATCCAGCTGATTGATGCTTGAGTTGCCCCAGGCTCACTGCTCAAAATGACAGGAGCATTTGGAGAGGTTGGACCTGTAAAATCATATTACCAAGATAAGCACAGGGGATACAGCACACTGTAGTTGCATACATTCGACAGTAACGTGTACCACAATCACCACAAGAAGGAGAAATGAAAAACAACATTTGTGTTTTACATCAGTTAATTAATGTTTTTCTTTTGGAAAGCGGGTTCATTATTTGATAGAATAACTGAGACTGAAAATACATTTATAAACCAACTACACACACTTACCTTGTATTGCGATTGACACACTTTGATTCATCATTACAGTAGAAGAGTCAGGAATGTTGAGTGTAGCTCTGCAATAGTAGAGTCCAGTATCAATGTTACGTGCATTGGTTTTGTACAGCACACTTGATGCCTCAGTTCCACCATTAGTCACTTCATCCATAATTGAGACTCCAGACATACTACTGTCCAACTCTAGCTCCTCAAAGTACCAACTTAAGTCAAGAGATGGAACAACAACCATTGGTTTGCTAGCATTACAGGTCAGAGTGAACGCATTATAAGGATCCACATCAATACCACTGTACTCAAGAGGTGACACTTCTACAATCAGTGAAGGATCTATATCAATATTATGGTATGTATAATAAAATTTAATGCAATAAAATCAAAATGCTTAATTCATAATAGTAATACCTGTTACAGTGATGGTATGTGATGTTGATCCAGTGCTGTTAGTGAAGGAAATGCTGGGGTCAGTTGAGTGGACCACTGCCACACATGTGTAGACACCACTATCAGATGAACTGCTCAGAGTTGTAAATTGAAGTGAAGAACTGAATCGAGAGCTTCCCACAACAATTGGAGGGAATGATCTAACGCGACTATCTTCGTTGAGTTGGGTTCCATCAATCAGCCACTGAAGTTCAATGCCAACATCAGTATCGACAGTGTTATCCAGGTCAGTGATGCATGTTAGTTCAAAAAACATCCCAGCCAAAAGGTTGTCTGCTTGAGAATTGGCAATGCTTAAAGTTGGTGGTGGAACTGCAAGAAAGATAGAGAGATTTGATTATAGTTTACACTATAAGAAATATATCAGCACTATACTTACTTCGGGGAATAATTCTTTCAGAAAGTGTACTATTTCTGACAATGGCTATTTCTGCAATGGAAATTGAAGCACTACAGAAGTATTCCTTCCCATTGGAAGAGTATAGAGGATTGAATTGCAACATCAGCGATAGATTTTCATTCATTGGCATAGTACTTTCTTGTTGAAGAATATTTCCACTGGTGTCAGACCAGTCGCCAGATATCACTACATCTCCAACCAACCCACTAATGAATGAGATGGTACAAATTAGAGTGTAGTTTTCTCCTGCTTGTGCTTCACCATCACTGGTGATCTCAATACTTGGTACTGGGAGATCTAAACATTAAAATAAGTATAATTGAGATCAATATCTTAGTAAAATCAATCTTACCTTCAACATTCACAGTAGCAGAGTCATATCCTGATGCAAAGACAGTATAGCTTCCACCATAACGTGACATTACAGTTGATTCACAGCTATACTGGCCATGGTCACTAGAACCACTGACTGGAGAAATACTAATGACTGTCTCATAGACCATAGATTGAGTCTCTCTGAGAGCAAGGACAGTTATTCGGCTGTCATTTCTAACAGGTTGACCACTTCTCCTCCAGAGCCCTTCTACAATAACGTCAGTATCAACACTGTCATGTAATCTAACTTGACAAGTCAACTGCAGACCAGTTCCAGCATACAACGTCTCAGTGGGTAGTCCACTAATAGTAACAGCAGGAGCAGGAACTATAATAAGGAAATAAAGTTGACAAAAATTTATGAAAAATCCATCAATACAGATCATCTCAAACTAGCCTTGTAAACCAGGCCTTCCAAGCTTGAGTTAGCATATTGCTGATAAATTTGAACATGTGGGGAGGCCTGGAGTTTACAAGGCTAATCTCAAACCTAAATGAACCCTGTATGATCAGGCTTATTGAGAAAATTGGTAAAAGACTGATCCTCTCAGGTGCCTATATGGTATTAAGAACCAAGCATGTATTAGAATGATGCCTGGACTCAGAGTCATACTCAAAAGGTGGCACTGGGCTAAAATACCAACAACACAATCATGCAAGAGAGACTATTACTTTAAAACTAAGCACTATATATAGACATGTAAACATACCATTCACCACAACATCTGTGGTAGTAGATACAAAGTAGGTTTGTGTGCCTTCTGACTCCAGCATAGCCTGACACCTATACTGCCCTCCATTTGATGTATACAACATAGGGAACCGTAGAGAGAGAGTTGTGGCTTGTCCAGACACTGAAGGCTCTCCAACCACCACAGAGGTCCCATTCACAGCTGGTTGTCCACTGGGACCAATCCATTGCAACTGAACAGATCCATTCACATATTCAGTTTGGTTAACAGTACAGTACAAGGTGTGGGGTTCACCAGCAGTTGAGTTTCCATCAGAACTCACATATGCCATCAAAACTGCAAATCAAGAATACATATACATCAATGATAATGAAATTACTCCCCTAATAATTACTTATTATTATTATTTCAGCCCTACTTGGTAGTGGTGTTGTGACTTGTTGGATATCGCTTGAGTTGCTTCCAGCGCTATTTGTTGCAATAACTTGATAATAGTAGGTAGTGCTTGGTTCAAGAGCAGTAAGAGAAGCTGAATAAACCTGATTTACAGCATCAATATCACTGCTTCCTGCCACCACATCACTGGTATAGTTGAGCTGTGTGGACGAGGTACCATATACTACCTTGTAGACTTCTGGAGTGTAAGTTACACGTGATACTATCCACTGTAGCTCTATCTGTTCTGCACTGATTGCTACAACAACGATGTTTGTTGGTTGGAGGGGAGCAGACATTCCTGAATGGTTAGATGAGAGTATGATTTAGCTCTATGACATCTTATGTATGCAGTTGTGAACAACATACCTTTAACAGTGGCTTCTACAACTGCACTTGATGAGATGAGAGGATCTCCAAGTACTTGTAAACTAGAGGAACAAATGAACTGCCACTGGCCATCAGAGATCAAGGACACTGTAAGCACACTTGAGCTACTTGAATTGTTGAGACAAATGGTTGTTATATTGGAGTTGGTGTCATTTTGATACAGTGCTTGCATCACTCCACTTGGTGCTATTGAACTCCATTCAATACTGTTTTGAACTGTGACTGTTTCTGGTTGAGTCACATTACAAGTTATTGTGAAACTATTGAAGGGAGGAACGTCGAGAAGAGTCACAGAGGATGGACTGACATCGACATTAATGGCTGGCACTGCATGTAATACATGAACAATAATGATAAGAAACTATAGACTCTGAAGCATAACAATTACAACTTTACATACCTTGCACTGATAGTACATATACTGTTGAGAGAGCAGAGGCTTGTACAAAGGTTGAAGAAGGAGCAGCATCAACATTAACAACACATGAGTATGGCCCACTATCAAGCACATTGCTGAGAGATTGCAGTGCCAATGAAGATTGGAATATATGTGGTGATAGTTGTACAGTATCAGTGACTATAGTACGATTATTAGTGGTCAGTACACTCCCTGAATTTAGCCAAGTAATTGACCCATTATAAGTAGAATCAAGTGACATATCCACTTCAGCTGTACATGTGAGGGTGACACTACTTCCAGCATAAAATGGACCATTAGCAGGAGATGTCAGTACATTCACCACAGGTTGAGGAACTGAGGAAAGGAATAGATCATTATAATATTATCAAACACACAGACAATTGATTATGAAGTATAAATCCTACTTTGGACATAAACAGACTCCACTGCAGAGCTGTTAAATGGCTGTGAGAGTACATCGGCTGTTAGAGACACCTGACAAGTGTATTGTCCGTTATGAGACAACAGTAGGGGATTGAATGAAACACTTCCTGAAGTGATCGTTGTGTTATCAGCATCAGTGCTGTTGAGTTCAGTAGTCAGCTGAGAGCCATTGGAATCGATCCAAACAATCGTAGGATTAGCTGATAAGCCGTACGGTTTGGACACCACACAACTGAGAGTAAACAACTGTCCAAGAATGCCTGACCCTTCTGAAGATGTAGACACACTGATAGAAGACACAGGTACTGTACATAGAAACAAACAAAAGATAGTAATTCAGAGTTAATGGCATAAGCAACAAACAAGTTTGAAATTGCACTTACAGACAACAGTGATTGTAGTGTTCCTCTCAATGATGCCATAGGGTGTTGTGACTCTACACAAGTACTGCCTATTGTGGAGGACATCAGTGACTTCAGAGAACACTAGGCTGGCACTACTGCTAGTGGTCTGCACATTCACTTGGTCATCATAAATCCATTCAATGCTCAAAACAGGTAGATCAGAAGAACATGAGATTAATGCAGACTCTCCAAATACAAGAGGGTTTGTATCTCCAGTAATTTGTATGCCTAATGGAACATGGGAAATCAGAATATAGACCAGTAATATACAAATAGTAATGTCTATTCAAAGCAGTAGTATACAATTAACCTTCAATGGTCAGTGATTGAGTATTAGAAAGTCCAACTGAATTCAGAACACTGCATGAGTATCTACCAACGGCCTGACTGGGGTTGGCATAATTGAGCTCCAGAATGTTGTTGTAGGTCGATGTTTGTCCATCTGACAATATCTGATATGTAGTATAATCGCTGAGGATCTCATTTTCTTTGGTCCAAACAACTGATGAAGGTGGTGATCGATGTGAGGTGCAATTCATGGTAAACACAGAGATATTGTCAGACCGTACAAGCTCCAAAGAAGAAACATATGGTGCCACTGCAACATTGCAAAATAATATCGGAACATGGACAGTATCATACATCAACAGATTATAGAGAATGGTAACTACAATAATAGCTCTCGTATTATGTATAGGTGAAGCTATAGCTGTGACTGGAGTTAAATATCAAAATGAATGCATCTGACCAAGGGTAAACGCAAAAACTTGGCAATTGTTCGACTGAGAAATTTCAAGTCAAAATCTTGACCACAGTCCCAGGTCTAAGTGTAATATGGGAGCACTGTAGCCAACCATCAGGTTATGACATAGATAGTTTTGCAAACCTGAATTGCCTTCAAGGTATAATCCAACAAACAAGTAGTTCACTTCTCCAGTATCATCAGGAATTCTGCAGGTGTACACTCCTTCATTGATTTGAGTGAGTGGAGGATTAGTGAGTGGCACTTCAACCATTAACTGGCCTGGGTTATTGCCATCTCCAAACACAACTTCAAATGGATCATTCTGGAGAGTTGTCAGATCAGTTCCATCTGGAGCAATCCACTGCCCAACAGCAACTGATGTTGAGCCAGACAGACACAGCAAAGAATCGATCCTTCCAATAGAGTTAACTTCAATGATTGAATTATTGTTGATGCGAACACCACTGTCCGGAGCATACAGCCCAACACCTAAAAATAAAGATTATTATTGATCATCCACCATCAAACTGTGATTCAAAAGAAAACTCTGACCTGTAACTTCAATAATGACAGAGTCATTTCCACTGTTACCAGTTCCATCTGTGACTACACAGGTATATGTTCCAGAGTCAGTTGATCTCAAAGCATCACGAGTCACCATGTCACTAGTTTGACCACGCAAAAAGCAGCTTCCAGTGCAGTTTGACAGCCACTGATAGTTGTACACTCCAGTACCACCAGTTGCAAGGCACTGAAGAATCAAATACCCTGCAGCATTGATACTAGGTCCCTCTGGCATGCTAACAACAGTAATATTCAGTTCGATTGCTGTATGGATGAACATTAGCCTCAATAATAATCATTACACTTTTTTTCACATTATATCTTACTCTGCACATTCAAGTAGGTGGTAGCTGATACAACCAGTGGTGTTTGCAGTGCAAGTGAGTAGAGTGTGCCTTGACAGGTGTACTGTCCACTCAGTGAAGGTGTGAGAGATTCAAATGTAAGGGGCAAGGAGGCAGCAGTGGGTGGCCCTACAGTGATGTCATTAGTGCTTGCTATGGTGCTGTTGACAGAGTCCAGCCACATTAAAAAAGGAGTGGACTGAATTCCATCAGATAGTGAAGCAATGCACTGATATGTATACATCATTCCAGCAACTCCATCACCAGTGCTTTGAATTGACACTGAAAGAGCAGTTGGTGGAACTATACAAAAGGAGAGTGCATCATGATAAACATTTTCAAACTGAAATAAGATTTTAAACTTACTCTGAACAGAGAGTGTGATGCTACTTTCAAGCACTCCATATGACGTAGTTGCTCTGCAAATGTATTCTCTGTTGTGGTAGTAGTCAAACACAGGAGAGAGAGAGAGCTCAACTTGGGACATGTTTGAAGTCTCAACAACTCTTTCATTGTAGAGCCATTCCAATTGTACAACATTCAGGTTGGTGGAGCAAGATATGGTAGCATTCTCACCCACAGTTACAGTACTGCTTCCAGTAATCTCTAAGCCTGGACACAGGGACGGTATCATTGTGAGGAGGTTAATAATAAGCTCAGGAATTTCATGTATTATAACATACCTTCAATTTCTATGGTTTGCTCAACAACTGTGCTGATAGAATTGGTAACAGAACAAGTGTAATTCCCAAGGATTGCTTCTGGTTCTTCGTGGACCATCAGAATGTTGTCATACTCTGCTAGTTGCATATCTCTGAGAACTTGCACCGTCTCATACGTCTCATTGGTAGTCAGTGCTAGTCCATCCTTAGCCCAATACACCTCAGTTGGAGGGGACCCAGAAGACACACAAACCAGAGAGAAAGAACTGCCAGTAGAAACTTCCCTCAGAGATACAATTCTAATTGGAGCTGTTGAAAAGTTGCAGTGTGGTGTTTAGGTGTGGTAAGGGTAGCATAGTGAATGTAAGCAATATTATGATAAAGTGTATATGCATTTACATAAAACACAGGGTCTTCTTACTTGCTAACAATGGAAGATAAATCCCCACAAACACTGACTCCGAAGACATCACTCCATTCTCATCAGGAATACGACACTCATACACTCCTTGATCATTGAATGTTACAGACCTCCCAGTGATGAGAGATACTTGGATGTAACCAGGATCCCTACTGTCTCCAAGAGAGACATCAAATACATCAGTGGCAACATTAGTAAGATCACTACCAGAGGGTGAAATCCACTGTCCAGTATTGGATGACTGGGAACCAGAAATGCATTGAAGACGTGGTATTTGACCAAAGTTGTCTGTCAGAATAATGCTATTGTTGACAATAATCCCCTCATTTGCAGGATCAAACAAGTAAATAACCACTCCTGTAGAGGGAAGAAGGAACTTTGACAATAGAAATATTACACATACTCATGAACAAGATACCAACCTGATATTCTCATCTCCAATGTAGCAGAGCCAGAATTTCCAATATCATCAGAGACTGTACACGTATGATTGCCAGAGTCTATGGAGTGCAGTATCTCCCTTCTGATAGACATAGAGGTTGACTGTTGTAGTACAAAACAATTTCCAGTACAAGTAGAACTCCAGTTAGTGGATACTGCACCCACTGTGCCCTCAGCCGAACAGTTCAGCTCAACAGATGAACCAGGAGAGAAAACTGAGCCTTGACTAGAGCCAGCAGCAATTGTGATGGTAACAACAACAGGAAATGCTAAAGTTGTGGAGAAATAAATAATTATTAGTAATTTAAAAAAAAAGTATAATTGTGTGACATTGCAGCTTACATAGTTCAACATTGATAACTGTTGATGCTGTTGAGGTTAGAGACATTGTCTCATTGAATGATGGGCTTGATATGGTACCAACACAAGAATAGTTTCCACCATTAGATGTTCTCAGTGGATCAAAGCTGAGGGATATAGTGGTCTCATTTCCTGTGGTGAGGGGCTCAGACACAACAACATCCCCACTAGACACCAGGGCACTGCTACTGGAATCAATCCACACAGCACTGGGGACATTTGAAAATCCACGATTCACAAAAACATGGCAAGTAAGAGAATAGTTGTAACCAGCCACTGGTAAATGATTGGATGTACTAACGGAGGTTGAGATGGACTCAATAGGAACTGTAATGAAACAATATGGCAAATATCAATTAAGTCATATCTTTCATCTTTCAATTGGAAATCTTTTTTGAGCTAAAAACTTTTCTCTTACCTTGAACTTGGAGAGCAATAGTTTGACCCTGTATCCCATAGGATGTTATGACTCTACATGTGAACTGAGCATTGTGAATGGTATCAACGACAGGATCGAACACCAGGTCTACTTGAGAGGTGGTTGAGTTAGCAACCATTTCACCATTGAAGGTCCATTCAATAGAAGTAAAGTCCAAGTCATATGTACACGAGATGATAGCTCTTTCACCAAGATTGAGTGGGCTGTCATTACCCTGTACCTGTAGGCCTACATAAAGCACATTCAGGAACTGTAAACATTTTCACAACATTAGAGAATGCACTAGTGTGTGTGTTTGTGTGAATGTTCATTCATACCATTGACTTGAACTGAAGCTGGCTGTGAAGTCCTTCCGAGGGAGTCTTGTACAATACAAGTGTACAGTCCAAATAGTGCAGATGGTAGGTCATTGACATGGAGTAGGTTGTCATAGGTGGCAGTGGACCCATCCCTCAACATTTGAGTTGTGGTGAAGACTGAGCTGTTGCTAGTCGTGAGTGGGACACCATTTCTAGTCCAAACCACAATTGCTGCTGGTGATCCACTTGAGGTGCAGTTTAAAGTAAGAGCTGCAGTTGAGTCTGGTTGCAATTGGAATGAAATGATCTGGGGAAGAACTGATGAGAGAAAACAAAACTTAAAAAATCCCCAAAATGACTGAAGGAGCAAATTTCTTACCATTGAATCCACTCAGATACAATCCAACATACAAATTCTGTTGAACGCCATCTTGATCAGGGATAACACAAGTATACACCCCTTCATCAGCTGCAGTCAGGGACTGTCCAACTTGAAGTTCAATTGTAGCAGTTCCTGGATCTGTGCTATCACCAACAGTGGAAGTAAATGAACCACCTCCTTGGTTACCAAGGTTGGTTCCATCTGGAGCTATCCACTGCCCCACATTAGGTAGCTGTGAGCCAGACACACACTGCAGTAGGCCAAATCTACCTGATCCAGAGGCACGGATGATACTGTTGTTCTGGATTAAACCAACTCCTTCAAGATGAAGTGACACACCTATATGCAACACAGAACTGAGTAATTTTCTGAGTGTTTTAAAAGGATCTATGCTAGAGTGGGTAGATATGAACATTTTCCCTCGGAGCAACAAAACAAGTGCTATAAATCTTTCAACATACTATGACATTACCCTCCTTTGCAAATATTTTCTTCAAAAAAAAAAAGGAAAAAGAAAAAATTAACATGAAAGAAAATATTCATAAAGCAGGAGCCTAGCTAGAATGATGCTACTATGACATGATATATAATGGTTGCTAGCTAAACTATAACTTCAGTCTTGCCTGTCACTGTTATCTGAATTCCTGCACTTCCAGTCCGTCCAATATAGTCAGTCACTGTGCAAGTATGTGTTCCAGAATCACTTGAATGAAGAACACTCTCTGAAACAGATTGCATCTCTTCACCATACACAAAACAAAGTCCTAAAGGACACGATGAGTTCCACACATAAGATAAAGGAGGATGTCCTGTCATGGCTTGGCACAAGAGGGTGAGTGGCAATGCTGCTTGATACACCACCATAGATGGTGTAGCAGCAATACCCACTTGAAGTCCGTCAGGAGCTATATTATTAATAGATAACAGCTTAATACATCACATGACATAATTATTACTTTTATCAATAACATAATAATATTACTATTTTTTGTAACAAAAGAATTATGCTCTAAAGTTTGCCTCATACCTGGTACAACAAAATCATAGCCAGCAGATTCAGTTATAGCATATGGGGGAGCTATTGATGTCACATTGGCAACACATGTGAACTGTCCTCCATGTGAGACACGAAGGGGGCTGAAGGTCAGAGTGGTAGTGATATTGGTGGGTGACACAAGGACAGCTGCTACTGTAATGCCATCTCTACTGGACAGAGAACCATCTGAGTTTTGCCACACAAGGGTTGGGAGTGCTGTAATCCCCACAGGAAACAATGCAGTGCAGACTAGTTTGAACAGCTGTCCAGCAACTACTGTCCCTTCAGTAGAAATGGAGACTTCAATGTCATCAATAGGAACTGCGAAGTACATTTTTCAAGATAAGTATGGAATTACACTTCTTCACAATAATTTATGAAAATTTAATACCTTCAACAAATACTTGTATTGCTTGTTCCTGTATGCCATAAGGGCTAGTGACACGACATGTGTATTCTTGGCTGTGGATGCTGTCATTTACTGGGTTGAACACTAGCTGTAAGGAATTGCCTACACTCGAATTGCTGACTACTTCAAAATTGTACAACCACTCAATCATCACTACATCCAGGTCAGTGGAACAGTTTAGTAGAGCAGTTTCTCCCACTGTAAACACAAGATCACTTCTGTGTACAGATATACCTATACAGAAACAACAACAACAAATAAAAACACATACTAGCAATAGCGTACACAGTATATCAATACCTTCGATGGTTATATTTCTTGTGGTGGTTCCAATAGAATTTGAAACATTACAAGAGTAGGCACCAATGATTCCATATGGCCCAGACTGTATCCGAAGTAAGTTGGAATACGTTGACAATGCTCCATTCTCAAGAATCTGTATCATTTGATAAGTAGTGCTCTCTGAGACCATAACACCATCCTTTGTCCATGAGACGGTTGTAGCAGGAGAGCCAGATGAAGTACAGTTCAATGTAAGAAATGAACCTGATGATGATGATGTCTCCAGTGACACAATGACTGGGGAGGCTAGAGCATCGTACATGGTTGGATGGTGAACATAATTACAAGGCAAGTACCTATACTTCTACACCTACCAGTGAATCCACTCTGATAGATCCCCAAGTGAAGGTACCTCTGGACCCCATACTCATCCGGAATGATGCAAGTGTATACACCTTGGAAACTATTAGTCAGTAAGTGACCACTTGCCTGCTGAATTACTAATGACCCTGGATCATCCTCATCACCCACCAGTACATTGAATGGATCAAGGACACTAGTAGTAATGTCCACACCAGTAGGGCTGATCCAACTTCCAACACTGGCATTTCTTGAACCAGAACTGCAATGAATGTCGGCCAGATTTCCACCACTATTGACTGTTATGAAGGTGTTGTTTGAATGACTCATACCAGCATAGTTTATTCCAACACCTGTAGTTGCATTTACAACAAAAGTTCATCCCAACACAATGTGACTCAATATTTACAATTACTGTTTCTTACCAACTACATCAATACTAAATGATGCCGTTCCTCTATTTCCTACAGCATCTTCAACAGAACAAGTGTGGTTACCAGCATCAATGGAATGCAATACATTTTCATTTAGGATTCGACCATTTCCATTCAAAACAAAACAACTGCCACTGCAGGTAGAGGTCCACTGATATGAGAGGGGAGAGTGATAAAGTCCTGACACAGCACATATCAGAGTTAGCCTTGAAGATGCCTGGTGCACTGAACCAGTAGGATTTGCAGTGATTTGGGTGCTCAAACGTTGCCCTAATAAACAATGATGTTCTCATAAAGACTGACAGCTTAATGAAGTACATACAAAGTAAAATAGATCTAATTGTACAGAATGCTTATCCTTACTTTCAACTAGCATGGTAAACTGGTATCCAATATCAGTTGAGTTTAGAGAGGCTTGACAGGTGTAGTTTCCTTCATGTGATGTGGTTAGAGGACTAAACTGCAACACAGATGTTATCAACGTAGCATTGACTTCAAGGGGCAGCAACCTAAGTCTTGTTCCATTTGACACATTTGTTCCATCAGGTCCAATCCAAACAACACTGGGTAAAGTAGATATGCTCTCGTCTCTAGTTATAGTACAAATTAAATCCAGCGATTCACCAGCTTGGCTAATTCCCTCTGGGCGCACTACCACTGAGAGAGCTGCAAGAATAGTGAGGTAAATATTTATATATGCATATAAGATCATAATAAAACTATAGTTGGAAACTTACGTAGCGTAACAGACATAAGTGAAGCTAGTGAACTCCTGCTAGATGAATAAGAATTAGTTGCTACCACTCGATAGTAGTATGTAGTGTCTGGAGTGAGTCCAACAAGACTAATGGAGTACAGCTGATTGGTGACAGTCACATCAGTACCACTCTCAACTGTTTGACTAGATTGGGTCAGTTCAGTTGGAGAGAGCCCATACTCAATGTGGTACACCTCTGAAGTGTAGGCAATAGATGGAACCCTCCACTCTATAGCAGCTGAAACATGGCTGGTAGCTATAACCCTAACACCAGTTGGTTGAGAGGGGCTTTGAGGACCTGGCAATTAAATAAACACAGGCATGTCATCTGCATGTGTTAGTTGTTAGTGGTTAGTTGTGTAACATTAATTGTACATGAGCTAGCTAGAAGTCTGACTAGTGCTTATAGTAGAATTATACAACTATTCTCCAGCCTCATCCCTATACAGGCCCTCTGCGTGCTACTATTGCTGATTTGTTACGTTGTTACGTTGTGTTTATGCAGAAGGCCTGGGAACGAGGCTAACTATTCTCTGCTCCAGTGCCTATGAGTTCTAGTAGCTATGGTATGAGCATTTGATTGGAATATTAATTCAAATCGAATCCCAGCCATGCAGATCTCAAGATTTTCTTCAAAGTACATAATGTATGTAATGTGTAGCTTACCTTGAACCATAACATTGGAAGAGGCACTAGATGATGATGATGAAACAGTAGCCTCGCAAGTGAATGTGTATGAACCAGCTGTCTCAAGACTAGTAGTAAGTACACTAGTGCTTGTTTCATTGTTGAGATTGAGACTGAGTATGGTAGTCGTATTGGAAGCAGTCAAAACAGTGGATCCAGACATTGGTGAACTTCTTCTCCACGTGAATGATTTGGAGGCAGTGACATTCACAGAAACCGATGCAGTGCACACTATACTGAAAGTATTGTGGGGCGAAACATCCAAGACAGTCACAGAAGCTGGGCTGGTTTGAACGTTGATGTTCAATACTGCAAAAGTGTGCACACATAATATTATACAATCATACAACTCAGACATGCACGATTTACACATAGAAATTCAACAATTCTGTCCAGTCATTGTACTCACCTGGCAAACCAACAGTAATATTGTTGATTGCACTGCTGCCTGTGATGTATGGTGCTAAGGGGATCACAGTACCATTACAAATGTAGTCCCCATTATCCAAGGATGGTGTATAGCTTGAAATGGTGAGTCTACTTGTATACACTCCACTGGCGTCTACTGTGTTCACAATTTGAAGACGTGTGGAATTCGTCAATGAGACACCAGAACCAGGGCCATACCAGACTGTCTCTACATTGACATCACTGTCAACTGATTGGGATAAGGTGACTGTGCATGTTAAAATGACACTACTCAAACCATTAAAGCGAGCATCCATCAGTGACACCTGGACAGTCGGAGGGGGTACTGAAGAGACAATAATAAGAATAGATAAAATTTATTACTAAATTCTAGTGGCACATCTACAAAGAACTTACTTGCTAGAGTGATGGTGACTGATTCCATTGTCTGGTACAGGGAAGAGAGAGCAGGAGAAGACAGAGAGGCAATACATGTGTAGATGCCAGCATGTGAGGTACGCAGTGGCTGGTAAGTGATCAGATGTGTTGTTCTTAGTGGTGTAGAGACAGCATTAGCAACAGCAATAGTTTGACTAGTATTTATAGGGGCTGAGTTAGCTCCTTGCCATTGTGTTAGAACAGGCTCAGTCAGTCCATTGATGGCTTTTACAGCAACACACGTTAGGCTATACATCTGACCAGCCATCTGTGTACCAGATCTCAGGGGAACAATTTGGACTGTGACAGGATTTGATGGCACTGTATTCCAAAAATACATTGTCCAGTGAATTGACAAATCTTCAATGCACACAATAATTCTTCTCACCAATAATGAAGACAATGAAAGTCAAGTTTCGTACAATTCCTGAGGTGTATATTCTGCAGATATACTGGCGATTGTGGTACACATCAGTGATGGGGTTAATATTCAGTGATACAGAAGCTGAAGAACTTGAAGAGAGAACTTCTTCAGTGGTTGAATTGACCCACTGCACCTGACCAGCAAGTCCACTGGGATCACGGCAGTTGATGTTCACCACTTCACCAGCAGAGTACAGACCAAAATGACTTTCACCTGCAAAGTCAACAAACAGTGAAGTATACAAAACAATACAAACTTTACTATGTATCATATTATACCAACCTTGAGCAGCAGGTAAAGACGTTATTGAGCTGTTAACACTGACATACTCAGTTGTTGCTGTGCAGAGTCCCTCGCCTGTTACTACAGGGTATGGGTGCTGAGTGAAAGTAAGCCTGGACACAAATAGTGAGTTTGTTCCATTCAGTAATGTTTGAACAATTTGGTGATTGCTATCATTGGTGAGGTGGTTTGAAAGGGACCAATCTATTCTAGTAGGACTTCCAACTGTGGTGCAGATGAGAGCAAACTGAGAAGATGTGATGCTGGCTACTTCACTTTGAGGAGTGACTACAAAACAATTAATGTACACATTTATAAGAATTGCAGGATTAAGGTAATTCATGGATATTAAGGTTTGTGATAGCCAAACTTAACCTTGCCTAGAAGGGACAGTACATAGATAATTGAAACAGACAAAATAATTATGACCATTGAAACTTTATACCAATGATTAAAAATTAATTACTAATGGAGTATAAAATTATGCCATTTGAAAATGAAATCCCAACTTTCTGAGGTTGTATTCAGAATCAAGTAATCACATAGGTATAGCTGCAAATGTCATTAACCAGTATACTCTAATGCTCACCGTAGTAACCATAGCGATATATGCCAACAAACAAGGTCTGTTCAACTCCAGCATCATCAGAAATCACACACGTATAGACTCCTTCATCATCTGCTGTGAGAGACTGGTTGTTCCTCAGCTGCAGGCCTGCATATGCTGGAAAGTTACCTCCACCTTGAACAACAGTAAAAGAACCCCCATAATTGGGTGTGATTTCAGTTCCATTTGGCAAGAACCACTGTCCGATTCCTATTCTACGAGAACCAGAGCTACAATAGAGTGTCCCAATTTCATTGTTTGTGTCGGCCAACACAGCACTATTGTTTGGTGCTCCATTATCATTGGCAAAGATACCAACACCTAGAGTAAGATGAGGAAACACCATGATGTACATTCAATCACCAGCTCCACCAACTCACCTGAAACAGAGGCAATGGTATGAGAAGCAGATCCTGAAAGAGGGAGGACAGAATCTTCAACAACACACTCAACACGATCAAAGCACATGGCTGGGGTAGACTTGATTCTGTAAGTGGTTGTAGACCCTGGTCTGGATACAAAGAGTGCCACACCAGTTGAACTGCAGTAGACCTTCCACTGATAGGTGTATGATCCAGAGCCATTAGAAGCCGAACACTCAAAGACAATCCAAGTAGCAGCTGGATAGCTAGGGCCAGGTGGGGTGGTTGTGAGGGTGACATCAATACCTGTGACAAGTACACCATTGATAGTAGCAGTAACAGTTGATATTCTCATAGAAATGACTTGCTTGAGATAGGAGTCAGTGAATAAAGGAGGTTAGTCCACACTGTATTAGGGTGCCTAAGACAGGCAACCTCTAACACCCTTGAGGTTCCACTGAGAGGGTAGTTCTGGTAGTAGCTACCATCAGAGTTGAAACCAATCGTACCATTAGCCCGACTGCCATAGCTCCCAAGCAATCCACAATGATAGGTGTACACAGCAAATGAGTTGCTACCATTGGTTATGATGATACCTTGGAAAGTGTTGGTCTGGAAAATAATTTAGAAATTCCTCAAAATTAAACATAAAATAGACCAGAATCTACATACCCTGTTTAGCTGTGATTCGTACTGAGGAGCTTCTTTGAATTCAGCAATCATCATCCATCGACCAACAAAATCATCATGACCATTACGTTGAATAAACTCATTCACAAGGCTCATCAGTGCTGTATAGTTAGCATGAACTTCATATGAGATCTGTCCTGAGAGTCTGATATCATGGTCCACCCAGTAGGGAGCAACCAGGGAGTTGTAGAAACTAGACTCAGGAAACAAGACTGGATCAAACAGGTGTGCCTCCCTTCCAAATGAGAAATAGCCGTTTGATGTAAGCTGCATTGTGATATTGCATGTATAGGGAAGTATGAAATAACTCCATGATTGCTTATTGTTATAATTATGGTACCATTCTCTTACATAGACAAGTGTTTGCTGATTGGTACCAAATGAAAACTGCAGTGGAATGTTCACAGACACAGAGGATGAATTAAGAACAGCTGGCAAGTAAGATGTAGATACGTCAGCAGTTACACCAAGAGGAAGGAACGAGAGGTAATCATCATCTAAAGAAATTGAATTAGGTGAATCTCACATCTGTCAATATCACAAAAACTACTTACATAAATTGTATATCACATTGTTCCACATAGAACCAGGGGTACTCAGACAACCAACTTCATTTTGCCGTTCATTCCAAAAAAAGTTTCCATCTGCATTGAAGCCAACTGTAGCACCATTTGACCAAGCCATTTGTCCACAGTTGTAGGTAAAGACAGAGTACGATTGTTGACCATTAGTGGCTAGTACTCCTTGGAAAGTGTTGGTCTGTAAGGATCAACAACAAAATATATATATATAATATTATGTTCCTCTTTATACAAAATTAGTTTACTGTGCTATCTTCCCCATACAATCTATGGGCTTACTGATGTAAGAGAAGATCCATACTGGGGGACATTGTTCCACTCAGCTATAAGCATCCAATTGGCATTAAACTGAACTTGTTGGTTTTGAGTGATGAAAGTGCTAATGGAACGGATGTAGCTACTGTTCATGCTGTGTACTTCATATGAAACTTCACCAACTCTATTGCTGATGTCAATGTTAGCCCAGAAAGGAGCAACTAGATAGTTGTAGTCAGTAGATGTTGGAAATGACTGTGAAGCACTAAACCTTCTTTGTCGTCCAAAAGAGAAGACACCATTAGTGTTAACCTAGATAAAAATTGGAAAAAATACCATAGCATGATGAATTGTAGTATAATGTATAGCACAAAAATTTGGCAGATTTATTGGTGGATTGGCTTTGATAAGGATGGCCAATTAATGTTAAATCTGCAAAATAGTCATTTTTGTGCAGCAACATATGGAATATGTGTATTGCTGTGTGTGCTACTGCCAAAATAAAATGCACCTATCATGGAATTTCCAAATTTTATTCCACCAATCATGGAATTTTCCAAATTATATTTCCGCAAATATTTTGTACTATACAGTAATACATAATTGTACTATATGGAATGGAAGCAATATACTAACATAAACACTGGTTTGGTTGCTCTGTCCAAATGGAAACCCAACAGGGATATAGATTAGTTCAGATGAGCCATCGTCCACTGAGGGTAAGTATGTACGTGTTACCCCAGGTGTAACACCAAGTGTGAATGTAGGCATTGATGTTTCATCTGTGAAGAAGAGATTATTAATCTCTAAACTATAACATAATTGTGGGTACAATAACTCTTACGCAATTTGTAGATAACATTGGCCCAGCTGGAAGAAGCACTACTGCAAGCTGTCAGTCTAGCAGCATTACCACTGTTGACATGATTGGCAAAATATCCTTCAGGTGTGGTAATTCCAATTGTTGCATTAGCAGACCACCCCAAGAATCCACAGCGATATGTAAATACAGAGTACGACTGAAATCCATTGGTGATGAGCAGGGCTTGAAAACTATTGGTCTATTATTATGTAATTAGAGTTAGGATACATGATAATAATTATTGTTGCATGGTAATAAGGGAAAAATTAATATCTACTTACCTCAGAAACCTTCAAATCATTAGTTGCTGAGCATTGCAAACAAAATAAGGCCATTATGAGCAAAGGATGACAAAGAACTCAGCAAACTTACTTGTACAGAAGACAGCAATGTCTTCACTGTGACTAGTACTGCAACTATGAGTCCCAATAGCTCGATGATTGCAAGACACTAGTCTTGTATCCTGAGCTGTGCAAGCTAGATCATCCAGCCAGATGGGACCAACACCAGTACCAAACCTAACAAAAGGTTGAATTGCACAATAATACACTGAAGTAACCCATGTATGCATAACTACGTATATTATTCCTATTTATAAATACCAAAAAAGCAATCATGGAAAATGCATAAATGTAGTTGTAGATACAACAGTCAATACAAACTTCCATTGTGGTCTATTTGATACCACTTAAAGTGTGTAATAGGCTTTGGACATAAACTAGCTGATCACATAAAATTAATTTTATTACCCTGCACTGCTGCTAGTTCTGAACGATGTTGCTCCAGAGAAGCCCAACTGCTTACAAGCCACATTGGCATCTGTGATGTCAAACAAGTCATCACATACAGTACCCCATTGTCCATTGATGTAGATCTCAAGTCTTCCAGAGGAGAAGGTTGAGTTTGTGACTCTTTGTTGTGCCAATCGCAAGTCACCGTATCTCACCTCTGCAAATGAACATCCATATAACTATAAACAGTGATGACAATAATTATAATATTACAGTCTGACAGCACCTGAACTGGGGATATTGCTCCAATCAGCTACAAGCATCCATGTACCAGAAAAAGTGTTTTGCTCTCTTTCTCTGATGAACTTGCTCACTCTCTGGATAGTAAAAAAGCTAGTCTGGTTTGTATGGATTTCATACGAGACTCGTCCTGAGATGGTTGTGTCAATGTCACTCCAGTAAGGTGCTACACGATATCCAAACCTATTAGAACCATCAAAAGTGGTGGGATTTTCTGATGACACTGGCCGTGATCCAAATGACAGAAATCCATTGGTCTCAACCTGCACCAAATCAAGTAATTGTCTTATCATTATACAGTCAGTAACAATGTTAAACATGCATACATAGACAGTTTTTTGGAAGGAGTTTCCAAATGCAACTCCAATGGGTATTTCGATATCAGTAGAAGAACTATCATCAGCAGGAGGCAACTGTTTTAGGATAACACTAGTGGTGTTCTCCAGTGGAATGAATGGAAGGTAGTCTACATCCTTAATAGCAGCTGAGAAAAATCATTACAAAACACAGTCTTAATCAATTGAGTTGTAACTCTATTGTGAATAATTTCCAAGCAAGTTAGCATGCTCATTCATCTTACCTGCAGCACAGTGGTCTTCATCACTGTTATCTCCACAGTCATCAATGCTGTCACACTCCAAACGTGAAGGAATACATCTTGCATTGTCACAGATAAAGGAGTTAGCACCACAAACTGGACATAGGGGGAGAAAAAATTGGACCTCCATTAGATTAGTCATACTAATGACCAGTGTATTCTGCTCTAGAATATCATTCACCTGTACAAGTTCTTTCATCTCCAGCAAGCATAAGTGTATTTGGGCAAGCACAACTATACCCTTCTTGGCTTACTGAGCTCAATAGACATAGATGTGAACAGTTGCCATTGTTTACACAAGGATTAGATCCTGTATGATAATTATGAAAAGAATCATATTTAGACCTTTACTTCAGTCGCCGGCCTAGGATTGTAAATATCTTACTTTGACGCTGCCTGTCTTTAGCTATTACTGCTATTTCATAAACATCGTAACTGACACCACCTCCAACATATGAGCCACCACCTGGAGAATTAGCTGGTCCAGTCAGAACTCGGTTCAAAGTTATGTCACCCCAGTACAGTGCACCATTGTAGTAATCAATGGTGTACGGATCACGCAATGATGTTGAGAGAATTTGTCGGTTTGTACCATCAGTATTTGATCTCTCAATTCTGTTCAAGAGTTGATCAGCCCAGTACAAAACTTGATTGTCATAGTCTATTGTAATGGCTCTTGTTTGAGATAGGCCAGTGTTGTGTAGAACCATCCTGGACTTTCCATCCATTGAAGCTCTTTCAATTGTATCAGTCGAGTAATCTGTCCAATAAAACCACCTGAATTGTCCAACCATACACAACAAGTTTATTGGGATTGTTTCAACAAAGTTTACTAGACTTATACTCATGCTATCTAAAGGTGGATCGTATACCACACTGTATATTGTGTGTACTGAATGGTTGACTTGACTATGAAGTTACTTACCCTGTAGTTGGGTCCACAGCAATGGCCTGTGGGTCGAGAATACCATCGGAGGAATCAAAGAGTACTCTACGATGCCTGGATGAGGGGTCATAGACTTCTATATCATTTCCACATAAATCAGTCCAGTAGAGCTTTTCATTAATCCAGTCCCATGCAAGGCTGTCTATAAACACAAATGAATTACCTTAACTTAGAATCACCACAATAATATCCTTTCAAACTTACGGACACAAGATAAGCCAGATGTAACAATGTACTCCCTCTGTGATCCATCAAGTCTACTTCTCACTATTCTGTCATTGCTGGTATCTGACCAGAACAAATACTCTCTTCTGCAATTATATATGTTCACATAACCAAAATGTTAATCCAGCAATCCAAGAACAAAACCAAGCAAACAGGCACACCTGTAGTCGTAGCTCAGTCCAAAAACGTAGTAGAAGGTAAGAAATAAACTATATCGACTTCCATTCAGGTACATACGTCGAAGGTATATATTATCAGTGAAACACACATAGGGTTCAACTACACATAAAATGATATATTTATTTGCAATGAAGTGCAAGCAACACAGCACACAATCAAGACTCACTGATACAGTCTCTTTGGTTGTCATCCAGGACAAGTGTATCAGGACAAGCACAAGAGTACCCACTTGAGTTAGTTGCACTTAAAAGGCAAATGTGACTGCAGCCTCCATTTTGATTTAAACAAGGATTTGTACCTATCATAATTGTGAGTGAAGATCATTAATTAGATGTAGTACTAGAAAATCAGTTGTGTTATAAAATTACCATTAACAGGCTGTCTGTCTTCAGAAATGACTGCAATAGAGTATGCATCATTACTGGTTCCAGCTAAGATACTCACACCATTAGGCACATTCACAGGTGTTGAATAGATATTATGTTGGCACGTATCTGACCAGTAAAGTCTTTGACTAAACACTGTGATAGCATATGGACACTGTACATTGACAGTAGTAAGTAACCTTCGATTGGTACCATCAACATTCGATTGTTCTAATCGATCTAGGCTTTGATCAATCCAGTAGAGTGTTTGTGAATCTATATCTAGTGTGAGTCCTATAGTTGTACTCAGGCCAGTATTGTGCAGTGTACGTCTGGAAGTACCATCCATAGAAGCTCGCTCAATCACATCAAAACCATAATCTGTCCAGTACATCCATCTAGTGAAGAATAATTACCACACAAACATAGATTAATTTCATTTTTTTATTCAATTTTTGGAAAACATGATGAAGGTCTAACCTGTTGATTGGGTCAACAACAATTTGACCAAGTTCACTACCAGATCCAATGTAAAACAGGACTTTGCGACTATTGGAGATTAGGTCATACACTTCAATCTTATCAGTAGCAGAGTCAGTCCAATAGAGCTTTTGGTTTAACCAGTCCCAGGCAAGACCTCCTGTATGAACAATCACAATATAATTATTACTCTCATACATTCGAACTGAGTTTATGCATACTACATTATACTAAATAAAATTTAGAGTATGACTTATAAATACACAACTTCCTAAATTGATATCTAAATCTAGCAACTTTCTCACTAGGTTAATTTAATTTAGCCACATACGTGTATATGACAGTCCAGAGCTAATGATTGTAGTGGTTCCTGAACCATCAAGGGATGAACGATAGATTCGATCAGCACTTGTATCTGACCAGAACAAGAAATTCCTCCTGCAGTAAGAAGTTTGCATAGTATTACCCTATAGCACAAAGATTTGGCGGATTTTTAATATTGACAGACTTGGTGGTTTTGGTAAGGACTGCCAATATTAAATTCCGCCAAACAATCATTTTTTGCGCATGCACTACATATGGAATAAATGTATTGTTGCGTGCGCTACCGCCAAATTAAAACGTTCTAATCATGAAATTTTGACAAACTGCTAAACTTGTTCCCGCCAATATTTTGTGCTATATGGTATATTTTTAAGTAAATGTACTGCGGGGCAGTCTGCCTTATTTCCCAAAGACTTAAATATACCTGTAATCAAAGTCCAGACCATGTGGATAACCACCAGAGTAAACAGTGCTCAACATTTTACCATTTAAAAAGACTTTCAGGATGTTACTAGTGTATCGAGTGAAGAGAAGATATGGAGCAGCTACACACAATGAAATGGAAAAAGGAAAAAAAATTAGATGTGAAAAACTAACAATATAACACAAAAAATAATATGACATAACCTTACGTTCACAATTTGTTTGATTAAACAGAATCATATCATCAGGACAAGCACATTGAAACTGCTGTGACTGCATTGAGCTGAGCAAACAGAGGTGACTGCAACTGTTGGCTGCACATGGATTGGTAACTGTAGAATGATAAAGGTATACTTAAACTACCACACTTGACTATCAACATGGCATACAAACCATTGGGTTGCCTTTCTTCATTGACAGCTTTAATGCCATACATGTCACCAATGGCAGATGTGAGATATGAGGACCCACTTGGAGAGGAGACATCAACAGTGAGTATCCTGTTATAGGATAAGTCAGTCCAGTAAAGCCTTCCATTGAAGAAGGTCATTGAATAGGCATCATTGATAAGTGATGTGGTAAGAAGTCTCCGGCTGGTTCCATCAACATTTGACACTTCGATTCTATTCAGTGTGTAGTCAGCCCAGTAGAGTCGCTGATTGTCATAGTCCAATGTTAAGCAATAAGGCAAGGTTATCGTAGTGTCATGAATGATCATCATGTTAGTTCCATCCATGGAGGCTCGAAGAATTTTAGGTACAGAACCATAATCAGTCCAATACATCCACCTGTTAATGTTGACAGAATTGAATTAACTGAGTACTGTATGTATAGTAAGTATGTACAAACCTTGTTGTTGGATCAACCACAATGTCTTTGTTTTGAGTAGTGGAGTCGGTGTAGATCAGCACTTTACGGTGCCCAGATTGAGGATCATAAACAGATATTGAGTCCAAACAGTAATCACTCCAATAGAGCTTTTCATTGACCCAGTCCCAAGCAATTCCATCTAAAATTTAACAGATATAGAAATTGTATGCTTATTAATACAATGATAGCTATAATAACTCACGCTCTTACCTGGACACTGAAGACCAGAGCTGATCAAAGTTGTTACAAGAGAGGTTGACCCATAGAGAGTTGCCCTCAAGATCCTATTGTTAGTATCATCAGTCCAGAACAAGAAATTCCTCCTGGAAAAAATGGTATAAAAATTACAATACTATGTACAATAATACAGATCTAGACATACCGGTAGTCAAAGTCAATTGCCTCAGGGCGCCCATTTGAATATAGACCCAGTACATTCCTTCCATTCAAGTCAACACGACGAACGTATGATGTGTAGAGGGTGAAAAAAAGTCTAGGATTTTCTGTTTGTATGATATTACGTAGATCACAGTCAGGAAGAATATTTACAAATTGAAACCTAGAAAATACTCACGAACACACTCCAGTCTGTTGTAGTCAAAGAAAAATCCAGTTGGACATGAACAGTTATAACCCATAGGATTCCCAGCAGTTAACAAGCAGGTCGATGTACAGTTAACCAGAGGGCCAAGGCAGGGATTAGTAACTGAGAAGAAACATATTGTCTTCATAAGTCATGTGATCAATGAGCATCTAGCTCAATGCAATACACATAATTATAGAGCATATTTTTTTCGTGGGAAGCAAATTTCACAGATTTGAGGACATTAAGTTGTGATGGATTTTAATTTTCACAATTTTCTTGCTCACCAAATGTTGCCATAGTACTACAAGGCAAAATTCACTATTTCATTTCAAGGATTATCTCCAAATCCACGGAATTAATTCTGCGAAAATTGCTTTTTGTGAAAAAAAAATGCCCTTTAAAGTACTAACCGATAGGTTGGCTGTCTGGACTAATAACACGAATAGAATTAGAATCTCCACCAATCGACCTCACTGTTGTTATGGCAGCTGAGGGTGAAAGTGTCGAAATGGAGTAGATCCGATTGTCAGCCCAGTCCGTCCAATACAATCTTCCAGAATAGTATGCCACTGCATAAGGATCTCTCAATCCAGTTCTGATCTGTTGCCGATTGGCACCACTAACAGAAGATTTCTCAATCCTGTTGTTTGAATAGTCAACCCAGTACAATGTTTGAGTGCCATAATCCAGAGTAAGACCATAAACATTAGACAATCCTGTTCTGTGTAAGACGTTTCTTGTGCTTCCATCCATTGTAGCCCTTTCAATTGTATCCGTTCCAACGTCAGTCCAATACATCCACCTGAAAGAACACATAATTATATGGTTGAGACAAGAATTACAATGTGTCATGTATGTACATGTACTAAAGTTTCCAACTAACCCAGTTGTAGGATCAACTACAATAGCATAAGGAGCAGAAAATCCAGTATCAAAAAGAACTCTACGAACTTGTGTAGAGGGATCATAGACTTCAATATTATCATTTGAATTATCAGTCCAATAGAGCTTCTGGTTGACCCAGTCCCATGCCATACCAGCTGCAGGGAAAAACCATGCATAATAAGTTAGAGCTGCATCCATTCATGGACATAATTATCATAACACTATTATTTGCAGGCCACTTTTCACACATTATTTTGAGTAAATTATGGGCAAGTAAATTTTACAATAGTCATTTAAAGTTGTGCATGAGTGGGTGCTTTTGTTGAATCTTGTGAAACATATTGTCATAAATGAATGCGCTGTTACTTCAAATGAAACCCTCTGCTAGCATACTAATATTTACAATGCCACACTCAGTTGTGTATCCACACTGGATTTACATTATATCATTGTCATAGTAGTATACAAAACAGCTAGGATTAACAAACAAAACAAACTGATAGGGACAACTCTGAACATGTATTGCTATCATAATATTTATTACTATAGCATTACATCATGGTAAATGATTTTTTGATGTTTAAAATGATAACTGTCTATATGTATGGATCACTAACTGCATGCAATGTGGATATTTATGGTATTAGAATATGCATGGTGAAATATTGACAAAAAAATTCAGCCATACCTACACTAGGGATCCCTGAACTTATCAGCACTTCAGAGTTTGATCCATCTAGTTCTGCCCTATAGATTCTGTCCGCATTCAAATCTGACCAAAACAGGTAGCTGTTCCTGAAATGTTTAGAGACTTCTAGTGCAACTTACCACATCAAGATTTTTTATGGTGATAAATATTTTCTATGGTGCATGTCTATGGCACATAATTTATGGCCCATTCTAACTATACACACTAGCATACATACCCATACCTCAAATCAAAATCAACTATGTATGGGCTACCACCAGAATAGATGTCCACATTACCACTACCATCAAGTTGGGATTGGTAAATATAAGGTGGTAGTGTGTATAACAGACTAAGACGACCTGGACAGAACAATAACAAAGGATGTGCATGAACATTGTTTATCACAAAAACATAAGAATTAAGACTTACTCGAGCAGTTACTTAAGTTTGCATCCAGAAAAAGACCAGGTGGGCATAGGCAACTGTATCTTGCTGGTCTGCTAGCACTCAACACACATATATGACTGCAGTTATTGCCCTCACAGTAGTTTGGTGCTAGAAGGAAAAAATATCATAACGTTAACATTAACATACAAATCAATTCTTAAATAATAACCTAGTGGTTGTCTTTCTTCAGTTACAGCAATTATGCCATAAGGATTATTGCCTTGACTGCCAGTAACTTGAGATATAGTGGTAGGCTGAGATACAGACACTGTATACACACGATCGTAATACCAATCCGTCCAGTAGAGCCTTCCACCATAGAATGTAACAGAGTATGGGTCAGTAAGACCAGTTCTCAACACAGCACGATTTGAGCCACTAGTGGATGACATCTCTATCTGATTATTGGAGTAATCTACCCAATAGAGTGTTTGAGTGTCATAGTCAATGGTTAGCCCATAAACTGTGGAAAGTCCAGTAGAATGAAGAACAGCACGGTTGGTTCCATCCATTGATGCTCTCTCAATTCTATCAGTACTGACATCCGTCCAGTAAAGATACCTAATAGATATTGACATATAGAATAAATTGGTAAGCATGTAATGATGTATGAGAAACTAGTCCTATAATATATGTTATATGTAGGAAAATGTATAGTAGCAATTAAATTCAAGTTCTTGCTGTCAACAATCATACAGTAAATGAAAACACTTGCAATAGTTTTAATATAAATTTTGCTTGGAGAACATAGTCTCAGTAAATTTATTGTTCAGTACAAAGACTAAATCATGGGCACCTGACCACTTGCAACAAGTCTGTGCTACATGATGGACCAAGGGGTGGTCACGACCATACCCACTGTACTAACACCCGCGACCGGGATCAAAATTTGATCCGTCCAATTTTTAGGCCTTGACCCTTGATTTCACCACTTTTGAAGGTTTTGATCGTGATAAATTTGAACTTTGACCCACTAAAACGTGCTATTTGCAGCTAATGACCTATGACCGTTGATCGAAAGTGAGCAGTTGAGCTTTCTTGACCCTTGATGGGGCCAATTTTTGTTGCTTTGACCCCTTGATTGCATCTTGATCCCGGTCGCAGGTGTTAGTACGGCGGGTATGGTCGTGACCACCCCTTGTGGACCACACAAGAAATAAGCAACAATAATTTACAATTTGCAGTAAAAAAAGGTGATGAGGCCATAACTTGCCTTCTAGTTGGATCAACTACAATCTCATAAGGGTTACTTAGTTGTGTATCAAACAATATTGATTGATAGCCAGTGAGTGAATCAAAGACTTGGATTCTGTCAAGACAGTAGTCTGTCCAATACATCTTTTTACTAATCCAGTCCCAGGCTATTCCATCTGCCATGAATTAAAAGTAGACATGAATAAGTCAATAATAACACCGTGTTTAACAAATGTTTTTACCTGTACAACTGATTCCTCTAGTTACAAAATTGGACACTGCGGAAGTGGAAGGTGTCTCAACACCTGGACCTTGCTTAATTACATCATTGGTAAAATCTACCCAGTAGAGTTTGTTTTCTCTGATTATAAGAACAAACACTCTCGATTAATAAATCATTATTTAAACGTATACAATATTATTATGCAATTAGGCAGAATTACCTAAAATCAAATTCCAAAGCCCGTGGATACGTTGTAGAGTAGACATTTATCTGGTTGATTCCATCAGTGTTCACTCGACGAATGATGGTAGAATAAACAGAATAAACCAGTCTAGTCGGTGCTATGAACAAGAATATATAATACAATTAACTTAAGTTGTTACATGCAGACATGAGTCAACAGAATGACATACGAATACAGGTCCGTTGGTCTTCATCAAGGACAAAGTCACCAGGACATTCACAACCAAACCCAGTGGAATTGACTGCACTCAATAAGCAGATATGACTGCAATTTCCATTGTCTCTTTCACATGGGTTTTCAACTACAACAATAAACCAAACAAACATTACTTGATAAAAGTTTAAAAAATTTGGACGTGTGTTACCTTCAAACTGCACTTCCTCAGAAACAACCTTGATACCATAAGGGTCAACACCGAGAGAGAGAAGAGATGTGACTTGGTTTGGAGATGACAGCAAGGAAGAGTATATCCCATTGAAGCTCCAGTCTGTCCAATAGAGAGTTCCACTGAAGAATGCAATGCCATAAGGGTCTCGTATGTTAGTGCTAGTGATAAGAACCCTATTTGTTCCATCTGTGTTTGAACTTTCAATCTTGTTAAGTGTATAGTCGGCCCAATAGAGCGTTTGAGTGGCATAGTCAATGGTGAGTCCGTAGGGTGTTGACAATGAAGTACTGTGAAGGGTTTGTCTGCTCTTGCCATTCATTGATGCACGTTCAATCCTTCGTATCCCAGTATCAGACCAGTACATCCATCTATGTTTGTACAACAATGCCTATCTCAACTAAACATGCACTTGGTACACTGTTGACTAACCCAGTTCCTGGATCGACCACAATAGAATATGGGGAGGTACCAGTATCCAAAAGAACTCTTCGCTGTTGAGTCACTGGATCATAGACTTCAATCTCATCATCACAGTAGTCAGTCCAATAGAGCTTCTTGTTGATCCAATCCCATGCAACACCCTCTAAAGAGGCATAGAACAATGAGGTTCAGTAAGTAAAACTAGTATCACGTGCTGTACATGTATCAACCATACCTGAACAAAGTCCAGAACTAACAAGGGTTGTTGGTTGTGTTCCATTCAAGTAACTCCTGTACACCCTGTCATTGCCATTGATGTCTATCCAATACAAACTATCACCTCTGTATTGATAAGAATAACAAGGAATAATATTATTGTAATTATTATTAATAATTTGTACTAACCTGAAATCAAAATCAAGTGCACGTGGACGACCACCAGAATAAAGGCTCACTCTCTCACTACTATCAAGTCTTGCTCGTTGGATACGATTGTAGGAGCTTGTGTAGTAGGCAAACACCAAGTAAGGAGGAGCTATAACAATAGTATGTATATAATTACAATTCACCACTGCTGCAAATTTAAGTCAATAAGCTAACCTCTACAGTCTGCCTGATTCTCTCTCAGTATCATTCCATCTGGACATAAACAGCTGTAGCCTCTTGGAACACTAGAGCTCAGCAGACACAAATGGCTGCAATTCCCATTGTTAGAGGCACATGGATTTTCAACTGATAAGAAAATTTAATACATAATTATTTTGAGGAATAATATAATTTGTGCCAACAGTATATTTCAAACATGCTCGAGGTCAATGTACCTAAACGCTGTCTTTCAGGTGCTACAACTTGAATGCCATAGGTGTCAGCACCCTGTGAAGCTCCAAAGAAAGTTACACTTGAAGGATTGCTTACAGAGGTTGACAGCAACCTGTTATAGCTCCAGTCAGCCCAGTAGAGTCTGCCATCATAGTAAGTGATGAAATAAGGATCAAGAACGTTACTTGTAGTCACAAGTTGTCGATTTGAACCATCAGTGTTGGACCTTTCTATTCTATTGGCCGAGTAATCAGTCCAATACAGTGTTTGAGTGTCAATATCAAGAGTTATACCATAGGGACTGTTCAGATTAGTGTGAAGAGCTATTCTTGATGTTCCATCCATTGAAGCTCGCTCGATCTTATTAACAGAACCAGTATCTGTCCAGTAGAGTTGCCTATATATTGTGCACAACGTAACACATTACATAAGTTGACAGAGAAAAAGTAATGTCACTGAGTAACTATGGGTTGTCTATATAATGGAAATAAAACCTCCATATGGCCCAGTTCAAATCAAGCTAAACTAGGCTGGTAACTTATACTGTTGCTGAATATGGTTTTATAAGAAGCCTGACTCAGAGGGTTTTTAAATCGGACAAAACAGTGTCTAACAATTAAGTTTAGATCCCCCTATGAAATTTGAGGTTTGTTGAAGTTGTGCTCATAAATTTGTTCATAGGTATAATATTATGAGTGCATGATTTACTTACTAGAATGCATAGGTATCTAAGTTGGATCATGTGGTAACCAGGTTGGATTGTGCACTGCAGCTGTCCCATCACTTTTATAATTTATTCAAACCAACTAGTGCCTATAAGTGACTTCTGAACCTGCCAGTAGTCTCTACACCATTAGCCTCAGTCCTTATAATTGTAAAATACTGACCTCACTTTGCTTGAGGTGTGAAATATACCTCATATAGCCCTTAATTGGACAGAGCCTCTAATAATGATCTGGTTAGCTATTTACATTAACTATTGGTATAGACAATAATGTCAAATACCTTGTAGTAGGATCAACAACAATATCTCTTGGATCTCCACCAGAACCAGTATTAATTAGCATTTTTCTAAAGCCAGAAGCAGGATCATAGACTTCTATGTCATTGTTACACCTATCACTCCAATACAGCTTCATATTCACCCAGTCCCATGCCAGACTCTCTGTAATATTATTTCATTATGAACACATAAAATACAGAAAGCATAAAAATACTATAGTTGAGTATTTGGGAATGGAAGCAGAAATAATAGTCACCTGCACAGCTCAATCCATTGCTCACCAATACTTCAACATTTGCTCCAGTGAGATGGGACCTATAAATTCTGTCAGTGTTCACATCAGTCCAAAACACATAGTTCCTCCTATAAATAACACACAATACCACATCAATGATAAGTATAATTTAAAAAAGTAGATCAATAATTATAATGAGGTACCAGTAATCAAAATCTAATCCTCTTGGATAGTTGCCTTGATAGATGTTTACTTGGTCTCCGCCAGTAATATTGACTCTCCGGATGTATGTAGAATAGCGAGTGAAGAGTAGATATGGAGCAACTGCACACAGATAGTAAACATTGCCAATTAAGATAACTAAAAACAGGAAAGAAAATGTGCTAAATACCTGCTGGGGTTAGTCGGTACACGAGATTCATCCATACAGTGGTACTAAAGTTCAAACAGGCAACTGAATTCACAGAATTCATCCCACTGAGGTCATAGTTCTCAAAAAAAGTACCACCAGCATTGAAGCCAATGGTAGCATTCCCATGCCATGTTAGAGAACCACATTGATAGGTGAAAACAGCAAAGCTTTCAGTGCCACTTGTAATAACAACTGCTTGATAGGAATTTGTCTACAGTAGATTGGACATGATTATGATATATGATTATGTGCAACACAATTGAACATTGTCTTATTACCCTCATATCATTGGTTCCATACTGTGGAACATCTTTCCACTCTGCTAAAATCATCCAAGTTCCTTGGAAATTTGGTTGTATTGTCTGACGAATGAATCTGTTAATTCTCAGCAAAAGTGGTGTGTCTGTACTATGGACTTCATACGAGATCTCTCCTGCTGGTCGAGGATCATGGTCTGCCCAGAAAGGTGCCACGAGGAAACTGTACGAGCTTGAGTTTGGAAAGAGAACAGGATTGGAGTACGCAACACTCCTTCCAAATGACAGTAACCCATTGCTTGACACCTATAAATATTTGATATCATACAATTACATCAACTGACTTTTTCTGATGATAACAAACATACATAAATCGATGTGTGATCTGTTTCCGCTCCAAATCGAACCCCTTGAGGTACCAGGATCCTACTTGAAGCAGATCCAAGAACAGAGGGAAGAATGACCTTAGTGACACTTGGTGTAGACCCCAGGGTGGCAAAAGGAACATAATCTCCATCTGTAAAAGTAATACAAGTTAAATGTATTGATACACATGTCATTCAATCTATACACAATCTGTTCAGTAGGCTCGCATAAAACTAACCTAGCAAGTTTTTAGCTACCAATTTTTTTTGCACACAATGCTGTAGGCGGCTTGGGTAACCATTGTCCAACATGGGATAATCATACGTGACCAGATCATGCAAAACGGAATTTATTGTACAGTTAAAACCAACACAAATCTATACATTCATTGTCAGTTCAGTATTCACGCTGTTTGCTCAGCGAATTGTTGACACTTGACTATTAATGAATGTAATTATCGATAATCATATTCAAATTCCACTCTTGACAGGAATGTGGTGTGCAGACTTACATAGCTGGTATAGAAGAGTGCTCCAAGGGCTGTCAGGTGACTTTAGACAAGCAACGTTCGTGACATTCGGCGATTGACTTAGCTGGTGATTCTCATAAAATATCCCATCTGTGTTGAAACCAATGGTAGCTCCTCCAGACCAAGACAACAAGCCACAGTTGTATATGAATAGGGCATAAGAGAACTGGCCATCAGATATAACAACTCCTTGATAAGTGTTGGTCTAAGAATGAAACCATTAGCAACAAAATATTTGTAAGTAGTCAATAGTGCTGTATATGCAAACAAAATGACTCACGTTGGTTGTTAGACCAAGATACTCGGGAACATTTCTCCACTCAGCAAGAAGCATCCACACTCCACTAAAGTTGACTTGCTGCTGCTGGCTAATGAACTTGCTCACCCAACTCATTGCTTCACTCTGATTTGCGTGTACCTGATAAGAAACTTCTCCAGTGCCCATACTGATATCATTATCAGTCCAGAAAGGAGCAAGTAAGAAGTTATAGAAACTACTTCCAGGGAAAGAATGAGGAGCATGGTAGGGAAATGGTCTGAAGAAGGAGATGATCCCATTTGTTGAGACCTACATAATTATAATGTTTGTGATGCAAGTATAATGATATAGAATATTAATTTTATGGGACTTTTTCTTCATTCAATTTTGTTCTATTGTTGTACAGTATTAGCTATTTTTGGCAAAGTTTCACACAATCATACACTTACATATGCACTCATTTGGTTGGTGTTTCCAATAGGAAACCCATTGGGTATAGATATTGGGTCAGAGACAGAGTCATCCATTCTTGGTAGAAACACCCTGTTGTCAAGGGCTTCATTAAAGCTCAAAAACCTAATCTCTTTTAAGTCTGAAGAATGATTCAGTAACAAAATTTTTTAGTGGCATGTCACATGTGTAATATATGACCCACTTACGGAGTTGGTAGACAACGGTATTCCATATGCTTGTGGGGGAATTTTGACAAGCAATTGAACCTGCACTACTTCCACTGAGTGAGTGGATTTGGTACAGATGATCATCTGCCTTGAAACCAATAACACCACTATCCAACCATGGTGAGCTGACACAGCGATATGTAAAGATGGCAAATGACTGAAATCCATTGGTAATAAGTACCCCTTGAAACACATTCACCTTTTAATATGAAAGGGAAAGAAAAAAAACGCTTAAATAAGTCAAGAATGCAGGTTTACATTTTATTGCAGACTTACATCTTCATTCACAGACTGTCCAGGCTGTACTACACTGCTCCATCTAGCTAACAGCATCCAAATACCAGCAAAGGAATTCTGATTTTGCTGCCGAACAAACCTACTTACTTGATTGAGTAAGTCAGAGCTAGTAGTTGAGTAATGAACTTCATACGATACATTTCTCAAAGCACTGGCATTTCCAGCAAAAGGAGCTACAATGGAGTCTGAAGATTCTGATCCAGGGACTAAGCTGGGACAACAGGTAACTAGTCTTCCGAATGAGAAGTACCCATTGGTAGCAATCTGCAAGGAATGAATGGCAATGAATGCAAATGGGCTATCACCATCTGATTTGTGGTTCCCTTGACCATCAATTACACTAGCTGCCTTATGGCTAGGGCTAAGCATTAAAGAATTATATAAGTTGATGTGAAAAATGAGCTGGGGCCAGCTGTACATAGCAGCTGTCCAAATAGGCCAAATAAGGGGACTATATATAGGCTGGCTACTATAATGGCCTAGGGACTATACAGGTGGGTCATGAATAATAATTAATAATTATATTGTATAAAAAAGCTTACATAGATTCCAGTCTGAGTGTTATTTCCAAATGGAAACCCAATGGGTACACTTATTGCAGTGGAGAATGCATTGTGCTGAAATGGTAAAGACTCAGTGTTAACTCCTGGAGTCGCTCCAAGATCAAGAAATGGAAGTTGGTCTCCTACAATAATATTATACATTTATCATTGCAACATAGCATCTGCACAACATAATACTACATAAATCTAGTACAAATTCTAGATGCATGCTGCAACACACACAATGTCGCTATACTATTAAAGTTTTGTACCTTGAGCCCAAGAGGCTGAAATGATTAGAAGAAACACTGAGCATACACTCAGAGACATCTTCCTTGTCACGGCCAGTTTTACAGACTACTGGTCGATCGGGAGCTAGAAAAATACTATAACTGGATATCGTTGCAGAACATGCACAAAGGCAGAAATCTATGTCAGTTTTGGTTACTTACTTGACACTCTGGATATTCTTCTACACAAATGTTTACCTCAGCGTGATTTTCTAGTACGTAGACTAAGAGTTCTGCCTAAAGTTTAGAGGCTATACCTATTTTTATCAGATTCTACCATGCAGGGGGGAAATAAACAAGTCATGAATCTCTGCCGCACGAGAGCCAATTGCGCATGCGCAATGAATAATTCATACAGGGTGTGTGTTTAGACTTATATATACACCAGAACCGCCCCACATAACAATCATTATACTACTATTGTCAGGTCAAATTATTAATGTAATGAAGATAATATTAATACAAACACCACCAGAAAGTTCATTACTTTGACGTCTTTGTGCATGCACAATGCCAAGTATACAAATACAATACAAGATATAAATGACTTCATCTGCACTGAGTTGAGTACCTAGCTGTATAATTGTGTCCACGTTATTATGCTAGCCTTGCACACACCATTGGGAGTTGCATAGGTCTAATAGTCTGTAGTTGCATCTGAGATTTCACAGGTGAATTTTGTCTTCCATCTTCACTAAATTATAGTAGACTGGAAGTATTATTTTACACAATGACACTGTTACATTTTCAGGGGAAAAAAACATTATTGACATTATCGATAGCTTGAAAATTTTCTTGGTATTTCAGACTCTGCCTTGCCATCTCAGATTTGGTCCAACTATAACCCTGTCTCAATCTGGGCTGTACAAACACAACAAGACAGCTAGCCTTGTCCACAGGGCCTTCTTTGTTTTGGTGGTAGAATGTGCCAAGAGATGTACGCATGATGTGACTTAACAATAGCAAGTTGTAGCAAGTTGTACATGAGATTTCAACCTGTACTAAAACCTCATCTAATTTACTTACGGAGTAAGAATATTACACCCCTGGGATTATCATTTAGACTTGGGATTGTTTGTAAAGAATAATTTCTATGCTTGCATAATTATGATGACTGTAATCTACACTTATACTTGCAACATTCTTGCATACAATGTATATATATACACACTATAGTATACTTATATACAACACAGCAAACATTATGGTTTAAAACATCAGAGTCCATGCATGCAATACTATTATTTTGAGGTACAATCTCCTAATTATATAATAATAAAAAAATAAGAACAAACTGATAATGAAGTAAATAGTTCATGGTACCTGAGCAGTTAAAATGACTATTCATCAGTAGAGGTCTTCCTCCTGTAACAGCAGTGGCATGGTAGCCAGCTGGGACACAATGAGTGAGGGCTAGGGGTACGGTCATCACTGTTTTGCTTCACAATATTCAGAAACACTGCATGTATGCATATTGGATCATAGCTTATGAGTACAACCATGCAAATACATACTATACAACAGATTGAGAATTTTTCACTTTAGCTATGTGAGTACATGGCAAAATAAAATGTGTGGCAAATCAGTTGAAATGGTGAGAATTAAAGAGCCAAATATTACCAAATCTATGGCAATTAATATCTAGTTTGATGCCACCAGAAGTTTAACACATGGCTAATGATGACAATACATAACAGCCAACAGTTTCTTATGGTCAATACTTTTCTTACAGCTTATTTTTGACAGGAAAAGAGGGGAAAGCAACCAAAGAAAGGGGAGAATGAGCACATTCCAATGGTGTGCAAAATTTTCAAATTGGTTGGATAATAACAAAGTTATTCAACAGGCTTTCACAAACCAGATGGACTTTAAGTATGGCTTAATCTGTTCTGTAAGTGGTACTGACCATCCTCCAAAGTTGTCATCTTGATTCCCCAATCTTGTATTCCTACCTCCACCTTAGCAGAGTCTATCAGTTCAAACAGCTCACTGACACAGAGATCCTCTTTCTCCAGCTTGTAGCTGCAAGAATCTGTTAGCAGTAAAGCACTACATCAATCTATGATCATACGAACAACACCAATGATATTGTAATTCACCACTTACCAGCATATGTTTCAACATGTACCGCCTTTGGAAGATTAGTCTGCACAAAGTTTTCAACTATGGGAGCATACCCCGGTGCACACTGAAAGGTAAGCTGATATCCTGAACCAAATCGAGTCTTGAGTCTATTTTGAGTTCCGAGACATCTCAGACGACCATAATTCATGATTCCAATCCTAGTGCACAAGTGATCAGCCTCTTCCATAGCATGAGTTGTAAGAATCTGAAGTAAGAAACAGTGCCACACTTAGGGTTCAGATATGTATAAAATGAATTACAGAAAATACAATAAAAATTCTGGCTATAAGATTTGAACTACTCAGTAAAAAGTTATATAGGTAATTCTGCACATCTCACAATAACGTTATGAAGATTTAGTCTATAGACTGTAAACACCTTAATTCAAAAACTTCAATGATTGTATACCTACTTCATCTACAAACACTCACAACAGATCTCTTTTCCTTGATGGATTCAATGACTTCCCAGACTTGACGTCGAGAGGCTGGGTCCAGGCCCGTGGTAGGCTCATCAAGGATCAATATGTCAGGATTACCTATACAGGCCATGGCTACAGAGAGACGTCTTCTCATACCACCAGACAGTGCTTTGGACTTGCGTTTACGAGCATTATAGAGATTAACCTGCATTTGTACATATCATAATGTGCACTTTTAGAGTTGTTGGTAGTGTACTAAACTAGCTGATATTTTACTGTAAATAAGAAACTCCAATGCAAAATAAAACTGTTACATTGCTAAACTGTAGTTGCAATACAACTCACTTGTCTCAGAGCCCTTTCCACCACAGTTCGCTCTCTGCTCCATTTTACTCCTTTCAGTCTGGCATAAAACAGCAAGTGCTCTTCAGCAGTGAGATCTGCATGCTGGATATCAAACTGAGGGCACACTCCAAGGTGTTTATGAATGTCACTAATATTGGTTGTAATATCAAAGCCAGAAATGACAGCAGTTCCTCTTGTGGGCTCGTACAGACCAGTAAGAACTGATATAAGAGTGGTCTTGCCAGCACCTGCAACAGTAAGACATGATTTCATTGATGATCCATCAACATCATAAACCACTTACCATTAGGTCCCAAAAGACCAAAACATTCATTTCTTTGAATAGCCAATGAAAGAGAGTGGACAGCAATGTGTGGAGGCTTCCCACCACTACCAGGATACTCCTTTCTCAGCTGATAGATCACAATTGGTGCATTTATATTAGGAAACCTTTCTCTCAGAGCATCCTCTACAAACAATAGAAAGAACATTTACAGTATGTGCAAATTCATTGAATTTTGACATCTAGCTGAGATTAGAACCCAGGTCTTTCAAAATCTAGTCAAAAGCTCTTACCACTACACTACTAGAACTCATTGGCAGTCGAGCTAAGAATAATAGTATCTACTGCAATTATAGACACAAGTCGACTGAAATTTCAATGCTCAGACAATTTGCACCGCTAATTATCATAATAATGAGCAAAACAGTAGCGATAGTATTACGTTATCAATACCATAAACTTTAATGTACCTTCAGCTTGAACATCTTCATCAACTTCATCCAGTTCAATTCTTGACTCAGGGGGTGGAGTCTGTACACAACAAAATAAACAACAGGGATGATCAACACTCAACTATGTAACGATTGCTGATCAAAAGGCTTCGTCTTTGGTCTTCAAAAGCTAGGGAAGTAAGAACAGTATTGAAGTGCTTCGTCCATGCTGCCCCATTCACAATAAATCACACGAAAACTTTGATTGCAAATGTGATTCTAATTGAGTTCAATAACATGATTGTACATATATATAGCCTTGTATATACTTGTCCTATTAATAAGGATCAAGCTTCAGTCAGCTTGCTACATGGATGTTTGCTTGTGATAGAGCTTACACTGCTTACCACAGACACCTTTAGTTCTCTGTTTTTGGTATCCTTATTACCAGATAACCCACACTTTGAACAAAGGTAGCGAACACCATGGTAAAGAGCTATAGTTGAAAAAATAAATGGATAAAATTGCAAAGTTGTGTTGTTTTCGGACAAATTACATAACACATAGAAGGATAAGCAGGTATTTTCATGCATCGTATCTAAATAGGAACCCTACAGTGACTCTCAGGCTCAAAATTTGTCAGCCTTTTGACTACCTAAGAATTTTGGTGACAGCATAACTAGCATACTGCTGACTTGGAACTAGATTCCCCAGGTTATCTCCCTCATTCGCCACATCTCTCCATGTTTGGCAATCATGAGCCATATCTAGGGAGTAACCCGCCAGAAGAATACTTTAAATGAAGATATTACTTGGCTCACGATAATTGAGTTTCATGGGTCGTCAAGCGTATGGAATAAGTTATGCCCTGAGAATTTCTAACCCAGAACACCAAGAGGAGATGGTAATTAACTAATTAACTAACTAAATTTTGTAAAATGTAGTCTTATTCCCAGACACGCCATATGCATGTGCTTGTTTTCCATTGACTACTTTACCGGTAAATACCGTACAGCGGGAAATTTTTGTAGTTGCAAAATTTTGTACAAATGAGTAAAAGAGGGGCAGAACATTTTCTTGCAGGTTTAAATTTAATATACGCAGTGCACAAACAATCGTATTACACATAATGCAGAAATTAAACTTTGAAATTTTTGCATATTCAAACAGCATATGAAAAATATGAAAATTTGCACCATATGAAAATTTCCCCCTATATGCTCCAGTTTTCCTATAGGTATACTCGTAGCCTCGTTCCCAGGCTCCTCCTTCGCGAATATTTTCTTCGAAAATAAGGAAGGAGAGAGCCTGGTACCAGTAGTCACATGAGTGACGTACAGGGTAGACGTCTGGTAGACGTGAGTCTACTCAACATTATGCGCTTTATCTAAAATGCGTCACGCACGTGTTCCAGTCAGTTGATGTTAGCAAAAATTTTTGCGTATCTACGAGCTCTGAGAGAGCTAGACGTAGAAGACGATGTGAGTAGACAAGAAAAAAGCAGCCTGTAGCCTCTAAAGATAGTCCAAGAAGCAACAGATAAATGGCAGTCTCTCTGAATCAGCATTTTTGGTTCTGTGTCCAGTCTCGATCTTTCAGTCTGACCAAACCAAGGTACAAAACAAAAGCGACGATCACAAACGCTGTTTGGGAAGTACATCTTAACTCTTGGCACACAAGAAATGACTTTGAACAGCAAATGGTAGTTTTTTTCAAGCATTTTTTTGTTCTGTTCTGTTCGCGGTAGCTCCCAGGAAACTTTCTTTTGCTAACTAACTTGAATTACGTAAAGCAGTACGTCACTCACGTGACTACTGGTACCAGGCTCTCTCCTTCCTTATTTTCGAAGAAAATATTCGCGAAGGAGGAGCCTGGGAACGAGGCTACGAGTATAGAATTGGCAAAAATCTTCAACATAATACCTCAACTTGACACAACATTTAACAGCAAAAAATAACCATGGGAACAAGGCTAACATAAACTCGTTACGTACATATTGTCAAACTTACCAATAATTGGGAACAATGGAGACTTTCTCACTCCATACTCACTTGGCAGTACAAAGGACAAGTAAACGCTGACAAACATTAGACCAATCGTAGAGAATGCAAGATACAGCAGAGCAGTAGTCACTATATTGAGCTCTCCAGAAAAGGTATCAGTACCATAGCACTGCATAGTGAGGCATCCGAGATTAAGGTACTGCAAGATCCGGTAGAAGGCAAATGGTGGGTACATCATGTAGACAGGGAATGGAGTCTGGTCATCAGGGAACACCTACATGTAAAGACAACATCTTTGAATGAGAACACAGCATTGAAAATCCTTTACACTAGTTCAGCAAAGAGCATGACCTAAGTCAATTAATTGTTTAAAACAGACAAAAAAGGGCCCTCTGTGTTCATGCTCACTGAGGATTAGTAAAGTGTGTGTCATTACTTGAAGTGCTTCCAGCAACAGAGCTACAATAACCCCAGCAATGACCAGTAGGTAGCCCACAATGGTGGCCGTCCGTGGGCGATTGAAGAAGTTACTGAAGAAGAATCCCAACACCACTTCAGCATGGCCCCAGAGAAAGAAGGTAACAATCAGTATAAATGGACTGGTCTGAAATAAAACAACAACAAAGCAACATTTGGATCTGTTTAAAGTGAGTCTCAACACTATGTACAGTATGTCCAATCTAGACAAGCCTGCTGCAAACAACAATTTGTATTGGGACACATTATAGCTCCTCCCTCATGAATAAATATACTAAAACATGAGGGAAGAACAATGGAGTGAGGCTATATATAGGTGTCATACAGCTTATCTTCAAAAGTCAAAAACACGAAAATGCTTGGGACAGAAGCAAAATTCTGAACTGTAAACTTGCTTACAATATACTACATACATGTATCAAGTGTACTACAACGTACAATTACTGTTTTTAAAAATACCTGGGTAAATATTCTCATCTTGAATATGTAAGCAAAGACTGCTATCTCAACTGCTATTGGTATGTACAAAATGTAGTTGAATGTGTAGGTGACCAGCCAGTATGTCCATCGACTGAGACCATTCTGTTCCATCATGATTAAGTGCTTCTCAAATTTATCTTTCACAATTGAAGACATGTACACCTACAGCACATGTACAGGCAGGAAGAGTTACCACGCACACACACGCACACATGCACATGCACACACGCACACACACACACACACACACACACACACACACACACACAACACAACACAACACAACACATTTATAGGCAGTGGTATCAAACAGGACCCAATGTCATTGACTATTTCATTTTCAGTATCTTTTTGTAACATTATCATCTCTCCATGATTCTAATAAGCACTAACATATACCTTATACTGTCTTTTCACTTAAATTATAAATATTATACTACAATGGGTCTTTGATAATGTGCAGGCCATTTGAAGCATATAATAACACTGAAAGCACTTTAGTTTCAACTTAAATGTTATGATAACACTAATGTTACAGGCTATTGAATATCACACATGTCTGTAGCAAGCAGTACTCACTGGAATGAGAAAAGAAGCCGCAAAGGGGAAAAGTATTCCCCCTAGCAGGGTTGAGATGTCAATGGTTACATTGACAGGGCTGGACACCAGTGGCATGATGTAGGTCGTGATAGGAATATAGTCATCAGCATCATCAGAGGTGTCATTCAGTAGGTGTTTGAACAGGGCATTGCTCATCATGTTGATAATGCCATTTCTACATGATAAGTTAAGATATAGCATCATAGTACACCAACATCATAGCATCCTGGCAGTATCAATATACACAGTCCTAGCACAAAGAATACAAGTGTGTCATACCTTCGGTGTATCTCAATGCCAAACCCTGAGGATATGCTCTTTCCAAAGTCACTTGACTCACTGCTATTAAACCCAGTACCATTCGCAGGTGAATACTTCCACAGAACTAAGTCATCAGCCACCATAGTGTAATACAGGGAAACTTCTTCAGTTGATTCATCATAGGTGTCAATAAATATACCTCCATGAGGCTTCACCTTAGAGGGGAGATAGTGTGAGGAATATGGACATAACACACAAAGTTGATAAGAGAACATATTGGAACATAACAACAAGTGAGCAGGTTGAATACCTTTTCTAAAGTTTTGTTTCGGATGTACTCCATCACAGAAACATACTGATTCTTGGACAGAGGGGAAACCTCATAGTTCCTGGATTCATAAAGTTTAATGGTTCTCAATGTGCAATGACGACACCACTATATGCACTTCTACACACCTGTTGTATTGATCATATGCCAGTGAAGACTTCTGTGCCAGCGAGTTGTAGTTTCTTATAACCTTGAAGTTGTTCAATGAATGATAGTATTATAGCAAAAGGGAGAGAGACACATTGAAGTAGATAACAAGAACAAGGGGAAGTAACCAAATGTATCTACCTCTATCATGTGGTCATTAAGAACTGTGTAGTTTTTGATTTTCCAAAATTGAGGGAGTACAATAGAATCTTCATTTTCATTGAAAGCCTGAATGAACACAGCACAAACAACACAGAAAACAAATCTTTGACATATTTTCATGAAAACAGCTCTTCAGTTTGAGAATCAATTCTTATATACATCCACGATTCCCAGCTAGTATGGTAACATGTAATGTAAAAGTTCAACATAAATTTAACTCACCGGACATGTAAAATCTTCAGTATCTTTGCTGTGCCAGCGAATGCCAAAATCCAAAGGGAAATCATACATCCATTCACCTGGGACCATCCCACCTTCAAAACAAGACACAACATTGAAACTCTTCATCACTTTTTTCCAATTGCATAAAACAAGGGATGAGGAGGAACAAGTTCTTCTAGAAACACCCTCAATATACTTTCTACACAGACCACGCATGCTGGTATAACATTTTCTACTTTAAATACTTTTTTGTACCTAAAAATCCAGTTCTGTTAACATTCATTCCAGTGATATTTCCCAAGTTAAACTTTGTAGAATCGTTTGACCTACAATAAATAAAATTTGTAATACATGTATGTTAAGTGTCTGTATACAACTTACAGCCCAACGAAGTAAAGTGGTAGATCATACAATGCTTCCTGGCAGTCCTGAACAGCACTTTCACCAACAAGCTCTAGCTGATTAATACTTTCAGAAATGCTGTCAACTACCTCCCTGACATTTACCGGAAGAGAGAGATTTTCCAGTTCTTGAACAAATGAACCGTGCACAACACTGTCCAACCACTCAGCCCAGTTGGGAAATTCATCAAAAAAATTGAAGACACTGTAGTGACAGTCTTGAGGATGATGAGGAGCACTGTCATTGTAGCTAGACAAACAGAAACAGAAAAAAGGGGCTTCACCACAAATAATGGCAGCAGTACCAAAGAAAACACTATAGGCCATTAGAGGTGCATTCTGTCATGAAAAGTCATGTGATTTAAAGTTATTGCATAATATTATGTCATTGATTTTAAACACAAATGAGGGCATAAAACTCAACGCATGCCTGAATATTTTTCACCCTCAAGCCAACACTTACAAGACAGTCCCACATTTATTGAACTCTATTGTTTTCATAAAGACACAATTTTTTCTTGTAATGCTTGGTTACCAACTTACTACAAATGTACGTACCTGCATGAGATGAGCCTTCCGGGGTTAGTTGGAGGGAAGAACGATACTTCTGTCCCTGGAACTACACTTCCATGTTGCTTCAAAATCATATTCAAAATGAGTTGCATTATCCCCGCAAATAAGATGAATATTATTGGAGTGAGCAGTTGGCAGATATTGGTAGCACTGGCTCGCCACTGTAAAGTGAGGTCTTTCAGAAACTGCAGTAGACAGAGAAGTTAGTAATATTATAGCAGATGGTCACACCAACAGAGAAAACTAAGTAATGCAAGTCTTTGTATAAAAGAGCCAAGATGAATACACAATTATACCAAGGGCTTATCAATCACCAAAGGCGGGAGAAGGTGCGCATATGCAACGTGTACCCAGCAAAATTCAAATGGCTAGGCTGGATATACTAAATATTGATAGTTGTGTCACGGAGAAATACAGTATGGTCTAGTAGTTTACGGTTTTTACTTATGCTCTGCTCGTACCAACAGAGAATGGCTGAGTCTGGGCGAGTGGCTAGTCCTCAAAGACACGCTCTTCTATCTCCAATTTTCACTGATTCCTCGGACTCCTACACAACTATGCACATTGCTAGTGGAAGAGTTATGAGCAGTAAATTTTGGCTCTCAATTTTCCTCTAATATTGAAACAAAGGTGAAAGGCTTGCATACATTGATATTTCTGCTAGTTCAGGCTACAGGCTACAATGTGTATTGCACAAACTTTTCTCTTCAATTTTAAATACCAGTAGAATGTACGTGGCACGAGCTCAATAATTTCACGTGACTTGTGGTTTGTACTATTTTTAGACTTGATATGAATTTTGCCGGGTCACTGCTACATGCCCTCTTCCGCCTTCGACAGTCAATAAGCCCTTAATTATACCCAATAGAAACAAAATGTGCATGTCATATGTGCCAGACAATCAAACCACCTTGAAAGCTGAAATTTGGACTAAGAATTTCGAGTCAATATCAATCTGTTCCAAGTTTGTACATAACACACATCGATACTGAGAATTTCAAGCACTAAGAACAAAGTGTGTGGACAGCTATAATTATATATGTACAGAAGAGAAGCTACCAAACATGAATACATCAAAAGGTTTTCCGCTAAACAAAAGCGGCCTACTCGCAACAGAGGATGAGAGTCTAATTGTACAAAATAAGCTTCTAGAAAGACATTCTTATGTCCTTGAGAATATCTGATCATTCAGCATGATGAGTAAATTTATGTACATACACAGTCATTCTTCTTTCACTGTAACAAATTACAGAAAACATGCAAGTAGCTAGGCACATATGGGATCCTGTTTATACCACAATAAAGGGAGGCAGATCTAATAAATTGAAGTATTTATGACTACGTGACTAGCTACAGTACTAGTCTCGCGGGCCAGACGTCTGCATGTAGCAGTCTCTCAGACGTCTGGCCCGCGAGACTACTACAGTACATACTTTCCTGATCACTTACAAGAGCTCTGAATTGATGCCAAATACCAACTCGTTCCACGAAATCTTCTCTTTTTGAAGAACGCCTCATATCTGCTGGGGCCATAGCTACAGTTAGAGACGTACGGACTAAGACCCTACAAAGAACACAGTCAGCAACAAATCGTCTTGTGGCCTGCATGTGGTCATGTGGTCGAGCATGTGACGTGAGGCAATTGCATGCAAGGGTCAAGGGTTAAAGATTTACACGTAAGGCCAATTTATTTGCAACATGCACTAGACTCTGGCTAGTTACCATTTGGTGCAGCCAAGCAAGTATATATTCATATAGTTCTTTTAAAAAGCTTTAGCTATATACTCCAACTGTTCCAAAAATTAATAATACAAAAGATATAATTTTTATCACCTTTGAGTAAAAATCTGAATATTTGTATACATACAGTGTAACTTACATATATATAAAACTGTATGTTTACATCTGTGAGTGACAAAAATACATTAGAAAAATCAGTCGAGTTTGAGTTTTAAATCACATGGTATAATATGTACATCTCTGCCAATGCTGCAAACCACTGTGGTCCCATCGAGGGCAAATACTTGCCTGACAAGTGCAACACCCCTCTCCAAATCAATTTCTTTTTCAGAATGCTTCTTACCATTAGTGACATTGTACACTGCTACGACAGTCTGTGTGCAGGAAGTAGTTCAGAGTTAACAGCAATTTCATAATGTAGGTAGGCTCACCTCTAAGCAAACAGCAATGTGCTGTGATCCAAGCAAGGTGAAACCATTGCATATTCCATCCTATAATTTGCATAGGAACGGAAAAAGTGTAATAACTTGAGCAAACTATAACTCTACCATTGATAATTAATTAACATAATTATCATAATTAATTAATTAATCATTGTTAATTAACATATTAATTGTTATTGTTAATTGCGGAAAAGTTCAGTTAATAATAATAAGACCTAACTGCAAAGCAATACAGTAGGCACGTTGCAGTGTATGGTTCAACGCATACAACAAAGGGCTTACTGATATGATTGACAGCATAGCTATTTCTATTGTACCAGTACTAGCAACTAACCAGCTTTATAGTATGCACAAGGTCTCCAAGCAGACAGTTCCACACCTTAATGCAGTCTCCAGCCAGCAGGGAAACAATATAGTCAAGGGAGCTATCAAGCATTAGGACTGAGGTCTCAGGTTGTTCAAATTCATGAACACACTTCCCAGAACTTACGTCCCAACATACAACAAGACCTTTGCTGCAACCAGACACACAAAGTTGAGACTGTGTGTGTGTGTGTGTGTGTGTGTGTGTGTGTGTGTGTGCGTGTATGTGTGTGCGTGTGTGTGTGTGTGTGCGTGTGTGTGTGTGAAATACAAACTACTCACTGCTGTCCAGGTTAGGGCAGATATACTTCCAGGGTGAATGTATATTGCATTAGTACATACAAAATCAATCAGTCGATGAACCTTCACAACACCATCATAACCCCCAGTCACAACATTTGTGCCATATGCACGTAAAATGCTAACAGGTCTGGAATGGGCTGGAACACAATATCGCTGAATTCCATCATGGCCAGTCAAAATTAGAGATCCATCCATGTGACCAGAGAGTATTCTGAATGAAAGTAACATACAGTATAAAGCAAGTGAATTGCCGTATTAGTCAGGTATAAGACCAGCCATACCCATGTGAGTTGACAGCTATGGCAGTAACTCCAGAGTTACCAATCGAAACTGTGAACATCAAATTGCCATTAGAACTATTCCAAGCCTGGGCAATAAATGATGTAATTACTACAGTTATTTTCAACAACAAAATGTGTCACATACCTCAATTTGCCCATTGCCACATCCAACAGCAATCACAGACTTCCAAACGTCCATACACCACACTGTTGGTATGGAAGAAACTTGACCTGAGCATGACTTTGAGCTAGGGTAAAGTAATGCCATATTCGAAGTATACTGTGAAAATATATTGAAATGTTGTGCAAAGTCATATCCAACATCACAATCTGGAACTTTTTGCGATGGTTTCGATTCTCTTAAAGCTGATTTTACAGAGTGGCCAGATAATGACGACATGTTTGAGCTCACAGACAGGTTGCTCATTGAACTATGTCTTGAACTCTTGCTACAAGAACGAAAAACATGATCGACATTTATACATCCCAGAGAACGATTACGAGAATGAATAACTTTGGGATTTTGACCAAGAGAGAGGTGACGGGAATGCCCTATGCAGCGAAATTGATGAGGGCTTGAACTACCAGAAGGTGGAGAAACAATAGGACTTGAAATAGGATCAATATGAACTTGTACAACTGGTGTACCACCATAATCTTTCTGGTGTGAAGGAATTTGTTTCCGATAGTGAGATGATGAATTAGAAGCATGTGGGATGTCATCATTCTGTATGTCAGTACTGTCCTTTGAGCTAAAACTACCTGATGTAAGCATCAGATCATGATGACCTGAAACACTACCATTTAAGTGTGGTTGTTTAATGTACGTAGCTGTTTCATTATTATGCACATCACTTCTTGCAGAAGGATGACTCGGTATTGAAACAGGATTGCTACGATTAACAAAAGATTCCAGTGGTTGCTGCGTCGAGGCATTACTAGTGTGAGCTGAAATAGTACTAGAGGTGGCATGTTGGAATGAATTAAGAAATTGGTATGAAACAGGGCCACTAAGGGCACGTCTATGACTGAAGTATCTGGAAGAGTGAATAGGTGAATCATGTACATTATGGACACTAGCCCTTGATGGCAGCTCGGGGGAATTATCTCTGAGGCTTGTTCCCGTCTGAAATAATGGCACACTATAAACAGCAACATTCTTAGGAGTTTCACTGCCTGAGTGGCGTCGTACTGGGACAGTAGTCATAAGATTGGGAGCAGCAAAAGAATGAACATTGTTTTGATATGACAATTGGCTAAAAGAACCAGACGAAAAACTTGGTATATGTGGAGAGCTTGAAGCATTCAAAGAACCACTAGCATCATGGGGTCCATGCTGTGCACAAGCCTCAGAGCTAATCAGTGGCCTTAAAGATCCACTAGATATGCTCCTTCCTAACACATTATTTTGACTGGAAACATCATTGTTGTCCACCATAGGTCTGTCAAAACTGGATAGAAGTTTACTACATTGGAAAGACAGTACACGAACGGAAGACATTAAGTTTATTGCTCGATTATTATGAACATTTCAGTACAGGTAGCTAACTACTAGCACTGTAAGGGGAAGAGAAAAAAGAGCCTGGTACATGTACACATGCTCTCTTTAACAAAGCGTTCACCACATTAGACTCTACTGTCAATATTTACATTGCTAGCTGTGTCATCAAGTATATACATTCGTTCACCATGGGGCCTGGCCTCAAAGCTTATTCCTCAGGAGAACATTAATTTTACTGAACTTTGTCCGTGCTTGACCACAACAAGGAACTGAATTAAGCATGAGTGAACCTCCAGTGATTTTGTGACCTTGGGCTAGCTGGTCATGAGGCTATGCTGGTAGTTTGCAAGTGAATGATTGACCTTTACTAGAATGACAATCACTAATGGATTAGAGCACCAAAGATTAGACGCCTTTGGCACTTATTGGGAATGCAACTGCTTTAGTCACTAGAGTATGTGTTTAGACTTCTATAGAATGGTTTAGCAGTTTTGGTGCTTTTGTGTAAATGATAACTTTAGTGTGATCTATGCTATCAAAAACACTCACCGCCTGTCAATAACCAGAGCACATCTCCGTCGCATAGGATGAGATTCCCATACTCTGATTTCACCATCGAGGCTAGTTGTTACTATATGGTCACTTTCTGTCACACAAAGACATTCAACATCCTACAAGAACAACATCGACAGATTATTACTATCAAGAAGCACATAACTTGCAGACACTTACAAGCTTGTGTCCTTTTAAACAGGTTTTTCTGCTACTATTGTTTCTTTCAGAAGATGCACGCTGCATGTGCCTCAATTTTGATAAACGTACTAAAAAGGCAGAGTAGCCGAAAACAATAACAGCCAAACCACAAAGAAACAAGACTCTGATTGTATTGGGATGAGAGAGTAGACGAGTGACAAGTGTGGGAGGGGCAGAGGGGAGAGGACGATTGACATAGCCCAGCTGAAATTTCACATTGATAGGAGGAAGTACCGAGAGAAACCTAAACAAACATAGAAGAAGTAAAATTAGTGCAGATATGATGGCAGCTCACTGATAATAGAGCATTGTGAGGCTTTTGCACCCCAATAACATTATACAACAATTAAGGGTCAGAATATTACCATGACACTAAGCAGCTCATCTTCAATCTATATGACTACCTTACTTGGCTGCATGTAAACGAAGAGTGAATGAGTGGAAGCTCTCCAGATATTTAGCTAAAATCTAAACGTTTGTTGCCCACAGGAACTCCACCCCATTCCTACTACTGTGTGTAGCTCCAAATTTTCATGGCACAAAAAGTTCGTGGAAAGTCTATCTTTATGCTGTTTTAAACCAATTTTCGCAAAACACGACCTCTGAAATTCTATTGCTGATACACGGTTTCTAAACTTTTGTGGAGAAAATTTTCGTGATAAACGGTCAAATCACAATAATATTATACGATGAAAATTTGGAGCTATATGGTAGCCTCGTCCCCAGGCCCTCTGCGTGCTATACGCTACTAGTGTTGATTTACTACGTTGACAATCCTTACCAGATGATTTTATTTAAGCAGGCAGAGGGCCTGGGAAACGAGGGTAGACGCATGGTAGACAAGTGATTTTGCGCGTGGGCAGGACTGCTTAGACTGCCCACGTATTTTGCGTATGACATCATCAGTTTGTGAATAATTTTGTGAGCCTATGCCGCACGCTAGTGCTTTGGCCTGGAGCTAGACTACAAGCGCAGCCAATCTGAGCTTGAAGGCCAGATGACAGAAATCAAGAGATCAAGACCAGACAAAACAGCCAAGTAAACATAAATTTGGACTTAGTTTGACCTTAGATACGAGTGATATGTCCAGACATCGCTTCTTTTTACTGTTTTTTTTTTTTGCAAACTTTCTTGCTGCTTTGAGACATTTGGCAGGCGTTACCTAGCGTAGTGCTGTGCTACTCAAAAACGTTGCTCTTTGTCTTGCCTCGCGGGTTTGTACAAGAAAAAAATCTTCAAGTCTTGCTTGCGGTTAGGCCGCCTATGCTACAAGTTTTCTGATGTCATTCACGTGATTTCGTTCACCAGGCCTTCTGCATGCTAAAAAATTACGAAAATGGTAAAGATTGTCAATTTAATAAATCAATATTAGCAGCACGCAGAAGGCCTGGGAACGAGGCTAGCTATATGGTATACATATAAAACCGAACAAATACACAGTAAACATGTACCTTCCTGCCAGTAAATAATCATAACTTTCCAGCAACCGTGGCCAATGTGTAGTCACCATTGGACGCCAGCACACTTCACCATCATCACACTTGACAGAAAAGCCATCCTCACTGATACGTGATATCCAGACATTAGCAGAGTCCAACGTGGGGAGGGTTGGACTCTTTTCAGTCAAAGAATCTGATAATGAAGACTTTCCTTGCCCAGCTTTCAGGTAAGCTAACTTCTCATCAGACAGAGTCTCCAAACTGAGATTAGACTGCATCTCAACTAGACAATGACAATAATATTTAGCATCTTACCATTGATGAATTTTTCTACATTTTACACGTACCTTGACCGTCTGACTCCATCACTGGGGAGTGCTGACTTTGGGTATTGTAAACCATACTGTTCATTAAATTATGAAATATTTCAGTTTTTGTGAACCACGCTAAAATGAACATTAGAACACCTAACTGTGTGTGTGTATGTGTGTGTGTGTGTGTGTGTGTGTGTGTGTGTGTATGTGTGTGTGTGTGTGTGACACAGTAATGTCAACATACCATTATTGCTTTAGATACAATTCTTGTCTGTGCTATGAAGTAAACAAATTTGACTCTCCTGGACTTCCATCTGATGGGCGTGGCTAAGCGAATGGCCTTAGGGCAATATTTTTTAAAAGTAGATGCTTCATCATGATCTCGTACAGGAATTGCAGCAGAATTTAATTCACACAGCTGAATGAAACAAGAGCTACAATAATACAACCTCAATTGACATAATCAACTTGCAATAAACACGTGGCACACACTTACTTACTAATTGAAACAAATCGTGGTTATACAGCTAACTAGCGACATCGCAATCAAAATTAACCAACCTCTAATCTTCTGAGGTCAATCGAAAGTACAGTTGGAAAGAATACAAGCTGTAGAAAGGCATCACAAAGGAGGCCAACTAAAGCAATCGTGCTGAATTCTTTGATGGTGTAGTTGAAGAACAAAATGCACATGGCATTCATTGCAACAAGTGTAAGTAGGTTACGGGTTATAGCCCAACCCTCTTTACTGAGACCTACAGCGATCCGGTACTTTACCTACACAGCAATAAAACAAAATATACATCACTAACATTACAGTCCGTTTTTATACGTGACAAACAGAACAATTTATACTTTTTCTTACGTCGAATTCTTCAGGAGTTGAAATAACTGCTTTAACAATTATAAGAATGTTCTCCAGCCCAATAGTAATAACAACATAAGGATAAATCTCACTGCAAGTACAGAGGAAATAAAAGTATTTGTGATAATTACTGGACAAAATTAAACACATGATATACTGTTTTACGGAACAATTACAATTAATACGAATACTGAATACAATAATATTATGGTAACTTCATCACTATGATTGTATGTGTGAATGCATGTCACCAGAGTTCACTAGAAGTAAAGTGAGTTTAAGTGACCACAAGGTCAAATGCCCACTTTCTCTGGACTGTGGAGAATGCAGGCTAGGAGACAAGCACCTATAGAGCACATACACTAGAGTAACAGGCACTAGCTATAGGAGTCTGCTTCATTGTACACAAAACATAGCTAGCCAGACAATGAGGGTTCTTTGCTAGATTATTGCAAATGTGGAGGAAATGGTTGGTAATGGTCGTTAGCAATGTCAAGTACAGTAGGCAGCTAAGATAGCTCATAGTCATATAGCTGCTATAGCAAGACTTTCCTCTTGATCATAGTTACAATTCTTCCCTTTCACTCAACTGCTATGCTAATATACACATGTGCCTTAGCATGCATCTGTAGTGCAGGAGTTAGCGTACAGGTTTACAGATATGTCTAATCTATTACTAGCTTGCTTTGCTGCAGGCTCCTTGCTGCTTAGGGAAGATTCTATAGAGTGTTAGGCTAGACTGTGTAATCAGATCCTTTATTAACAAAAACAAAAGAAATTTCAAAAAATTAAGACATCAACACTACAATATTTACCTTCCACTTAATGATATACTGAGTCCAAAAAAGGTACAGATACCAAGAGACATTGTTAGGGAAGCAAATACAGTTATACAAGCAGTGATTCCAAGTCCAATTTTAGACTTCACCAAATCAATCTTACCTGCACATACATAATACCAACATAAATCAATATAATATTATTGTTTCTCTCTCTCCCACTAATTTTCATGCACACAATTTAATTATAATAATTATTATAATATTATGTCTACTGTCTAATATAAGATGACAAATACAAACACAAAAAAACAGACTAGTGTACAGCACAGATATTGAACATTAGCCAGTACATAAAAGATATCCTCACCAACTGAAAAAGAAATGTACAGGAAGACAATAATGTAGACTCCAAGAAGTGGAGCAAAGTCAACCAAATGGCGCTCAGGCTAGAAAATATGACAAAAAAATTCCATAAATTTATGCAACAACATAACTAGTACTGGTTATATAGGAATGGTACAGCTGGTCGACATACGTATACAACTAGCTAAACAAAAACTACACTGCTTGACAAAAATGCTTATTAAGCTCCTATTTATACCATACTGTTTGTCTAAAATATGGCCTTAATATAGATGCATCACTAAGCATCAAACGAAAATTAAATAATTTGCTCTTCTAAATACCTTCATAAGACTATGTTCTTAACAATTGCTATTTTCTGTAGCTTAATGACATATGTTGACATTCCGTCTATCTAGCAAACATTCCTGTCTTGTTTCCTTATGTATATAATGTATACTATCTACACAACTGGCCTTGTGTGTGTGTGTGTGTGTGTGTGTGTGTGTGGGTGGGAGGTATTTACACCATAATTATGCTGGCTAGTACATACTTGGGGGGTAAAGTTGGCTGACTTCCCTACTTTAGAGGCATCATTACTAGAGCCTGATTAAGAGTATAGTGACAACTGAATAAGGCCTCTAACAAGAACTATATTTCTAGCAATAGCTTATGCATTGTGGTCTTGAAGAAATCACTAAATGGAGACTTTCAAGTCTCAATCAAGAGTCAAGAGAGATCTGTGTAAGGTCACATTATTTGACTAAAGGTGGTAACCTAGTTTTCATGAAATTGGCTATTCCTGCATGTTGTTGCAACACATTGAGTGACTCACTTACTTCATAGTAAAAGTGTTTCATAAACTTCAACCCTTTTCTCTCCTCAGGCCACACAGCCTTGATGGCATTGACACACTGTATCAACTCAGAAAAGTCTTCCTTACTGGCTTTAAACATAAACGTTATAGCAAATCTATGATTGTTTCTTTTATCCAAGACACCGGAAGAATGTGAATGGTCATGTTCCCAAAAACCTCCATATAATAATTCTGCAAACAAATAATAATTATGCATAGTTACTGACACTAAGACACTCCACCAACACAATCCATAAGTGTAAAGTGAATATATCTGTTCATTAGCTATGTACACTACAATGAACAAACCTTTAATGAAATGATCATCAAATGTACTGTTGTGAAAGTTATGTCTAATGGAGTCCAACACAGGAGAGAGGATACCAGTGTAGTTCACTGGTGATTTGATTGATGAATGAGCAGCAGCTACAGGTTCTGCTTGTCTGGGTGAGGGTGCAGGAAAGAATCCATTTGGTTCCAAGGAAATGGTCAGATTCAGAGCAGCAGGGTGTACTACATCCCGACACTGTCTGCAATAACATACCGCAAGAAATACAGACACTTATATTATTTTTCTTGACTATTCATTGTGCTAATATTAGTATGGCATATTGCGGAACTTCTAAAGGATTGACACAAAGATAAAATTCGAACTATGGTAAGATCAAGTCAAGAAAAGCATAATTATGTTGAATATCAATCAACTAGTCAGTATACTGTACAACATTACGCATACTTGATAGCATTATTCATTTCCTTGAGAGCATGAGCAGCCACCATCCTACTGACGCTGTAGCGAGACTTGGAACAAACATCCTTAGCATTGCTACAGTTAAGTTGTACTTGGATGTATACTTGTTGAACAACAGAGAGGGGCAAACCTAAGAACTGTAATGACCAAAACATGTACATGTAAAAGTCAAGCTTACTTGTGAGGATTTTCCCAACAACAGAACCAGCAGTATGAGGCTATGTGCCATAAATAGGGAACACTAATTAATAACAAAACAGATTTAGCTACTATACAGAAAATCATCACAAAACACAAATGATATTCATAAATTTATGTTAACACATGTGCAAAACAGAGAAGAGCAACACCTTGGGCAAGACAAGAGAATGGAATAAGCAAATTTAGGCTCGCGCCAATGGCCAGTAACACTGAAGCAACTGTGTCAGGCACTGACCAACTGGAAATAGCTACAAATATACTCATCATGCAGATCCTCAGGTGAACTTACACACAAGCAGTAGCAGTAGACGGTATGTGTTAAATAATAAGAATCACATGGAAGCTCTGTGATTGGTGCAAAAAATCTTGACTCTACTATAATATCTCTAAATAATAGGTTAAGTCTTTGAGATAAGCACTCATGATCAGCGAAGCACAAAAGCCTCATATCTCACTAACTGCAACACAGTGTGTTGCTGTACTATAGATAACATTTATGATGTGAATATCCTTAATTCTGTCACTAGAACTGTTATTCTTGAGATGATAATAGACAAACGACAACCATAACCCTCTGCATGTGCTACAATGCAAGTAGCATAAACAACTTAATACTGTAACAGCCATACAATGACATTAATTTTTCATGGGTTGCTGGTATTAACAAAGCCAGAAAATTTATACTCCAAGAAATAGTTTAGCTAAATAGTAATTAATAGCAACTACATACCCATGATGGAGTTCTTCCAGAAAACTGGGTAGGGTTTCTGATAATCCATTGAGGTGTCTCAGAGCCAACATCAGCAGTACGATAATTCAACCAAGGGCTCCTCCAAGGCTTTGGGCTATTTAGATCTCCTGAAGTAGTTATGAAGTATGGAAGACTGTAAAAAAGTTAATAACAAATTAACAATACGCTCCTACAATATTATCAGAACAGAAGTACTAGTAATTTAGCCTGTTATGTATGAGCCAGGACAGAGCAGCCAGTTACTATAGTATATACAGCATTAAACATAGTAGAGCAGAGTCTAAGTACTATGACCAGTATCTTCACACGTAGTTTATAAATTATTGTAGCTTTGAGTATTCATGAGCACTAGAAAGAGCATGTACAGCTATAATATTATCTACACTCTCCTGTCACTGGTATAATTGGAGATCACCACCATAGTGTAGAGGAGTAAATTCCTTGTAAAATCTAGGCTGACAAAGTGGTGTGGTATGGGTAACGAGTAAACAAAGTGGTGCACTGCCAATATTTACGATTTTTAATAAAGCCAAGAAATAGATAACACTTGCAGGGTTGCATTTAGGGGGGGAATTCAGATGGGCTTTGTAACCATTCCCTCCCTCATTCAGACATTAAAAGCTAATACAATTAATACTGCAAGCAGTTGAAACCCAGTACTGTTTATGATAGTGAGTTTTACATGGCACAGTGATATGTATAAAAACCAGCTACTCAGTTCTTTGTTTCCGTTTAAACAAAACAGCAGCTAATGAATATATGAGGAGCTAAAAATGCACCAGAATTAATCTCAGAGCATGCAATCCCCAAATTTCCTCATTTTAGAAATGCAACCGTTAATTGCCATGCTAGCCATGTTAGTGAAGAGACAAAGAGAGGCACAATTAAGCATCATGCACAACCATATAAAATTGTATCCTCTAGGCAACATTCCTGGGCTAGGGTTGAAACCAGGCTATTTACTTATGTGTATGTAAGGGGCTAGCTGGAGTCCAAAATACTCACAGAAGTTGTGAGATATAAAACTTAACTACTTCATAGATTGTGTACCCTGTGTAGATCCGAAGACTATATTATCTGTACATATTGAAGTCATCCTATACAAGCCTATGGCTCTCAAGCCAGATATTATCATACCTGCACAAGATGACGACTATCGAAACAAATCCAAGTACGGTACCAGGGTAGCTGGCACAAACCATTCCATGACTATAGTACAATCCAATGACACTGATGGGTTTTTGAAACTTTGGAACTTTACCGTACTTCGGACTCATTTTCTAGCTTGCTGGCTTTGAGTCTACTTGAATCACATGACTATCACGTACTCTCGCTCGCTGGGTAAAAGTCGTCAAAGGAATTAGTGCCATTTTGACCCCGCGCCCAACTCGACTCGGACCAAGAGGGCTTCGAAGTCTCTATAATTTATCTATGCCAAGAGTCAGTCAGTGCATGCATAAAGTGCATCCTCCTCTTATTCACTCTTGCTCAGACAGTATGGCTATGCAGTGAGACCACACAGTTAGTATCATCACTATCATATTATGGACCAGAGTCTGAGACTAGACTGTGACAGTGCTGGATTTGCAGCCTAAAACATTGTCTCAAACTCTTGATAGTTCATGGGAACTCCTTTCTCGGTATCATAATATGACTGGACACTCCTGAGTCAACTGTTTTGCTGAGAATTTGTGTCTTGGAAATGATAGAAGTGAACTCTAGAAGCACTGGTGTCGGAGAAAAGTAGAGTTGAACAATCATAATGTTCGATTCAAAAAAAGTATGTGTTGCATCCTTTATGTCTCAAAGCTTGGATACAACTATACTCCGGCTCAACAACCGTTGTTTTCAGTGAGAGCAACATCGTAAAAGGGAATCATTGTGGTGACTGAAGTTTGGTGCTCTTAGTCTACTTTTGGATCTGGTGTGATATAAAATAGTCTGCACCCCAACTTTGACCCTAGCCTCGTTTCCAGGTTCTCTGCTTTCTTACACGGTAAGAATTTCAAGTACCCTTGTTCCCAGCCTCCCTCTTTCTTTACATGTAAAATGCAGACATGACATTGCATAATGTACAGTGCCACCATTACACACTGACTCTAACAGCTGTCCCATTTTGTTTGTTCTTTTTACGATTTGGCATTTCTATGTCTTACTGCATTTCCAACTTTTACTTGTAATTAATTGATGACAAAATGCATACATGGTACTATTACAAGGTGACAAGCTTTTATTTATTATTTTACTATTGGTGTATAAATGTTTTGCGCTTTTGTTAACTTGGGGGTGAAACTGAATATATATTACCAACAACTCTAAATGGTGCACATTGTGCTAAGTACAAATGCAGGTTAATCTCTATGATGCTCGTAAACACAAGTCCAAAGTATTGTCTGGTGGTATGAGAAGATGTCTCTCTGTCGCCATGGCCTGTATCACTTGACCTCTAGAGGCTTGGTCCAGCCCGTGCCGTGGTAGTCTCATCAAGAATCAATTTGGGCAGGATTATACCATTGCAGGCCATGGTGGTAAGTGAGGAATTACAATAACATTAAGATTGTTCATGCATGTGATCCTTGTAGATTTATATAGTGCTTTGCTGCTTACAGATTCTTGCAGCTCCATTTTTTTGTTCATTTTTGATTAGTTATAGGCTTTTAGCAGATTNGCCGAGTGGCAAGGGAGCACAAAATAGCATACTCATTGCTAATACAAACTGTGAACCCTATTACATTAGCTATAATATAAAAGTACAGTATTACTATCTACATTATACATGAAATACTGAAATAGAATTAATTATTAAGTCATAGATCTAAAGTATAATGTTAGTTGCTGTTTAAACTGTTCAACATTGTTACAAGACACTAATTCATGAGGCAGTGTATTCCATAGTCGAACTGAGTCATTGAAAAATGAAAATTTAAACGCATTTGTTCTTGCAAATGGAACTGCTAGTTGGGCTGAGTGTGACCGTGACTGATGACTGTACTGTTTGTATTCAATTGGTGCATGGTCAGGCATCCTGTAGTTACCCCGGCTTCAAGATGTTGAATAGAAATGACAGTTTGAGAAATAGTCGTCTTTTAGACAGGGTGGGGATACCATTCATGGTCAGTAAAGTCTCGTAGTTTGTGGACCAGTTTTTAGAGCACACTCGTATGGCAAACTTTTGCACCTTCTCCAGTGAGTCAATCAAGCTACAAGGTGACAAGCTTTTATTTATTATTTTACTATTGGTGTATAAATGTTTTGCGCTTTTGTTAACTTGGGGGTGAAACTGAATATATATTACCAACAACTCTAAATAGTGCACATTGTGATAAGTACAAATGCAGGTTAATCTCTATGATGCTCGTAAACACAAGTCCAAAGTATTGTCTGGTGGTATGAGAAGATGTCTCTCTGTCGCCATGGCCTGTATCACTTGACCTCTAGAGGCTTGGTCCAGCCCGTGCCGTGGTAGTCTCATCAAGAATCAATTTGGGCAGGATTATACCAATGCAGGCCATGGTGGCAAGTGAGGAATTACAATAACATTAAGATTGTTCATGCATGTGATCCTTGTAGATCTATATAGTGCTTTGCTTCTTACAGATTCTTGCAGCTCCATTTTTTGTTCATTTTTGATTAGTTATAGGCTTTTAGCAGATTACTATCATACGTACGGTAGTACGTATAGTAGGAATGGGCCGAATGTCCCATAGACACAATACAAAATGTTCATGATCATAAAAATCTAGCAAAACAAATTTAAGTCTTCAAACTTGCTCAGAGGCTCTCAATGACAGATTACCAATTGCATGCACAGTCTAAAACTCACAGGAACTTTCCTCAGCACTCGTAGAGAGAGCTAGTGGGAAGCCACCATAGTGCCATTTTTGTTCTTCTAACTTACGTACGTACGTACGTACGTACTTCCTAACTGACTTACTTGAAAAGCATTTCCAGAGAACCAGAATGTGTTGAGCCAATTTTGACAGCACAAAGTAACTCCTTTTCATAGGTACTACATTCCTTGATACTCGTTTTAATCACAAATAAGCCTAAACAAAAACTAGAAAGCTTTGAAACTGAGAGTATAAATTCATGTACTTCAATGTAGCCATTTTCCTGTAGAGTTCAAAGGTCATTAATTATCCACGTGGCATTTTATAATGCGCATGCGCATTAGCTGCTTTAGCAGACATGTAGCTTCTATTCAGGAAACTCAAGCTTTTTGTAGGGACTAACCAGTCTCTGATAGTCTCCTCACTGTAGTGTTGAAAAAAGTGAATGAACAAGTAGTAAAAATTTTCAAAAAATAAGCAGTGTAGGAATGGGCAGTGCTGTAAAAAGTATTGGAACAAGGAATGGTCTCAATTTCGGCACATGACTACTTCATTT
>CAXIPT010000023.1:0-42274 GCA_964030475.1 Tethya wilhelma
ATCTAAGGTTTTTCAGCCTCTTCGAGTGTTAAGCTTTGAGGTCACACCATAATTTTGGGGGACGAGCATGGGCAGAAATAGTTGGTAATATGCAAATGAGTTGTAGAAAAGCAAGTGGCAGCTGCTCAACTTCAGTTTGTACTCTACATGTATACCAAATCAATATTCTGTGATGTTTAGCTTTTTTTTATCTTACCTTAGCAAATTTTGCGCTGAAGATCTTGAAAGTTCAATTCTTTGGGACCATAAGGATGCTAACAGTTTCTTAGCGCTGTGAAATTTAGCCTAACGCCAGGTGGTTGATTAAATCATGTCAATCTTGCAACCATTCAGAGTAGTAGTAATACTTTGACCTTTTCACCACCTCATCTATTTATCCATAATTTCAAAATTACACATTGTATGCAATTTTGCGCTGAAAATTCTTGTAGAGCAAGAATAGGAGCATCGAAATACGGTAAGTCAAAACTCTGAACTCCAATATCTTGCCCTAACAGCGGGAGGTACAAAATTGCAAAAAATTTTAGTTTTCTAGCTAACTAACGTAATTTATTCTTGAATGCATGTCATACTACATGGAAAACCGTCTAGATCATGTTGATATTGTAGCAAACTGAATATTGAATATTATAACTTTTTATTAGTGAATTTCTGAAAGCTAATTAATTTCTGGCCATGGGCTAGGGCAAGCCTCATAGCACAGATAGTAGAAGCTTAGCTACAGCCTGAGGTCCTTTTACAAAGCAACAATTGTCTGTAGTTCCTGACATATGAGGCTTTTCGCCCTATCTAAAGCAGCTGCGCTAAGCTTTGAGGCCACACCCATGCATCTGTTAACATTTTGGGGCAAGCAAGAGGGGCAAGCCTGAGCGAGTCCCATGGGCGTAGCCAAGATTCAGAAATAGGATCGAGGTGATCAGACTGTGCACGCAAAGAGCGGGAAAAATTTAGAGGTGTCACGCCCACTAATTAGTGCACATGACCCAGTTTCGTAACCGTTGAACTCTAGTTGCAAACAGTTTTGAGCGCTTAAGCGCTCTCGATATAAAGTTTAAAGCTCAGGGCTAAAGCGTCAACGGCGGTTTGCAACACCCACGTGTTTGACACAATAATACGTAATTGGCTTATAATTGGTTAACATACCTGAGTTGTGCTAAACTCTCAGATTCATCTATGCATGCAATTTAACCGATTATATGCTGAAATCTTTTGAAGTAAATGACGTCATCCACTAAATTGATTCTCAAATTTTTTGTAGCTACGCCTTCTTTTACTTTTTCTTATACTAAAAGAGATTAGACAAAGTTCTTTTTAGGATGCAACTAAGCAACTATCAAGTTAACTATACTCCAAGTCTTGTTGCTTTTAGTGAAGCTTTTGCTGGTAAAAAAGCCTAACAAAAAGGAGGGTCAAATACGCAAGGACATAGCCGCGCGTGTAAAGTTTTTTTTCCAGCTAGCCAACCAGGCTTACAAAAGCGATGATATGGCTATATAGCCTAACTATCCTTGCACCTATGTAGCAAGTTTCAAGCTTATCCTCCGAAGGGTTGTGGAAAAAGGTCGCTATAAAACCTAGAATCGCGATTGCGAAGATCGTGACCGTTAGTCGCTCAACGCTTAGTACCGCCACACCTTACAAATGGTGATAATTGATTGAAATTGTTTTGAATATCACTGACTATCAATTGACTATTTGTATATAATTGCTGTATTGCAATCTTTCTTTCCATTGTCATTGCAAATGAAAAATTACGTGTAATAGAAAGTAGTAGATAGTAAATAATAATAGAACAGTTGTATATTTTTTACATATTGATTATCTAATTTCAGCATTAAAAATGTAAGGGAGAAGTTGGAGAAGTACTTTCATCGTCTTGATCAACCACTAGATGGAAAAGAAATGAACCGTTTACTTTGTCTTCTGTGCATCCAGTGTTTTGAGGTAAATTATTGTAATGTTAACTCCAAAATAAGCTTTCCACATGCACAAAGTGTGAAATCCGAGGTTCGTTAATGGGATTTAATGTGGTCCATGGTGCTACAGTGATTGAACTTTGTGTATGTGGTTGAACTTTTTAAGTATATAATGATTAAAGTATAGTTATATCTATACAAAAATAATTTTTAAATTAATCATCTCACTTCACTATCCAGTATTGCAGAGCTGCCAAGGTTTGGCAANCTTTAAGCTTTACGCATTTCACTGGCGACTAGACTTGCAGTTGATCAGTATCATACTAACCAAAAGTAATGTTTGCATGCACCTAGCCTCATCAGTTCCCAGGCCCAGCACATATAATATTATGCTTTATGTTATTGTTATGCCATATGCTCAGCTGCATAGTAAAAATGGAACGGGGTTACAAAAGTGAGTGAAAGTGTAGATAATATAATACTCCGACTAGTATCCGAGTATATTGCTAGTTAGCGCACATAGCGGCGCCCGCACCATACATATACATGTGGGGACATGCTAGCGTTGGCCGAACATTTACACTAGCCACACCCATAATAGTGACCTCTGAACTCAAATTATTGCAAACTGGCAAGAGAATGAGGCAAGCAATGCCGGCTCGTCCTGTTTTCGAACTTTTGGCGTGAGATTTCTGTTGTAAGCTTAAGCTTAAGAGTGAGAGCGTGTGATGACTGTCTTACGTGTGAGAAATACGCGTAATGCGTGAGACTTGGCAGGTCTGGTATTGTTGTGGATTCTCAGCTTGCTATAATTCTAGTAGTTACTACTTTGTAGATGTTAATTCCTGATTGGTCATGAATATAGACCAAATCAATATGAATTCATGCAAGAGTCAATGCTCACCCTAACAATGCATCGAAATCGCCTAGTATACTTAATGTGAACAGGTGTTATCATGGTCCTACAAGATGTATAGGATAGACTACACCCAAGAGTAGATTATGCGCCTATGTATACCTCCGCGGTTGTGGTTAGCCCGAGGCGCAGCCGAGGGCTAATCCAACCAAGGAGGTTACGTAAGGCGCATAATCTACGAGTGGGTGTAGTCTATCTAACTTATACTACATTAGTGCGCATGCGCAGTAGTAGCATTGTCAAGGAAACCGTTTGTTTATATAGGCTCGTGTTGTCGTTGGTTGCCATTTTTATTCTTTTTCAAAAAAGAAACGCTCCTGGATGCTGTTGCTGTTCACTGATTGTAAAAGAGACCGTAGTTAGGCCTAGCGCCTAACTGTTTCTGGTCACATTTTTGCTGGAAGACGGTATCCACGTCCACAGACAACTGGTCATCAACAACCGTTCAACGTTCGTCCTTCTCTATGGCCAGAACGTATTCTCAGAAACTGTGAGACTTGCTGTACCATTTTCCTACGCTGTTTGCTTACTGGACAAAAAAGCTTTTTCAGCTAAAGTCGTCGTCTGTGCCTGCTCGACCAGCTGTATAGCTGTCAGCCTTCACGAGGTTGAGACGGTCGACCTTTACCAAACAGTGGACTACGATTTCAGAAACTGTGAGATTGGCTACAAACATCACTCTTTTCTTGCAGCCTTCTCTAGGGAAAAAGTGAAAAACGCTGCTGAGAAATTTTGATCCCTGCTTATTTACTTCCTGTAGAATAAGTCTGTAGAATAATGCCTCTATGTATTCTACACTTTTTGACCAATCAAATTAATTACAGATGATGTAATGTAGTATAAGTAACGATACTCAGTGTAGTTAAGGCTGCCTCAACTTTTAAAATAGCCTAATTATGTACAATTTGTAGTTTGGATATCTCTTTAGGAATTTATTATATTCACCAAAACCTTACATCCATTGATTGTTTGACCAATGATAGAAAATAGTTTCAAGTGTGAATGTCATGTGACCCGCAGGGGTGGGACAGGATGATGTCCTCTTTGTAAGACCTTAATGCAAAGATACAGAGCTGGATATTTATTTTCACAATATCATATGTGACCTGTCAAGCGAAAACCTGACGTTTGGAAAATTATTGTTTTTCGAGTAAAATGCGGTTTTAGTTTAATTCGCGTTTTTGCGCGAATTTTTTTTTACCGCACGGATGGGTTGCGCTACATTTCAGCATGCTCCACGCAAAATTTGAGGGGTGGAGCTGCTTCAGTTGCAGAGATATAGACGGTAATACCAGCCTAGTTCTTTTCTATTTAGTTGCTAACACGGAGAACAGTTGCTATGCTGTGCAACAGACCGTAGCGAATAGTTAATGAGATAGGCAGCTGCTGTTAAAAATAAATTATTGTTCAGTGTTATTTCTGCTTTATAGGCTTTTGTTCACAGAATTTTGTTACAGCACATGCACAGAGAGATCAGCTAAAGCTTCTGATTCAAGCGCCCACATAGAGCAGCTTTCTGCTCGTGGGTGTTGCCTCACCCTGTGCACTTACGCATACAGGTTATTCTGAGGCTTATCTTAGTTCCTAGAACTTACTCTACCTAGAATCTACCACTTTACTAGCAAGCGCTTACCTCCACGAGTCCAGTATAGCCTTCTCCTGGGTCTTCTTTCCTAGCTACTAGCTTCTCACTAAATAATTAAACTGGCCACGTGGCTGTTTGTGGTAATATTCAGCATGTACTGTACACGATCTAATTCATTGCCAGAAATTGCAATACAAATAGAGGACATGTACGGAACGCCCACATACATGAATATATGAATATCATTAAATCCAGAATTTTTCAAATTATCCAGAAGCGCTTGTGAAGACACACTCCAGACAGCCAGAAGTGACTACTAAGAACACAAAACTCTTCTTCTTGGAGCCAGAAAGCTAAATAGAGAGATTTCTAAGCGATCTGTGATTTTAGCGAAACTGCTGAATCAGCAATATTGTGTGATGACGTACCGTAGAGTCGGGTTATTAAGCGCATGCGCTTATTGGGATATTAGTGAAAAAGTATGCGCTAAATAACGAGGTGCGCCTAATAACGAGGGCTAACGTATGACCACGCCTCCAAATATATGACGTCATCAAGGAGAAATCGATTGCGCTAGCAGTGCTAGAGCTCTAAAAGCGGCGAGAAGCTGCCTTTTCTAAGTGAAATGGAAGGCCAAGTAGTGAAAGAAAGCGTTGTTCATGGCTGTCAGGCTTAGAAAACTACATGAACATCCAGTTTATAAACTTTGCGCTTGTTATTAAAGGTAAGTGTAAGAAGACAGCATGCGCCTAATAGCAAATGTGCGCCTAATAACGAAGTGCGCCTAATAACCCGACTCTACGGTAATTTATAATGATGTCATAATAGCAGTTTAGTATAGTACTTTAAACTTGCCTGGAATATTCTGAAATGGGCAAGCGTGACCTTCAAGACTATTTTTGTGAAGTTTAACCTTCTGTCGGTCAATTGCAAGCCATACATCTGAAAATTTTTTCATGGTTAGCCTGCAAACGCGGGATGTTTGGAAGAGGTCCGGAAGAAAATTAACTAGCACAATACGGAGAAGTCGAGTGGAGTAATAGTTAACAAACTTTTGTTTCTGGAATATTCTGAGAGTAACGGTTAGACTTAAAAGTTTTTTGCAAGAAGTAACTATTATGTCTAGATGTAAAACCAGGCCATACATTTCAAGAAAGTACTTTGGAAAGGGTTGATTCCAGGTAAGCGCCTATCACTCTAGTACTTAAGAGCGGAAGTAGTATACGGAGAGATACGTAAAATTATTTTCCGTGTCCGCGTATTTCTGGCAATGTATGATACGGAGAGTATACGGACCGCCCATAGTTTACCTAGCAACAACTTTACAACCGTTTTTCTAGGAAGCCACAAGTGGAGGCAGGGCTGCTTGCAACAGCTATATCTGGACAACTACTATAGCTATGCGCATCAAATTTTGATATGCGCTTCCTGAGAAGGCCTAGATATACGTGGAATAGCTAACTCAAAATTCGCGGAAATTCCCAAACGTCAGGTTTGCGCTTGACAGGTCACATATTTTGTCAGAATATTGTGCTTATCTTCAAGATTTTGAATCTGCTTGGAACTTGGTCTTACAAACTTTATTAAGTAGAAACAGAGAGAAATAGGCCTATTTCTAAGTATTGCACACCTTATTATAAATGTGTATTGATTTTTTCTTACTAATTAATGATGGGTACCCCAGTTTCTGGGCAGATCTAATGTTTTATGGTTAAGATGTACTAGATAAGGGAAAAAATGCCTCTTCAAATAAACATTCAGCTCTGCATTCACAAAAGTGTGTATTTTTGTCTGTAGCCATGCCCACAAGTGTTATTTCATTTTCATTTTCACAATTTATATCCAATACAATAAAAATACGATGGTTATTAAGTTTGGTCTTCCAGTTACCAAGTATAGTTAAAACACGAAGGGGTTAACCTTTAATTATGTCCTTAACTTCCTTAAAATATGAGGCATCCTTAACTACACTGAGTATAGTGCTGGTAAGAGTTGCACTACTCCATTGCCAGAAATTGCAATACAAATAGTGGACATGTACGGAACGCCCACATACATGAATATATGAATATCATTAAATCCAGAAATTTTCAAATTATCCAGAAGCGCTTGTGAAGACACACTCCAGACAGCCAGAAGTGACTACTAAGGACACAAAATTCTTCTTCTTGGAGCCAGAAAGCTAAATAGAGAGATTTCTAAGCGATCAGTAATTTTAGCGAAACTGCTGAATCAGCAATATTGTGTGATGACGTAATTTATAATGATGTCATAATAGCAGTTTAGTATATATAGTACTTTAAATTTGCCTGGAATATTCTGAGATGGGCAAGCGTGACCTTCAAGACTATTTTTGTGAAGTTTAACCCTCTGTCGGTCAATTGCAAGCCATGGATACATCTGAAAATTTTTTCACGGTTAGCGAAAGTACTTTGGAAAGGGTTGATTCCAGGTAACCGCCTATCACTCTAGTACTTAAGAGCGGAAGTAGTATACGGAGATATTACGTAAAATTATTTTTCGTGTCCGCGTATTTCTGGCAATGCTGCCAGTGACCAAATGACTTTGTAAGATTATTTGGCAGGCTTGCTTGAACTGATGCAGTCGTGACTCTAATGTGCAGACTGTGGCTGCTAAATGAAGTGGGATCAACATGAGGAGGTTTTTGAGAGTAAGGGCCGGGCACACATTGACCCGAGTGAGAAGTGCAAACAGTGAGGTCAAGATAAATAGTGGACTGCATTTTTGGCTTGTGATTCATGTAGGATAAATACTTCACAAGCACTCTGATGATCCAAGTTTAATGTTTGTCTATAGCAAACAGTTTTTGAACATTTGAGAGTAAGAGTGATATGATCTGATGTCATACAAATATCCTTCTAGAGCAGGTGATGCGAGTACTTCTACTTGTGCCAAGAGAGATAGGAGTGTGGTCACAGCATCTTATACCACTGCACAGTAATAGAATGAGGTCTGCATGTATATTAGTGGTCCTGAAACTGTTCTCTGACATATATGCCAAACAGGTATATAGGTATATAGGTTGTTTGATGGGATTGAGGGGAGGTGATTGATGTGCAAAAGTAATGAAGTGTTAATTCAAACGCTGCATGGGAGTGGTTCAAGGCCATAGACACTTCTGCCTGCAAAGAAAAGTCATCCAGGTAGTGGTTTGGATGTAAGGTAGTGTTGAAGTATCCATTCAATGGCTGGTGTGGTGATGTCTCATCCTGATTGTGCGGACATGAGCCAGATCTAAAGAGGTAGGGGACAATGAGTCAGAGCGTGGGCATTTGTGGTGAGGCTTGTGATGGTGAGTCTGAAAGAAGTCTCTGATTGCCTTTGCAATCGTGTTTTGCAGAGCCCATTATTGATCTGAGGTGAAGAGAGAGTTTCTTTTCTGTAAGTCTCGATATTTACTCACGACCGGGTCGAAGGTATTATCAGGGCCTCAGTGACATTGCATGATTTCTTATCATCTAATGACTTGGTTTCTGTGTCTCCCTCGTTGCTACTGTTCTCATTGTTGCTGACTTTGTCTCCCTCTTTGTTGCTGACTTCATCTCTCGTGTATAGCCACCATTATTGGATGATGATGTGGCACATTTGGATACAGTCTTAAGATGGTTGTAGAGTCTGTTGGCTACGTTCTTATTCTTGCCACCATAGACTAGGTGGTCTAGGTCGAGACAGAGTGTGGAGAGAGGCAACCGTGATATGGCTTACAGTGATATAACTGCAGAAAACAGGTGGATGGTTAGTCGTCTCGGTAGCTGAGCACAGACTTGTGCAACATATAGTGGGAGCTTAAAAAAATTGCCAGACTCTATGACTATATATAGAAAATACATGGAGACTACTGTGTCTTTCACGAGAGAAAAACAGAGTTAGAAAGAAAAACAGAGCTAGTGACACTATACACTAGGCCAGGAGTGTGCACGTGCCAGGGGGCGCTCGCCTACCTACTCATGTGATCACAGCTACATGTAGGCTGCTGTTTGATCGTGGTTAACATGTTAACATAGGTTTAACCAGAGCAATTTACTTCTTCAGGTTGTAGTTGATATACTCTCATGACGTGCTCTACTGAGTAATACTGTAAACCATCAAATAAAACAAAATATGAAGTGCTAAAATTTACTATAATTGGAAAATCTTTGGAGAAAATCCAATGTGACTTCCTTGCCTATTTTTCAACATAGCTATATGCTTCTTTTACATCTTGTCAAGTTGACAAACAGTACACAAAACTTCACAGTAAATGTTAAAATAGCTGTTCAATGCTTCGCTGGCCAATGTTATAGCGGTTTTTATTCTATATAGAAAGTTAAATCATAGATTTTTTGGTGCAAAATTTGTTAATTATTTTAAGACACATTGATTCTCGCAAAATATAAATACGTGGCCAACATTCTGTTTTTTACTTGAGGCCTTCACACATACACACTATTAAACTATGAGTTTTGTGCTCATGATATATGGCCACTACTACTGCAAGCCTGCATGCTTCAAGCTCATTTTTTCTGTGGCTAACTGTACTTTACAACATGCTAGGTAGCTAACAAAGATCATCCATGCCCTTTTTGATAAGCGTATAATAAATCCATTATAATTGCATTTAGTCGGGCAATATGGCTAAAATATTGGTTCTTGACTTTTGCACATGTTGTAGCGCACATGTCTGTGGATTCAGTTAATTGAAATTCAGATTCAGACATGTTTGAGATCTGTGCAAACATCTTAGTACTACTTCAAATAAAAGTAAGGTATTTTTTCTTTTTAAAAAATAGAATTAAAAATTCAGATATTCCACGCCAAATTTTCTTATTGAATTCAGATGCACTGTAGATCTTGCTACATATATTGTCTTCCAAAGTGAAGTTAAATTATTAATTTATTTCTCAAGTTATTGAGCTCCGACCCAATTGCCTTCGGGGGGGATCTATTAATTTTACTCACATAGAGTTTCATANGGGATCTTAATTGTTGTTAAAACAGGATGCCAAAGATTTCCATACGTTTTTTTCCTTCACCTTTAATGATGCAAGACTACTCATGTTTGAGTTGAGGCTAGCTGTTAGAAACGGCTTTAAGTTGAAGTAGTGCTTCTATCTTTTCCATATTATCTATTGTTGAAGTAGACATGGTCAAAATGGGACTAGGCGGGGCCTTGAGCACTGTAGCAACATTGATCAAGGCAGAAAGATCGTAAGTATCCACTTATCTCCAAAGTCAAAGCAGTTTTGTCCTCTATCAAGTATATATAGACAATCATTTCATGTACATGCAGACTCATTATAGTGTCCATTTAACTTCTCCTTTAACATTATAGCTATATATCATACGTACAGTAGTACGTATAGTAGGAATGGGTCGACTGTCCCATTGACACAATACAAAATGTTCATGCTTGTACATGCACTTCAAAGCTAAGCCTTCAAATGCATTTAATATAGCCTCCCCCAGACAGTTTGCTTACTGTATTAACCAAGAAAACAGGCAGAAAGTTTCTGGAGCACTCTGGAGAGAGCGCTGGCGAGAAGCCACAAGAGTGCAATTTTGTTCTCCTTCCTTCTTTCCTAACTGACTTACTTGAATGCGATTTCCAGACAAATGAAAGGCATTGAGCCAACTTTGACCATATAGTGGGACTTCATTTGATGCACAGTACATTCTTTTCGACTCGTTTGCTGGCAAAAAGGCAGCAAACAAAATCTAGGCAGCTTTAAAACTCTCGATATAAAATACTATTTAGCCTATTGACATAGGTAAAGGTCGTCAATAGACCACGTGGTTGCATGCATATAATGCGCATGCGCATCATATGCATATTTCTGCTGCCTTTAGAGACTGACTAGTGTCTGCTGTATGATTCTTTCCATGCAATTGAGCACCTTAGTGATTAAAAAAGTGAATGAACAATTAAGTATAATAAAAATTTTATAAAAATGAAAAGTGAAGGAATGGGCAGTGTGGTAAAAAGCAATGAAACAAGGCAAGTCTCTGAATTTCGGCACATGACTACTTCATTTTTTGTACCCAACTCTCATACGCTACTCTGTACCTACCCTCTACATGCTTGTTACTTTATCTAAATTAATCAAGTGATTGCTTGCATTGACTCATGAGCCAAATGGCTGACAATTATCATTGAATGATGGAATTCAAACTTGCAATTGACTCATGAAAATGAAGTAGTCATGTGCCAAAATTCAGAGACTTTATTATATAGTAGTACAAGTCTAACTGGGCCACGTACAGCAACTTTGAAATGTACATAGAAGCTATCAATAAGCTGCTCTACATTTCTTTGACCTCAAAACCTCATTGGTACATCTGAATCTAGTGAAAATAGGGAAAATAGTATAAAAAAAGCATTTAATTTTTGATTGCTGGTCCTCGATGATATGTCAGCTATGTTTGAGACATGCATGCTACTAACAAGCTTCCCTTTTGGAATATAGCTAAACAGTAAAATGACTGAACTTATAGATCTCCAGATTTACATTACAAGAAATAGAGGACATTTGTAGCTACATGCATAAATTTGTACTACATGCATCTCATTATTTGAACGCCCACGCATTTGTAGTAAAACAGCTGAAAAGGGTCAAATAAGTTCAAAAACCCTCTAAATTTACATATTTTTGCTTATTTAAAGTTTTACAGGTTAGATATTTACTTGGTACGGTTTAAAATCTAATTTCCAACCTTTTAGGAAGCTGTAGGCCAAGTTTTGGAACCCAGGTCCGTGATTTAGTCTCTGACATTCATGAATATTTACACCTACTACGAACTACTCTAGTACTTAAGCGCCTATCAGTTTGAGCATGCTCAGAACGCATTTAGGGAAAAACCCATTTCCCCACTCCCCCTTGTTGTTCTATTTAAGGGGTATACGGATAAAATTGAAATTAGTAATGTTCAAGCTTTCTAATAATACCAAGGTTGAATTGTTTTGCGTAAGTTTACCCTCTGACATTTTATAGAATGTGTCTATGGTAGTGATTATCATAAAATTTAAGCGTAATTTGTTCTGTTTTAAACTTAAATACTGATAGAATATATATTTATAGCTTCATTCCATTGGTTGCCTTCTTAATTTGAACACTGTGCTTCTGTATATCTTCACTTTCTTTAAAGCTGAAAATTCTGTTGAATATGCATATCTCATTTGCATACAATTAACGAACACAAATATTCACCTCAAAAACATGCATCTGATTAAATCCTATGTTACACACTACATAGGAGCATTTGTTGTAATGATCAGCTCTGGCGTAAGTTTCAAGGTCTCGTTGAGCCGATATCCGAAGTCTGATGATTTTGCCACACCACACACCTTTATGACATCATAAAGCCATACAAATGAGTGGGTGGGGCTTGAAGAGTGCACAAGCAAGGGTAATTTTTCATGTGCTATCTTGTGGCATCACCAATAAGGCAGTAGCAAGTCAGTAAATAGCGTCTGATTATTAATCTGTCTGTTAATTGGTCGTATCACCTACAGGCAAGTCAGTAAATAATTATAGCATCTGATTATTGATCCGTCCGTTAAATGGTCGCTTACTCTCATACTTTTAGCAATGTGCTTTATTTAGAAAGAAGAGGTCTGTAAACTTTCTGCTGTTTTCTCACCAAATATTTAATTCTGTCAGTGTATCTAACCACCTAATGGTGCTAAATCAAAGTATTAGTTATCATACTGAGCAAGAAGTCAGTCAAGTCTAAGTCTAAAGACATAATTAATTCAGTGGTGATTATGGAAAATCACAGAATCAAGCACTCAATTGCAACAAGACATCAACATCTTTGTGTCCTGTTTGCCACAATGGCCTGATAGCCTCAAAGTACTTGTTCGTAGACAAGGCGCTGCTGGAACACACCATGCACATCCACAATTCCAAGTATATTCATATGCACATGTATGTGTACTAGCTAGCACATACATGCAGAATATTGGCTTTGTTACTATACACAACACAATTCTTCCTCATGCTTACTTCGTGATCATTTTGATCCCACTAGTATTAATTTATAGTTATTTTAGTGATTTAGTTAAATTCATTTAAACTATGCATAAATGTATGGCTACAGTAATGTCAAGAAACAGAGCTAGCTAGCATTAAAATTCTGGTATAAGTTATACTGTACTATTACTCGATGTGAAGATGACTTATAACTTAAATTTACATAGGTATCGAGCAGAAAGTGCATGCATGGTATAGTACATCACTTAGTAGCTGGTATACCAGGTTCTCTCCTCCCTTTTTAAAGGAAAATTTTGTGAAGAAGGAGCCAAGAAATGAGGCAATAGTATATATAACACTAAAAATCAAGTGTTTTTTAATGATGTGTTAAGTTTTAATTACTGCACCACAAGCAAAAAAATTTGATTATATTATATTCAGTCCTTTTCAAATTGTTTTGTTTTCCCTAGGATATCTGGCACCAAAAGCTTTGTACTGAAAGCATTTCAAGGACAAAACAAGTAATGGAATCATTCATCTGTGAAGGACATGATGCTTTGAGAACCTACTCGCAAAGTAACTCTGTTTCACTCCAATTCATTGAAGGAGTAGCTAAACTACGTGTTTCATTATCCTATTTGGCTGAAGAAATATCTACAAAACAAGATGTTTTTACTTCAGAATGTTCAAAACTTATTGAGCTTTGCAAAGAATTGTGCTTGGACAAGTCTGTCAATTCTGTTACTGTGGATGCACCATCTGGTCCATCAATTTACTTGTTAAAATTGATTGTACAGCATTATGGTTTGCCAACTCTAAATTGTATTGCTCATGAGCTTCCTTGGGTAATACCAGCAGAACTAGCTGAATCAAAACATGAGGTTTGGATATTATTATGTTAAATGATGTGTTGTGTGCAAATGTCTTATAATTATGTTGCTATAATTTATATATAACCAATTGATTTTTAATAGATGCTTGACCCTTTTGTCATTTATTGTGAGCAGTATACTGATCTTCGAGATGCAGTAAGCTGTGCTGTTTTCCTCAATGATAGACAGAAACTCAAGGATGAAATACAGGTGTATATATAATGGTTTCAACCAAATGCACAATCATATACGTATATCATACCATAATATTAAAGTATAGTAAAAATTTCAAAAAAAATAAGTAGTGTAGGAATAGGCAGTGCAGTAAAAAGTATTGGAACAGGAAATGTCTCAGTTTCGGCACATGACTACTTCATTATTATCTTAATATCATAATAATTATGGATCCTGGCTCGGTGTTGCAAATGCAGTGATCTGTACAATAGTATACTGTGGATATAATTCCTCTATCAGTGGGCTATAAACAGTGGAGTAAACTATTACAGACCAGTTACAGGTAATTTAAATTGGATTGCCAGTCAAGAGTTGGGCATAAAAAATGAAGTACTTTTTATATTCATAAGCCAAACCTGAGACATTTCCTATTTCAATACTTTTTACCACACTGCCCATTCCTACACTACTGAAACTTTTACTACTTGTTAATACACTTTTTTCAACACTATATAGTAGCTTAAGTAGCATCTACATGCACTACATTATGCTGGAGGAGACTAGTGCACATGCGCATAATACCACGTAGATGACCAATAAACTCTACTTACAATTAAGAGGGCTGCATTGTAGTATGTGAATTTATACACTAAGTTGCAAAGCTTTCCAGTTTTGGTTTAGGCCTATTTAATATGAAAACGAGTATCAAGGAGTGTAGTACCCATGAAAAGAACTTACTTTGTGCTGTCAAAGTTGGCTTAACACATTCTGGTTCTCTGGAAATCCTTTTCAAGTATAAGTCAGTTAGGAAGTAAATAAGTTAGTACATAAGTTAGAGAACAAAAATGGCACTATATATAGTGGCTTCCCACTAGCGCTTTTTACGAGTGCTGCAGAAAGTTTTTGTGTGTTTTAGGACTTGCATGCAATTGGTAATCCGTCATTGAGAGCCTCTGAGCAACTTTTATAAACAGGATCCAGATAAGATCTGGAAATTTTTTTTTCCAGATTCTGAAATTTCAAAGAGTTTAAAAAGCTTAGATCTAAGCCGCTTGATTAGGCCTAAGCTTCATGATTAGGCCTAAGCAGGTCTAAGCTTAGGCCTAAGCTTCAATGATTACGTCTAAGCTTAGACCTAAGCTTCATGATTAGGTCTAAGCTTAGGCCTAAGCTTCAAGATTAGGTCCAAGCTTAGGCCTAAGCTCGAGTGATTAGGTCTAATCAAAGAGGCTTAGATCTAAGCCTTGAAAAGTGTTCGAAAACTCAGAATCCGGAAAAAAGATTTTCCGGATCTTATCTGGATTCTGTTTATAAGGTTTAATTTTGTTTGACTAGATTTTTATAGTGGCCAACATTTTGTATTGTGTTTATATGGGGCATGCAGTCTTCCCATTTCTACTGTATATTTTCGGACTGAAAATTAAATCTATATTTATCCCACATATTCATGAGCTGCATCTATATATTTCTTTTTTTTTATATTGAACATTTAGCTTGACAGTCAAAATACAGCATTATTTATGTTAGCATTGTTCGAAAAGATTACATTGAGCTATGCTGATGTTTCAAAGACTGAAAACTTTGCACCGGAGGTAATTGCTTGTTATTAATTTATAGTGATAACTGCAATAATTATTACTGTGTTCCTTTGCAGGCACTACAAAATCTTGTTTCTTTTATCCTAAGCACTAAATGCTTTTCACCTGATTTAAAACTAATGGCAAAAGCTCTGATGTCCAATCAGCAAGGAAATACTCTTGCCCAAATGTGTGTTGTACCTCAATTGTCAGAACAATGCAAAACATTGATAGGAGTTGTAGTTCACACTGCTGCAGTTCTTTACAGTAGGAAAACAGCACAAATACTCCTGCCTTTGACTAACATGCTCAATAATCCCGTGGCACTAAATGTAAGTGAACATCCTTCTACAAGCATTGGTTATAACATATTGTGCATGTATACTGTATATGAAAATCGACTTTGGATTGGGCTTGGATAATTTTTTATAGCCAAAAAGACAAAATTAAAGCAATTAGCACAAATCTGCAAAAATGTTTAGTCAGCAATTTATTTGTAAACCATTGTTTGGAATAACATCATAGTGTATAAACAACCATATATCCAGCAACTTTATTGGCAAATTCTGAAAATACCTGTTCAAACTTCTTCAAGCTATACTCGCTTCTTCTCCTTTTACAAATTGATATAAAATTTGCCGGCAAACACGTTTGCTGGTGTTAAGCTTTTAAATGTACAAAATTATTAATGCTAATTTTTTAGTGTTTTAATACTAGATGCATTAATATTATTTTTTGCAATAGCAACGCAAAAGATGATTAATTTGCTTTAGAATCTAAAGGAAAATTTTTTAGTCCAAAAGCATTGCTAGGGCATTGTGTGCTGCATCTGCCGTACTGCAAAAGTCTAGGAGTGTCAGGGGGCATGCTCCTCCAGGAAATTTTGGGATTTTTCATGCTCTGAGATGCGTTCTGGTGCATTCTAGGAGCCCAATTAAAAGACATGCATAATTTATAGTAACACAAACAATAAAGTAGTCATCAATCTTCCTGTGCCTTTTTGTCGGAGGTAGACCTGATTCAGCCATCATCGTAGTACAGACCGAAAATAGTATGCACTATAGCTTCTATAGCTGCATATTTGCGCATGCTCAGTTCCACCCACTTAATTACATAATTTTTTTGAAGTCAGGCCTGGCCCGACAATGCCCGATCGTGGCTATGCCACTTTTGCTGACTAATCAACTACACACTAATGGTAGAAACTATTGTGAAAACTATTGTTTCATGAAACATAAAGTAGGATCTCTTTGTGAAGTGCATGATCTTCCTTTTGGATAAGTCAATATTATTAATTTATGGTGTTTTAGATGGATGGTTATAATTATTAATTCATTCATTCTAGGCCACATTTGTAACTTTCCCAGCATACTGATTTATATTTAATTTGATTTTAAATTATTTAGAATTGCTACCTACCAACAATGCAAGAGGACTTCTTGGAAGAAGCTGGAGCAGTTCTAAGAAAAAGTGAAAAATCACAATACAAGACGGGAAAGTTTTATGGTAATAACTTTGAAATTTAATGTTCTTAGCTCTGTACTTTGGACATCTTGTCATTAGTACTAAAAAATATTAATCCAAATTAAGTTAAGTTTTGGTCTAGCTGTAGTTGTAGATAAGAGGGTCAAGGAGCAGCCAAATGAAGGATAAAAAGATAAGTAGAGTAAGAATAAAACATAAAGTGCTCCATAAGCACTCGTTTTGAACAACAGCTGGACTAAATTTTACTATTCCCAGTACGGTAGTACTGGGTACATAGGAATGGCACGGATGCCCGGGCCCCATTAGCGCAATAACGCGAATAACTCTGCAAAAACTGTGCGCTTGGCACTAAAAGGCTTCTTAAGTTTCTATTTAGCTCATTCTCTTTCTAATGAGCCCAAAAACATGGCCTTAAACCAGCGCTAAAGTAGCAAACTAAAGTATGCCAAACCTCCAATTTTCTCTATGATCTTTCTTCTTCTTCTATCTTGGCACGACTTTTCTCAAAGAGTGCTCACTTTCAGAAGCTGATTCTTGAACGAATATTCGTGGTTTCTTTGTCTTCAGGTCCTTTTGGCATCGTTTTTTCATGTCTCTCATTGAGTCGCTAGATACAAGGGCAAAAGCGCCTTCTCTGTATAGCCGCCATTCATTTCTACACTCATGCATAATTCATAAGCTACTTGAAACTGCAAAATGACGACCTTTTCCAGATAGACAAGTGTGCGTTATTTGGAATCGGAAAATATTAGTGGCCTCCTGCTTTACCTGAAGATTTCTGGTTGTGCTAAACTCTCTGTAACATTTGAGTCTTCAATGTTTATGAGGTGAATACTTAGTTGCACTTATATATAGTTGTCACTATGAGAAGATGAGAAAAGCCAGTAGAATCTAAGAAGCAGCCTCCTGAGGCTGATGATGCTGCCGAAACTTTGATACTGCCATGCTGATAGCATATATTATTACATAAGCTATAATTTCCATGCTGATAGTGTACAAGTAACTACCATATACACGCAGACACAAATGTGATTCGGAGAATTATGAAAAAATGAGAACAAACAAGTCAAAAACATTGGAAATGTATTGAGACATAGGAATGGCCAAATCGTAAAAAGAAAGCAAACAAGATGGAATGGCTGTTTGAGTGTGTAAAGAATTATTCCTATGGGCAACATGAGGGACTCAACATGGAAAAGAGTACTACATGCAGCCCACACAGGAACAATTCTGCACACACTCAAACAGGCATTCCATCTTGTTTGCTTTCTTTTTACGATTTGGCCATTCTTATGTCTCAATACATTTCCAATGTTTTTTTCACTTGTAATGTACAAGGAATGGGGCTTTTTTCGCTCACCACGCTTCTTATATACTTGTGTATGAAGTATATATACTGTGTTTACTGCTAGATGCATGTAAGCACATTAAAGCACCTGCATACTAATAACTGGGCAGTGAAAGGTATAGTCAATGCTGCACTGCATGCATATACAGTGCTCCTATAATTGCAATTTGGCCAGTTCAGCAATTTACCTAGTTAATTGACATCACAGAATACCCCGGCTTTTCCAGCATCCACCATTTTTAGAAGCAGCTGACAAGGCAACTCATTTTCTGGCTAGCTCCATGTGTTTCGTGTACATCAATAGAGAAGCAGACTCCTAGAAGCAAAAGCTTTTCCTTTGCTACTTTACTTTTGTGAAAGATTGGCTGCTCTATCAAGCATCTTAGTCAGATACGGATACCACTGGTAAGTCTTGTCAGCGATCTCAAAAACAGCTAGTCAGCCACACTTGTAGCACCAAACAAAAGGCAGCTTTGTGTTAAGGTTACATCACTTCTGGTGACCCTCTGTAACACATGGACGGACGGACACACAGACAACGCTTAAGTTTGCTTATAATATTATGATACCACAACTCTTAAAAACAGCACTGTGTAATAAATCCGAGCTATAAATCAGTAACTAAAGTGTTTAGAAACTAAACTTATAATATTATATTTGTGTAGCTAATGATTATTCTATCTGTATAAGCTGCCGCATGCAAAAGTATAAATTGTGCTTTGTAAAACAACACTAGTGCTCAAGTGCTGAATTATTTATTGAAATTTTCAAAAGTATACAGATTAAGTAATTCATTTTTTTTTTTTTTTTTTTTTTTTTTTTTTTTTTTTATAATAATTTAGCCGAGTGGCAAGGGAGCACAAAATAGCATACTCATTGCTAATACAAACTGTGAACCCTATTACATTAATTACTATCTACATTACATGAAATACTGAAATAGAAGAATTATAATTATTAAGTCATAGATCTAAAGTATAATGTTAGTTGCTGTTTAAACTGTTCAACATTGTTACAAGACACTAATTCATGAGGCAGTGTATTCCATAGTCGAGCTGAGTCATTGAAAAATGAAAATTTAAACGCATTTGTTCTTGCAAATGGAACTGCTAGTTGGGCTGAGTGTGACCGTGACTGATGACTGTACTGTTTGTATTCAATTGGTGCATGGTCAGGCATCCTGTAGTTACCCTTCAAGATGTTGAATAGAAATGACAGTTTGAGAAATAGTCGTCTTTTAGACAGGGTGGGGATACCATTCATGGTCAGTAAAGTCTCGTAGTTTGTGGACCAGTTTTTAGAGCACACTCGTATGGCAAACTTTTGCACCTTCTCCAGTGAGTCAATCAGGCCATTCTGGTAGGGGGACCAGACTGGAGCTGCATATTCCAGGTCTGGCCTGATGCATGTTAGGTAGAGTTTAAGCATTACATTTTTGCTAGTAAACTTGTAACATTTCCTATAGAGTGCACCAATCTTTTGCCTTGCCTTTTTACAGGTTTCTGTTACATGCATATTCCAAGTTAGATTGGATGTTAACCATACTCCAAGATATTTATATTGTTCAGTTCTTTCCAGGTTAATATTGTGTATTGTAAATGGTGGAAAAGTTAAAGTCTGATTCTGTTTCCTCGAGATGACCATGTATTTGGACTTGACTTCATTAAATTGCAGGAGATCATCAGTCCACTGTGTTAGACTAGAGATGTTACTTTGAATTTGGTTAAGATCTGCTGGTGTACGAATTGGCTTATACAACATGATGTCATCTGCAAATAATGCCAGAGTGCTATTTGACAGGGGAACATTGGTAATGTCATTAATATAGATGATAAATAAAGTTGGCCCAAGAACTGAACCTTGAGGAACACCTGATGTCACTGTTAGCTTGTCTGAACTTGAACCACTTACACAAACAAACTGTCTTCTCTCACACAGATAGTTTGTCAGCCATCTGAGTAAATATGTGTTGATATTATAAGATTGCAACTTCGAGAAAAGATTCCTATGGGGGACAGTGTCGAAAGCTTTCCTGTAGTCAAAGAAGACTGTACAGATATCACTACCATCTTCACGATGTCTATGCCACTGATCAATTGCTAAGGCTAGAGCACCTGTACATGATTTCCCCTTACAAAAGCCCCACTGTTGTTGGGAAATTGGATTGTTTTGCTCCATGTGATCGACCAGTAGGTTAGCAACATGTTTTTCTAGGAGCTTACTTAAAATTGACAATAGAGAAATTGGCCGATAATTAGATGGATCCGAGTGATTTCCACTCTTTGGAATGGGAGTGATTCGAGAAACTTTCCACTCATTAGGAAGTTCACCTAGTGGAAAGTTTCTCGAATCACTCCCATTCCAAAGAGTGGAAAATTAATAGTTATGTACAAGTATAGTAAAAATTTCATAAAAATTAGTGGGGTAGGAATGGGCAGTGCTGTAAAAAGTAAGGAAACAAGGCATGCATGTCGCAATTTAGGCACATGACTACTTCATTTTCATTTTCGATTCCTCATGCATCCAGTCATATAAATACTGATATGGTTCAAACAGTGCTAAATGGCTTAATGTCATAGATTGTGCAATTGAGCCAATCACAGTGTACATTGCATGGCTATAGCTAAGTTAGCTAAAGTACATAAGCAGGCAATTTACTTACGAAATGTTATTGTTTCAATCAACCCTCAAAACTGTTAGGTTAAATTGCAAGACTTGGACATAAAAATGAAGTAGTCATGTGCCGAAATTGCAACATGCATGCTTTGTTTCCTTACTTTTTACAGCACTGCCCATTCCTACCCCACTATTTTTTATGAAATTTTTACTATTAATATAATTATATATACTTGTTCATTCACTTTATTTTTCAACACTAAAGTATGGAGACTATTAGAGACTGGTTAGTCCCTACAAAAAGTTTGGGTAGCAGTAACTGTTTTCATAAAGCTAAACTATAGGCTAATCCTAATGCGCATGCGCATTAAATGCCACGTGGATAGATAACGACCTTTGAACTCTACCTACATAACTTCACAAGATGGCTGCACTGAAGTATACAAATTTATAGGCTAAGTTTCTAGATCTTGTTTTAGTACATTTTGGCAGTAAACAAGTGTAAAAGACGCTAGTCCGGATGAAAAGAAGTTACTTCGTGTATTCAAAACCACCTCAGTGTCTTTTGTTTTCCTGGAAATCTCGTTCAAGTAAGTCAGTGAGTAAGTAAGAACAAATTGCGTGGGTGTAGCTTCTGACTAGCGCTCTGCTCCGAGTGCTAAGGAAAGTATCTGTGAGCCTTAGGCGTTATATGCTGTTGGTAATCTGTCTAGGAGAGCTTCTGGGCAAGTTTAAAGGCTGAAATTTGTTTTGTTAGATTTTTATGGTGATAAACATTTTGTATTGTGTCTATGGGACATGCGGCCCATTCCTACTATACGTACTACCGTACGTATGATAAAAATTGCAATATCTCTGCTATCTTTATGGACACTCCATGCATGTGTAAGTGCTCATATCTCTGCATGCAGCTACAAATGCATGCACAGGCTCACATTTGTAGAATCAATAGTTCAAAGGCTAAATGCATAGGGTAGACTACACCCATGAGTAGATTATTCGTCTATGTATAGGTTACTCCACGAGGTGCAGGTTTCTATGTTGTTTACACACTGAGGGCCAGAGGCTCAAGGTTGTGTAAATCACATAGAAACAGAACCAAATGATGTAACTGACTTGTACCAAATCAGCTGTTTACAAAATGGAGGTGGTGGCCTATAATTGTAGTGAGTGTAACAAACAGTTTCTAGGTAGAGGAAGTGTTGACAATATCATATCAGTGCCAAGGAGGGAAATGCTTTCTTATACTGTTGTTCTGATTGGACCAAACATAGGAGGTGAATATCTAGATATACACCTCATGTTCACAAACATGAGGTGTATATATATGAGATTTATCAAACTCATTTTGAGCAATCTGATTGGTCATTTGAATACAACCATAGTACANGCCGAAATTGCAACATGCATGCTTTGTTTCCTTACTTTTTACAGCACTGCCCATTCCTACCCCACTATTTTTTATGAAATTTTTACTATTAATATAATTATATATACTTGTTCATTCACTTTATTTTTCAACACTAAAGTATGGAGACTATTAGAGACTGGTTAGTCCCTACAAAAAGTTTGGGTAGCAGTAACTGTTTTCATAAAGCTAAACTATAGGCTAATCCTAATGCGCATGCGCATTAAATGCCACGTGGATAGATAACGACCTTTGAACTCTACCTACATAACTTCACAAGATGGCTGCACTGAAGTATACAAATTTATAGGCTAAGTTTCTAGATCTTGTTTTAGTACATTTTGGCAGTAAACAAGTGTAAAAGACGCTAGTCCGGATGAAAAGAAGTTACTTCGTGTATTCAAAACCACCTCAGTGTCTTTTGTTTTCCTGGAAATCTCGTTCAAGTAAGTCAGTGAGTAAGTAAGAACAAATTGCGTGGGTGTAGCTTCTGACTAGCGCTCTGCTCCGAGTGCTAAGGAAAGTATCTGTGAGCCTTAGGCGTTATATGCTGTTGGTAATCTGTCTAGGAGAGCTTCTGGGCAAGTTTAAAGGCTGAAATTTGTTTTGTTAGATTTTTATGGTGATAAACATTTTGTATTGTGTCTATGGGACATGCGGCCCATTCCTACTATACGTACTACCGTACGTATGATAAAAATTGCAATATCTCTGCTATCTTTATGGACACTCCATGCATGTGTAAGTGCTCATATCTCTGCATGCAGCTACAAATGCATGCACAGGCTCACATTTGTAGAATCAATAGTTCAAAGGCTAAATGCATAGGGTAGACTACACCCATGAGTAGATTATTCGTCTATGTATAGGTTACTCCACGAGGTGCAGGTTTCTATGTTGTTTACACACTGAGGGCCAGAGGCTCAAGGTTGTGTAAATCACATAGAAACAGAACCAAATGATGTAACTGACTTGTACCAAATCAGCTGTTTACAAAATGGAGGTGGTGGCCTATAATTGTAGTGAGTGTAACAAACAGTTTCTAGGTAGAGGAAGTGTTGACAATATCATATCAGTGCCAAGGAGGGAAATGCTTTCTTATACTGTTGTTCTGATTGGACCAAACATAGGAGGTGAATATCTAGATATACACCTCATGTTCACAAACATGAGGTGTATATATATGAGATTTATCAAACTCATTTTGAGCAATCTGATTGGTCATTTGAATACAACCATAGTACAAGTATACTTCTGTGGTTGTGGTTAGCCTCCGGCTAATCCAACCGAGGAGGTTACATAAGGCGCATAAACTACGAGTGGATATAGTGTATCTAACTTATAGTACATTAGTGTGCATGCGCAGTAGTTGCATTGCATGCATGTCAAGGAAACCATTTGTTCATATAGGCTTGTGTTGTTGTTGGTTGCCATTTTTTTTCTTTTTCAAGAAGAAACGCTCCTGGATGCTGTTGCTGCTGTTCACTGATTGTATATAGAAAAGACTGTAGTTAGGCCTAGCACCTACGTGTTTCTGGTCACATTTTGCTGAAAGAAGGTGTCCATGTCAATGGTCATCAATGTTCAACGTTCATCGTTCTCTATGGCCCGAGTGTATTCTCAGATACTGTGGGATTTGCTGTACCATTTTCTTATGCTGTTTGCTTACTGAACAAAAAAGCGGTTTCAGCAAAAGTCGTCGTCTGTACCTGCTCGACTATAGCTGTAGCTGTCAACTCTTTATCACGAGGTTGAGATGGTCGACCTTTACCCAACAGTGTACTATAATCTTCGAAACTGTGAAATTGGCTTAGTTCATCAATTCTTTTGTCAACCTACAGTGCAGAAATTTTAGCCTTCTCTAGAGAAAAAGTGAAAAACGCTGCAGAGAAATTTTGACCCCTGCGTATTTGCTTCCTGTAGAATATGTCCCAATGCAATCTACTCTTTCCAATCAGATTAATTAGAGATGATGTAATGTAGTATAATAGATAATGGTCATAATTAATTTCTGCATGTGATTAATTAATTAATTGCGATTAATTTCTGCATGTGATGTGATAATTATTTTCTGCATGTGATGTTTAATTTTCTCAAAGAGGGCCACATGTGCCTTGCGATCACAATATCGATTAGTAGAGTGTACATTTTCTCCACAGCCATTTTCAGTGACAGTCTTGAAGTTTAATACTACATAGGTGTACCATTCAGGAATTGTTAAGTTTAAAATATTATAGCCATATCATCACCTTGGTAAGTGTTGCTGCCCAGCACCACTACAGTTAGGCCTCAGCATTTTATGCTAGCATAATAATTTTGAGCATAATAGACACTTGCAGGCACTGCATGAGCATAATGCTAGCATAATATTATAATAGTGCTTTGATACAAGAATTGCCTTTTGCATGGATCTTGTTCTGTGCAGAAGTCATAGGATCCTTGCAAAGAACATGTTATTGAGTTGTAAAGACAACTTGCTATAATACATGCAGTTGAGGTCTGCATTCTACACATGGTCTAGAGAAAGTGAAACAGAGTGTAATATATTTTAAAGCTGATTAATTATCACTGTATATCATTTTCCTGTACTCTGGGTGAACAACTATTTTTAATTTAGAACTCATTCTACCAAAATTTAGAGTCTGGAGCAGTGAGAATACTGCATGCATGGCAAGCATAATGGGTAGTGTTTGAGAGCATAATTCAATGCTTTTGTGAGCACTGAAGCATAGCATAATAGCAAAAAGTTAATAGCAATATGCTGGGCCCTAACTACAGTGCAGTACTAATGATTTATTCTTACAACATAATTATGTTCAATATAATAAATAATTATTATGCATATCCACTGTTAATGTGCTTGGTGAGTGTACATGCATGTGCACCAGTGGTGTGCTTATATTACTTTGCAGCATGGCCCATCACTGATATATAATATTATTTAGATTTTTCTTATGAATTACTGTTGGACTTTTTAATTTCCGCTTAAAGGCCATCCATATACCATTGGAGTGACCTGTGCAATAGTCATGAAATTTTCCACTACCAATAGATGTAGTATACATTAATACTATATATACAAATATAATTACAAGTAGTAATAAAATAAGTATTATAGGAATGGGCAGTGCGGTAAAAGCATTGAAACAAGGTATATCTTAATTAATTTCAGCACATGACTACTTCATTTTTGATGATTTGTTCTTAATCCCTAATCAGTCTACAATAAGACCCCTAATTTCTTGGACAAACAGAAGCGCGCAGTGAACTATACGTATTCATAGCAGAAACATATTACAATGATGTTTTGTGGTCTATGAATATTGTTATCTCATGCGGCCAAACTATATTGCACATGGTATTGTTATTACGTACACGTGGTCAATTTGCTAGCGCCGCCAAATTATGACGTCGAATAGGCAATTTTAATAAGCTGATTGACACTTTTTCTGATTTTCCAAGTTTGACATCTCCAAGGTGCAACGGTTTTTGGATTCCAGGTTCAAGATAAGTGTAGCTGTAGTATGCAGGAACTGGATTATATAAGCTGCAGATTCAAAAACATCGAGTACTGATTTGAACCATTTGTGAGGTTGATGAATATCATTAAATTTTTGTGAACCCTTGAAATATCCCTCACAAAGATGGCTGCATGCCTTTTCTTTACAACTGTACGGCTTACAATAAAAACTTTAATATGTTGTAGAACAAGTATAGGGCTACATTTCTATACCAGTTAGAGCTCTGTGGACCCTTCCTGGACCAAGTAACTGCTTCTTGTTTACAGCGTTTTTTTCTGTTTTTGTACAAGCTAGATTTCATTCATACTTTAGCTGTAGATTTGTTGCGTTCAAATACTTACAGTTTTAGATGTATATAGTCATAAAAGCAACAGTGGATGGGTCTCATACATGCCCAGTACTAATTTGAACCATTTTCAAAGTAGTCACCTTCACGTGAGGTAGCCATCAAAACAGCTTTAGTATGCAACTTTTTTGTCTTACTATATGGGCTAAAATTTAGCATCAATCCAGAGCGCTTGACCTAGTCTATTCAAATATCACAATGATTTTAGCTGGTCCAGTTCTGAGTGTGAGCTAGAGCTGGTAGAAATAGCTGCTTGTTTAGACCCCCGGAAGTACATATATTTTCTTGGATATTGCCGTTTGTACAGGGCAATAGGGAGTGGCCCTACACGTGGGCAGCTGTAGACTGTAATATGGATCCTCACTGTCATAATGCAAAGATCTGTACTACAATAATACCATAGCTTATATTTGCATTGGTTCAAATTGATTCTAATCAGTTGGCTAAGCAGTGGTGGCTGGTCTCTGATATAGTCACCACATTGTAAAAAGTAAATTAAAAGGTAGTAAAAATTTCGAGAAAAAAAGTAGTGTAGGAATGGGCAGTGCAATAGAGAGTATTGAAACAAAGCATGTCTCAATTTCAGCGCAAGACTACTTCATTTTTTGTGCCCAACCCTTGGCCGGTAGTCCAGCATCTTAAGTTGCCTGTCTTGTTATGGTTTAGTTAGTTTAGTCCCTACATAAAGCTGCTATATACAATGTATTTCATTAAGACGGGTTCACAATATGACGCATTGACGCGTGTATTAGTACTTTATATTGGTGATGCAGCCGTGACACAAAACGACGCAGAATTAGAAAAAGTTTCTAAGTACAGGTTTGATACGTTGCATTGTTGTGTTTTAGTGCACGAATTTATTTCGTAATGTAATGCAATGCAACACAAGCCAAAATATTGTAAACCAGCCTTTAAGCTGGAGAAAGCTAATGCACATGTGCATTATCATGCCACGTGGATAGATAATGACTCTACATACAAGGCTGGCTGCATTGTAGAATGTAAATTTATACACTAAGCTTTCTAGGTTTTGTTTAGGCCTATTTGAGATTGAAACGAGTATCAAGGAATGTAGTATCTTTAAGAAAAAGTTACTAGTGCTGTCAAAGTCGGCTCAACACATTTTGGTCGTCTGAAAATCCTTTTCAAGTAAGTCATTTAGGAAGTTTACATACGTACTTACGTACATTAGAGAACAAAAGTGGTGCTATGGTATATAGCTTCCCAGTATAGCGCTCCTATACGAGTGCTGAGGAAGATTTTTGTGAGCTTTAGGCCTTGCATGTAGTTAGTAATCTGTCAGTAAGAGGTTTGAGCAACTTTGAAGGTTTAATTTTGCTTGATTAGATTTTTATAGTGGCTAACATTTTGTATTGTGTCTATGGGACAGTCGTACCATTCTTACCGTACATATGATATAATATACTTACGTAAAGATGGTTACATTAAAGTACACAAAAAATTATAATAATTAAGTTTTAAGCAGCAGAAATCGTATGTATGATATACCTATTTGACATATTAATCAACATGAACTTCCAATTCTTTGCAGAATGTGAAAATGGCCATAGATACTTCGTTGGTAATGTAAGTTACGACAACAAGCATTGAAGAATATAGGATGTGACACAGTAATGACCAAATCAATACAAAAATTAATAGTAAAATTATTAAGATGGAATGTCAGTTAGATTTTAAATAATTCTTTCCTTGTTTTGACAAGAATAGTTCCCTTTCTATATACTTCTTTGTACTAGTATCCCATGTACTGCACACGGGAAGAATTTAGTACACAATTTAACAGGTATTTAATTGATCAAGTATTTGGTCATTCCTGAGTCTATTGTCCATCTTTATTTCAGTAGTTTTATTGTCTATATGTGATGCCGCTGGCAGCAATGCCAAGAGCAAAACTGGGTTTATTAATTACCAAACAGACAAGTTTTAAAGACAGAGAGAAAAACAACTTTCTTTTTTCTTTTTTTTTTATTCAACAACAACACATGGTTAACCCGGAAGTAAATTAAGATAATTAACATTAAACTCAACAACTATAATTACAACTGTTACATTACCCACCTCCTTCAGGTAGGATGTCCTCACAGTGGCGGATTTAGGGGGAGATCCAAGGGATCCATATGGATCCCCCCTTTCAGCTAGAAACCCATACAGCTACATAGCTACACAAATGAAAAAGTAACACCAAGGATTCCCCCCTTTCAATTTGAAAAAAGAAAAACAACTCAAAATTTCACTTAAAATCAGGTTTTTATGGAAGATAGAACAGTTTCTGTCTGTGTCTTGCTGTTTTTTCGCCATTCAGGCCCTAATCTGGCAAAATTTTAGCTGCACGCACGTAAAAGTGGCGGATTTTCAAACCGGAAGTGGGCGTGGCTACATTGGTTAGATCCCCCCCTTATAAAATCCTAGATCCGCCACTGCCTCAGACTATACATACAACAAAATCCATAACCATGCAGCTAAACTATATCAACATGATCACAACCATGTAAACAAAAAAATGCCAAAGCACAAAATTACTCAGTATAACAATAATTAGGTGAATTCACTTGCTTTTCCTTGTGTTTCCTAATTAAGATTTGTCAGGCAACTCAGTATAGCATAAAGTAACTCTGTCCAGATTCGCTCGAATAACTATGTCTTTGGAAATTGGAATGGTCCACAGGCACCACTGAGACAGCATTGGGATAAACCTCAAGTACACGGTAAGGTCCAAAGTAGGGCTTGGCTTACTTGTGACGCTTTTCAGTCTGCTCATATACCATCACCCTATCTTCAACTCTAATATTACTGTTCTTAGCCTGCTTGTAGCTCTTAGCTTGAGCCTTCTGAATGTGATCCTGAGAGACTCTCCAGGCATACGACATCTCCGCAAAGAGTTCATGTCTTGTAGTCAACAAGATCAACTTGCTATGGAGTACGCTGCATAGAGAGTACAGCTTCACATAGCAATCGAGCTAGCATCTCAACCATACAGAAGAAGGAATGGTGACTCCACTGTAGACTCATGCAGCTTGGTACGGTAGGCAAAGAGCACATGTACGTTGGAGATGTTCGTCCCAATTGGAGTGATACTTCTCAGTGTACTTGGTTAGCATAGACCCCAAATTTCGATTAACAAGGCCATCAGCCTGAGGATGGTATGCTATTGTACTTACTTTTTTCATTCCGACAGACTCCCTAACCTCCTGTGTATAAGTGTAGACAGCAAGTTCTCTCCTCTATCCAACACAAGACCTTTTGGGACACCATGTGGGCAAATCACATTATCGATCAAAAGGCGAACAATGGCCCTCACTGGTTTGATTATCGGTAGCATAAGACTCGACCTATTTGTATGGTTAAGTAATCAACAAATGAAATGACATACCAGTTACCATTGACAGTGTGAAGGAGTTCGATGATATTAACTCCTACTTGAGAGAACGGACCTTGGATCCGACTGGGATCGGCATCAGAGGAGGCTTCAAGTTAGTTCTCCTACCAGTTCCTTGAAAATTTAAACATTGTCGGCAATGTTGGTGGACGTCTCTGTACATTCCATCCCACCAGTACTGCAAGGATAACATGGCATAGACAGCTTTTGGTGAATTCTTTGATTGCGTGTTCCAGAGTGTCAAAGATTGGAATTGATGCGGGAAGCTCAAAGTGTAAAGTTTTCCGGACACTTTTCCATCCTTAGCATGATCAATGCGATACAAGACTCCATCTAGCAACACAAAGTTGTCCTTGTTCAAAATCAGGAATCAAGAAAGATTATCATCATCTGGTAGTTACCCAGACTTCAGGTAGTTAATCCAGTCACAATAACTAGAATCCTCTAATTGACGCTCCTTCAATGTGAGAGCTTTGTAAGTGTTCAAGTAGCAGCTGTTCAAACAGAGTCCGATTGTGTGTCTGAAGTTATGAAGCACTTGTCAGCTGGTGCAGTGGGACACGTGACAGGGCGTTCGCATTAGCATTTTTCCAACCTGGTCGATAAGAGATTGGAACGTCAAATTATGCAACAGTTTCTGCCCAGTGAGCTAGTTTCCCAGAAGAATGCTTGGCCTTCAGGAGTGATTGTACTGGAGCATGATTGATGAAAATTCAACTCTATGGCCATAAAGATGAGCTCTAAAGTCTCATAAACTCCACACAACACCCAATGTTTCCAGTTCAATGATCCCATACTGTTGCTCGTGTTCAGATAAATTTTGGCTGGCAAATGCTACTGGGTGATATCTGCCATCTTCCTGTTGCCGCTCTAGTATGGCCCCAAACCCTTTGTCATTGGCATCAGTATGTAACTGAAAAGGTTTAGAAAAGTTAGGATAAGCTAATACCAGAGGTGAAGTAAGCAGGTGTTTCAGCTTATCAAATGCACTCTGACAGGACGAAGTCCACCCAAATGGGACATCTTCTCAAGTCAACATGTGGAGAGGTCCAGCTACTTTTGCAAAATTGGGAACGAAACGTCGATAGTAACTGCATGGCAAGTCACAGAAAAGCTCTCACAGCTCTGTCATCAGTAGGAATTGGGAACGTTCCTACTGCTTCAATCTAGGTAGGGTCTGGATGGAGACCAGAGGATGATACCACATGACCGAGAAAAGAAACTTCAGAACGTCCTATACAGCACTTTTGAGGGTGTGGCTTCAACCCAAATGACCTGAACCATTCAAAACTTGACTGAGATGGTCAATGTGCTCCTCAACAGTATCTGAGAATAGGATGAAAAAATCCTCAAAACCACGAAGGATCCTCTGCATAAGCTGCTGAAAAGTGTAGGGCACATTACATTAGTCAAAAGGCATGACCTTAATCTCATATAATAATTATAAAGGCCGTCAAAGGTCACAAACCAGAGTCTTCTCTCATGACTCTGGCTGTACCTTGATCTGCCAGTAGCCCCGTTTTGTATCAAGTGTGGAGAAGATCTTACCATGCATTTGGTCAAGTAGGTCGTCAATACGTGGGAGAGGGGTTGTGTCCTTGTGTGTCACTGCATTCAAATGCCGGTAGTCCACACAGAAACTCAACATCCCGTCTTTCTTCTTCACTAGAACCACTGGGCTAGCCCAGGGACTATTGAACTCTTGAACAATACTTCCCTCTAACATCTCTCGAACCATTTGTTTTGTCCCCTTTGCAAAGCAAAGGGCACACATCGAGATACTTGACGAATGGGTGGTGTATTGGCCGTGTCAATCACATGCTGGCTCCAAGCCACTTACTTCTCCATGCTCACTTTAATCAAGTAACATAATGGTCTAAAGTACCACTTATAAGCTTATGAGACTCTTCAGGTGTCAAGTGAGCAGGTGCTTGTAACATCGCAGCAAGCTTCTCTTTCCTCACTGGCTCTGGTTCCACACTGGCATGGTTTAAAGTGACTGCAACCGGTGATGAATGCTCATCTTCTNTGATAGGAATACAAATCGTCATGCTTACTGTATAGGCTAAAAATGGCGTCCGAATATAGGTTGTGTCCGACAATAGATTACTTACTCTACTTATCTGTTACATCTGAGGCTGATTGTAGCAAGATTTTGTACGGAGCAAGTATCTATAATTTCCAAGAGTCTTTAGCTCAATGGCTTAGTTTGCATGAGCAACAGTTACTAGGTAATTGAGTTACTAGCGTAAGTAAAGCAGCAAAACATCTAATCCCAGACACCAAAAAAAAAGATTCAAGAATAGCCATTAAGTTGCAATGATGACCATGTGTACTTTTGCCTTATAACATGTACCTCATCACCCACTCAGTGAATGATAAGTAGTATAAGCATCATACACATACTATATATATCCCTTTGACGTATAATATTGATACCTGCAGCACTGCTGGCTAACTTATTTACGAAGTGTTAAGTTGAAGATTACTTATGGCTTACTTAATTGTTTAACGCTGTTGCTCAAAATATTTCAGCCATTTATAGCTTAAACTTTTTTGTTTCAGTTATGGTGTTGCTGATTGTAAATTTTTATATATACAGTGTGGAAATCCTGCAGTAAAGTCTAATTGTGATGTCTGTGGGTGTCACATTGGTGGTGACGGCAAACTTATAAAAGGAAACAGGCCAGTTCAATAGTATGTCAAGTGTTATGGTAGTGTAATAATATTTAACTCCATTAGTAATATTAGATGAAATAAATTCTTCTGATTAATGACTTTTCTAGCCGTGATATAACTAAAGCAGGCCATGACCTTGGTAGACCACAGGAACGTGTTTTTCCTGCATCGGAAAGAAATCTTTCACCTACTTCTATTTGTATTATGAGAGCTTTAATGCACTCTGCATTTGTCTGGAACTGCTGCAGAAATGAATCTGTTTGGGAATCCATTGCTCATCTTGTACATACAACACCACCAATCAGATCAAATGAATTAGCTGAATTTTTCTGGAAACACTTGGAAATTGATATCGAACATCTTGGAAAGGCTACTGGGAAAGGATTTGATGAATCAATAATGATAGTTCATCTTGTCTTGAAGAATATACTGACCCAGAATAATTTGCCTGGAGGTAAGAAAACAGCTATAGGTGTATTTATATTATTATATTATATAAAGTTTTGAATGATGGCCAAAAATAAAGAATTAAACAGTAAGTGTTCCCCTCAAAGGCTTGGTGCTAAGGAATAATTTCATTGCTGTAACTATCATACGTACGGTAGTACATATAGTAGGAATGGGCCGACTGCCCCATAGACACAATACAAAATGCATGTTTATCACCATAAAAATCTAGCAAGACAAAGTTAAGCCTTCACGTTTGCTCAGAAGCTCTTTTAGGCTGATTACCAACAGTAAGTAAGGCCTAAAGCTTACAGAAACTTTGCAAAGCACTCGTCGAGAGCGCTAGTCAAAAGTTAATTACACCCACACAATTATGTTCTCACTAGCTTATACTTACTTACTTACTTACTTCCTTACTTACTGACTTACTTGAACGCGATTTCCAGACAAACAGAAGAATTTGAGCTTGCTTTGACAACACAAAGTAACTTCTTTTCATCCGAACTAGGGTCTTTTACCCTCGTTTACTGCCTAAATGTGTTAAAACAAGAGCTAGAAAGCTTTGAAACTTTAGTATAAATTTTTTTAATACCTTTTAATTTATTTTTAATTTTTTTAATATATTTTTTTTTAACCCTTTAGGGCCCGGATTATTTATGCATACTTAATTAGACTTTATGAATATTAAATTAGCTTTGTCTTTTGTATATTTTTGTTCTTGCTATAGCCATAGCTACTCTCTTTCTTCACTAGTTTTACTTAGCTATGGTTGGACTAAGCCATAGCTGTATCAATTCTCTTCTAAGTTAGCATTTGTTTACTTCAAACGCTTGCAAAAACGGAAGCAGTCAAAGTTCGCCAAATTACTAGCAAATTTTTGCCTTTTTTTCTAGCTAGCAAAGCAGGACTACAGAAGCGGTTAGCTGCAGGTATAGCCTAAGCCTCCTTGCACCTCCATAACTAGCGTCAAGCTTCTCCTGCAAAGCACTAGGAAAAAAACGTGAGTTTAAAACCGACGGTCTCGATCGTGACGCAAACGCGACCTTTGACTTCTAACGTGTATATCGCCACACCCACTAATTAGATCTGGGTCAAACTTGGTATTTTACTAGTGCACTACCTTACCTAATTGCATAGCGAGTCTAGAGCTCACAACTCAAACGCCATGGCTAGAATAAAAAATATGCGATTAGTTGCAAAAAATCGCGACCGTTGAATACGCGCATGCGGATTTATCCGCTATCGGCCCTAAAGGGTTAATACCTTTGAACTCTACTAAAAAATGGCTACACATGCATGAAGTACACAAATTTATTATACTAAAGTTTCAAAGCTTTCTGGCTCTTGTTGTGTTCTATTACTTTTCATAAAAAAATTGTGTGTAAATGTACATATTATACCTTTAAAGTGGATGTATACTGTTTCTACTGTATGCTTATTTCAGCTGATTTATCATGACCTAATCAAGTAAATTGTTTCTTAATATCGGATCCCATTATCGTACCAAGATAAAAATTTATCTAGAGGAGAGTATTAATTCCCGGACGGCATATTTTTCCGGACTGGCCACGCTGAACCTGCTAATGCCTGTCCTACCTGATAATATTGAAGGGTAACTATCAACAAATCTAGTGCGCAAATAAGAAGTCACACATACACACGATAGAGCTTATTCGAGCTTATTTGATTGCGTGCTGTCCAGAAATTTGTGTCCAGCGTCCGGTTTTTGTTTAACCCTTTCTGAACTCAGTAGTACAAGTAGAGGGCTGAATGTCTGGTTGGCTGCAGAGTGCAAGTAAGAGAGTCTAGTTGTGGCATTACTTGGGCCTTAGCCAATTCTCTCTTGCAAATTTCTACCCTTGTCTGACAATGCATGTAAGTGTCCGGGAATAGCTTGACCAAGGGTTACAATAATATTGCATGTGAATCTACATGTGTAGGACTACAGGCTGCTATTTGTGGGGTATGTGTGAGAGGTATGTCTGAAGTATGCACCAATACTATATAAATATCCCCAGCATTGGCGAACTTGGAGTAAATTGGTGCAGTAAAAAAACTGTCCAGACATTAATTACTTCCTCTATATACATACTAAGGAATGACCAAACAACATTTTGACAAAAAACGAAAAAAATTTAAGGATCCAGACTAGAAGAAAAGCATACTCAATCAAAGCGTCGCAGTAACCTTCGATCAAGTACGTATATTTGTAATATATCGTTTTAAAGCTTGTTTCAAGTACTATTGGGATATCTAATTGTTTTTCCAAGATCTTATTCCTAGCAGAAGAGATAGCACATTTTGTCTCACAGAGTCAGCACAAAATTACAAAAATAGCACTAATTTAGCCAGCTATAAATTAGAAGCCATAAGAGATTAGCTCCTGAAATTTGTTGTGGTTTCACATCTCATCACATACTATGTGCACACCAAGTTTGAAACAAATCTGAGATGTGCATAATTTTTTTGTGTTGATTTCACATGGAATGACCCGCATATTATAGGCTTTGTAGCAAACAGAAGTGATATTATAAGAAATATAATGCTTGTCCTCTATAGAAACTGTATGGTTTGAAATGTAGCCGTCACATGCTATAATTAAGTCAATGTAATGTCATTCACTTGATTCCAAGTATGGTCATACTCAGTATAATTGCATGGAGGGAGGGGGGAAAGGGGGCAATTGCCCCTGCATTTATAATTTATGAAGTTCACGTTCTTGTATAATTATTATTACATTTAATGCACTTTTCTTTCGTGCACTTACTTTAGCAACGCTACCAAGCAGTCATCTTTGGCCTGAATTCAACACAAAACAATTAACTTTGAAGCTTTTTTTTACTACTACAGAGCTTTAGAGAGCGCTCAATCAGGCGAGCACATGCTACAGTTCGATTTAATAAAAGGGAGGAGGTAAAATTAGCTAATTAAGTAGGTGTGGTTTCCAGTGGCATTAAATTTCTAGTGCACTTTGCGTGCGACATTTTCATTGCCCCCTCCATATAAAATCCTGGCTCGCCCCTGAGTTGACAAAGCCAATTAACCTGTGTGGCAATATTATAGTGACTGCTTTGTCATACAAAAAACGTAAAGTGCATGGGACTGACATGAAAAACTGAAAAGTTTATTGTATCAAACTATAGCTCAGTTGGTATACATTTGGAATATCAAGCATTTTTTGTTTATTCAAGTCTACAATAGACACTATCCCAAAGAATTAAGCTAGAAAATCACTGCAAAATGACTGTGCATGTATTAACCGGCAAAAGCACGAAGCATAGCCTGGTTGCAGTTTTCTAGCTGCCATGGTGAGGCATTGAGTTGCTGCAGGATGTTCTGATATGCATAGTGACAATATCAGTTATTTCCTAAAGATCCCGTTTTACTTTGCAAATGGGTGAAACAGATACAGAGACCATTATTTAGTAGCACCACCCATACAGGAAATACAGAAATTCAATGTCTTTTATTGTGGATTGAGATACCTCATATCAGCCAAGTTTCACTGTTTTATAATTTTTTAATTGTTTTTTGACTTTTTTCTGTAACTTGAAATACATTTTGATGCAATTTTCATGTCAGCCCCCTTTAATGATATAAAATAGACTATAGCTTATCCAAAAAAATTACTGATGATAATTTTTTGTTGAAATTTAATAACGATTGTGTATTTGATAGTTTTGTTGCTGTGTTTTTTTTTGTTTGTTTTTTTGAATTCTTTAGAACAATTGGTCAATAATTAAACACTATTAGAAACAGCACAGGCCTTCAAGATATATAATATTATAAGGAGTACGGCTTGCTTTGCTCACCATACTCCTTGTGTATGTATGAAGTATACTGCATGATGTTTACTGCTATATGCATGCAAGTACAAGCATCTGCATATAGTAAGAACTAGGCAATGAAAAGTATTACCATTCATGCTCCTGATATTGCAATTTAGCTCGAGCGCTCATGCTCAGCGATATGCAACTTACCTCACTATGTGATGTCACAGATGCCCCTTTTCCAACTTCCACCATTTTTGCAATCAGCTACTGGCAAAAAAAACACTCATTGTTTGGCTACCTAACTGTGTTTTGTGTACAGAGACAGAAAAGCAGATTCCTAGAAGCAAAAGCTCTCTCCTTGCTACTTTTCTTGGCTACTCTATCATGCTTTTTTATTGGATATGAATGCTACTGGTAAGCTTTATCAGTGATTATAAAAACAGTCAGCCATATACTTATAGCACCTGCCATTCTATTCTAGGTTAGCATTATCTAAGCTAGCTAGAGCTCTCTAGGCACACTTTTCATAGCTTGCATTCTCGACAGTCCAGGAAAAAAAGTAGGGTTGTAGCTTAAAGTCGCATCACTTGTAATGACTTTTGTAACACACACACACATTGACAGACATACAAAACTTTGCTTATAATAATAGTCCTTTTCACGTAAAGCTCTAAGGAATTCATTAGCGTTTAATTACATGTGACGTCACGGCTGGGGTACATTCATCCGCCATATTGGGGTACTTTTGTATGGAANAAGAATAAAAATGAAGTAGTCATGTGCCGAAACTGAGACCGTGCCTTGTTCCAATACTTTTTACTGCACTGCCCATTCCTACACTACTTATTTTTTTTAAATTTTTACTACTTGTAATATACCAAGCCATGCAACTGCAAAAAAAAATGCAAATGCTGCAAAAGCTAGCTGCATGCAAAAATGCTAATAAAATGCACTGTTTTTAACGAACAAAAAGAGCTTTTACTACTAAATTTTGCACACAGTTTGGCAGTTCTAGTGTCTATTTGTTTGCCATTGCCTAGCAACTAAAGATTTTATAAGCTAATTGCCAGTTACTGGCTGGGTGGAGGTGATAATAGCTATAGGGTCACAGGGGGTCATTGATAAACAAACTATAGTTGCATGCCCTTAAGTGTGCGGCACTCGACCATGAATCGAGTGCCCCCCACTTTAGGGTCATGCAACTATAATGTACAGATAAAATGTGAAGTTGTTAACTCTTAGAAGGTTGTTTTTATCACTAATGTTTTTGCATTAAAATTAATAATTTCACTAGGATTCTTTAGAATCTGCCGTGAAATTGGAATTCCACTAGTGGTAATTAAGGCAAATACATGATGGTGTATTTGGCCTTGCAAATACCATGTTTGCCAGCAAGTTAAATGGGTTAAGATTACAATTATGTAATGGAATATCATATGATGTAGTTCGGCCTCAATTTTTGTGAGGCTCTAAAAGAGTTTACCCAGTTTGTTTTCATTTCCCTTACCATTTTTTTTTAAAATTTTATTTGTACTACCAACAACTCATTAACATTAAATCATCAATGAATGTAAGAATGGATACATCATACCAGTTCCGTAGCCAGAGGGAGTTCAAGAGGTGCTCGAGCTCGCACTCCCTTTGAGCTTGTTTGAAAGAAGATAATGACTAATAATTGGCTTTATAAATAGCTACTCGAGCCACTTTATACTTACTTGTTTATTTATTGAAGCTAGTTATTTAAGATTTTAGACCTTAAACACTTGAAAGACAAACTTTAAAACAGATTAGTTCGTGCTAGTGTGATGGATTGAACCTTGAACTTTAGACTGTGAACTATTAATTAGTGTTAATAATTGACTGTTAGCAATTGTTGGTAAAAGTTGTTGTGTTTTAAGAAAAGATATATCCATAGATATTATACATAGTGTATAATGTCTATGATACATCAGTTGATTAACACTTTTGAGCTGTAGTAGCGACTGTCAAGCGAAGTGCTACATTTGGAGGTCCTGCCGAGACCCAGAGCTCACGAGTTACGGAGTAGCGTCCGTAGTTTGACCTTAGTACAGCTAGCTAGTCTGCTAGGTTACTCCAGAGTGACGGCAACGAACAGCTCATGGGGAGACGGCCCGGTCAGTGGACTAGAGGGTCTGCGAGTTAATACCCTTGCTGTTTCGCGTCGTGAGAGAAGTGAGAAAGTTTGTAGTTTTTGTGTATAGCTGTGCTAAAGTGTAGAGTTGGTTCGCCACATGTCAGATCTGAACCACGAGGTGGATCACGAGAGCTTACCTCCAGCTAGCGTTGGAAGTAGGAGGTGGACACATGGACTACGTGGACAACAATGCTGTAGTTGAAGCAAGTATTTTTCCCACTCCTTTACCACTTAGCTCCCGGCGTTTGACTGTGAGTCTGTTGAAGAAGTTGGCTTCTGGGATGGAGTTGTCTGTAAAGGCCTCGAAAGAAGAGGTGAGGCAGCTGATAGAGGGGAAGTTGATGGGAATGGGCAATGAACCCCAGACTGTCTAAGTGGTTGTCGAGCCTGAGAAAGAGGGAGCAGGAGTCACCATTACTAAAGTTGCAAGATGCAGATAGTGTGCTCTTGACTGTTTCCCCAGAACATGATCTACCTCGTGGAGGAGATAGTGAGCCTGGGTCTGATGCGGAAAGTGATGTGTTTAAGGCTCTTGAAGAGAGTAAAGCCCATGAACAAGCCTTAGAAACTCAAGTTAAGGAGTTAGAGGCGGAGCTTGCTAAGCAGAAAGCTCGTTTGAAAGAAGTGTGGGCTGCAAACTGTGCCCAGCTTAATAAGTTTGACACTGTGTTAACTAAGAAGGAGAAGGAGATCCGGAGCTTGAGGGCCAAAGCAGGGAGTGGCCGAGCATCCGTATCTGATGGGGCATCACTGTCATCCTTGGATGATGGGGACCCTGTGCGACTAGTGGTGGCTGCGCGAAGTCAGAGGCGTGGCAAAGCCCCCCAGTCGAATCCTTCTCTGGTGAGGATCCTGAAGTCTCTCTTGATGACTGGTTGCCGTCGCTAGAACGTGCATCCACCTGGAACTCGTGGACACATGACGAGCTCCTGCTTCAGTTTGCTGGGTACCTCAAAGGTCGAGCACTACAGGAGTGGACCTGATTAGCCGAGATTTGAAGGCTGAATATGAGTCTGCGGTAGGTGCCCTCCGCAGTAGGCTGGATTGTGGAGTCCGTGCCTTAGCTGCCCAGGATTTCAGAAATTTACATCAGGAGTCAGCTGAGAAGGTGGCCGACTTCATTAGACGTCTTAAACGCACATTTAAGCAGGCGTATGGGCGTGACACGATGCAGTAAGAAACAAGAGACATGTTGCTGTTCGCCCAGCTACAAGAGGGTCTGAAGCTCAATCTAATGGAGGCACCAGCAGTTTCGGGTGCCACCACCTATGCGGCCTTGTGCCTGGCTGCAAAGAATGAAGAGAAATGTTTAATTGAGATTAAACAGCGTAAGCAGTACAGTGGAGAGGGTACCAAGAGGCCAACTCCTGCATCGGAACCTTAAAGGAAAGATGCTGGTACTGTGTGTGACTCTAGAGTGGCTAAGTGCTGGACTTGTGGCAAAGCTGGCCATCTGTCAAAGTAAGTTGCTGGGATCGCAAACCATCGAAGTACTAGTGTAAGACAAGTACAAAGCAGATACTATCTCAGGATGTACGAGAAGATCCTCATCAGTATTTGTTGTCAGATACAGAAGATGAAGGAACGGTCTTCATAGTTAAGATCAAAGAGGGAGGTAGTCAACTGCAATGAGTATCCATCGATGTTCAAGGAGTGCCAATTTCGGGAGCAGTTGACACAGGAGCTGAAATTTCAATTATGAGTGGTGAAACATTTAAGAAGGTTGCCACTGTGGCAAAGCTCCGAAGAAGAGATTTTAAGCTCCCTGACAAAAGGCATGACCAGAAGCCATTTGTAATTGATGGTAGGTTAGACCTTGATGTCACTATCAATGACCGGTGTGCATACACGCCAATTTATGTGAAGATGGATGCTGTGGAGCCACTGCTGCTCTCTGAAGGTGTCTGTAGGCGGCTTGGGATCATGAGCTACCACCCTGAGATTCAGCTGACGATGGTCATGCCCCTGTTGTGGCTAGTGATATGCCTAGAGAATCTCCGAAGATGGATAATTGCAGGATTCCCAGTGTGTGCGTCAGATTGGTGAAGGATGTACGCATTCCATATGGCACTCACTGAGGTGCATGTTGAAGGAATGCGTGAGTCCCAGAGATGCCTACCCAAGCTGCCAATCGGATTATACTGGTATGGCCAGAAGAAAAGAAGTGCTGGACATATGCCCCCTTGGCTAACGAAGTTGTTGAAAGCAAGTGAGAAGTCCAGATCTGATCAATTGCCAGGGGATTCTGTCCTGCAGGACGATTTCAGATCTCAGGAAGTGCCAGATGAAACAGAGTCACTGCCAAGTTTGGGAGATGATGCTATTGATCTCCCTTCCGAGATTATGACCCCGACACAGACGAGTGATCGCTACTCCCTCCGTTCCAGAGTCCACCCTCCAGAGCGTCTGTTGAGTGTTCACGCTCGGGACGAGCTTCAATAGAGGGGAGGTTTATGTGATGGATTGAACCTTGAACTTTAGACTGTGAACTATTATAATTGGGCGAGCCGGAGCGAGCCCACCCTAGTGTGTTGAACGGCAATTTTGTCTGTCTGTCTGTCGTGTCGTTCGTTCTTCTAATTGTTCGCATGCCACATTACGTAGAATAAAAATTTAAACTTACGGTATGTTATGAGTGCCACCACGTGTTGCAATAATTTTGCATGCCTAAGGATTCGTTTCGAATTTCTATGAGGAGACGGCTACGAAAGTTTTTGCTTGCATTGAAATGGATAGTTCTCATGAAAGAAGGCTCCAACGTCGAAGAGAACTCTACAGGGAGCATATGGAGCGAGAAACACCTGAGCAAAGAGAAGCCAGGCGAGCGAGACGACGAGAGATTTTCAAGTTAACAGTTGTTCAGAAGCAGGTATAGTTATGACCTAAGATTCTAAGAAGGTAGTTGACTCTGAGGTTGTCAGATTCAGTATAATATTAATAAACCCACAGAAAGAGAAAGAAGATCAAGAGAGACAGCCCCTCAGAGAGAACACAGGCTTGAGCGAGATAGGTCTCAGGCTAATGATAGAAGATCAGTTGAGAGAGACTGAGCCTCTAAGAGAGAACACAGGCTTGAGCGAGATAGGTCTCAGGCTAATGATAGAAGATTGAGAGAGACAGCCTCTGAGAGAGAACACAGACATGAGCAAGATAGCCTGGTCTCGGGCTTGTGCAAGGAGGTCTGACAGCACCTGGTCCAGCCGCTGCATAATTTGGGTAACCAGCTGTCAAACCTGCATGTCTGTGTCAGTTCAGCCCAATGGTTCTGTGAGTGTAGGAGGTCACTGTTCCATGGACAAGAAGGTTCCAAAGTTATACTCTTGTGCCAACAACATGGACTCTGGCTTTGTGCCTCCACAGTTGCAGGTTAGCCTGCATGTAGCTTAGCTCGATATTATAAGTGTTGAATGATATGTGCATATATTCTTATTCAGGAATTAACTCAAGTGGAAGAAATGCTAGTGTCTGCTGTCATGCCGATCATGTCCGTCTACAGCTAGGCTACCTCAAGGCCAGTATGGTTACAGTGGACACGTCATTAACCTCCCACAAGATGTGTCGTCATTTGCCACCAGTCTCCCAAGATTACCATCAGAAGTTGACATCCTGGTGGTTAGGAAAGAGAGAGACCAGGCACATAAAGACTTTCGTGTGCGTAGGACTGAGGCGTGTAGAGCAAGCTTTGACCTGGTTGCTTGAGAACAATGTCTACTACCGGGCCAGTGGAATCGGATTGAACACACAGGCCTTATCTAACCTACCAGAAGATGGTGACCTCTCTGACCTTGTATCTATCCAACCTCAAGAATCAGAGGTCACTCAAGCAGCACAGGCCTCACAGGAAGATCCTTATAATAATAATATTAATAATGAACACTCCATCAAGAGGAGCAAGAACGACAACACATACATACCTTATGAACCTACGTATCCATAGCAATGCACAAATCTAATTCTCCATCACCAAGAACACGTGTAACTTTACTACTACGCATGCGTCTAACATCAACATTTGCGTATGCGCCAACATTAATTATCGTCGCGATCGCTCCGGCTCGCCCTTCAATGCACGGTGCATTCCCCTAGTTA
>CAXIPT010000023.1:53011-64140 GCA_964030475.1 Tethya wilhelma
CTACATACTGTTGGTAATCAGCCTAAAAGAGCTTCTGAGCAAGTGTGAAGGCTTAACTTTGTCTTGCTAGATTTGTATAGTGATAAACATTTTGTATTGTGTCTATGGGGCAGTCGGCCCATTCCTACTATACGTACTACCGTACGTATGATACGTCTCGCCATAAATCATTAACAGTTGCATACTGCTGAGTGCTGACCATGCAAACCAGGTTAGTTATATTCTAGCTATAGCTACATTTTTCAGTCTGAAAAACTAGTGGCATGCAAGCATGGAGTGGGGCGAGCACGAGCAAGCCCGTGCGCATAGAGTTTTGCATGTGGGAATAGACTTGTTGCAGGCTCTCCCCTATATACTCACTGTGAAAGGGGAGCCTAGTAGGTTATGTGGGAACGAGGCTAGTGCATATTGTTTGTTATAGCACTGGTGAAAGAGTATGGCATAATTATATAAGAGACACTTGACTTGGCTGAATTGGTTGTTGACAGAATTAATACTTCAGTGTTGATTTCTTTGATCATGAGTCTGCAGTTATTCTCATTACTGCTCAGCCTGGGCAGGACTCCATTGATTCTCTCTTGCCAACGGTTAACAGTTACTCTCCTGGCCACCTACGCCCGGGGTTTCAGCATCATGCTGCATTGCATGCGTTGAATCTTAGCAGCTAGCAGTTGTATCAGTTCTGAGTTATCAGTCGGCAGTTCAATAGCTTCTCGGACTCTGAGCTCAGGGTTTTGCAGTTTAGAGCCTCTCACTGGTGGCTGCTCTAGCTTCTGCTCTTGTTATCCAGTAGTATTGACATCCATCCATACACCCAACATTACTGCAGTAGTTTCAAGCTGTGAAACTATTCAGTTTGCTTGCTGGTTTTATACATGGCCACTGCGTATAAATTATGTGTGCTATGATTTTAGCTGACAAATTAACATAGTGATACAGTGAGCTTACCTTCGTGTAGGTTGTTGCCACCTGTAGTAAAATGTGCTTTAGCTTTTCGCCGTGCCTATCTTACATAGACACTTCCAGTCCACAGAATCCAGTCCAGTTCAGTTCTCAGTCCTTCAGTGGCTTTCTGTCCGGTGTGCGCGCGCGCGAGGCCAGTGTTGACAATTTTCAGGGCTTTGCAATTTTTCATAGACACGTGGCATGGCATGCGGTTAATTTGGAACAATTAGAATATAGTTCGTATTTACGGAAAGCGGTCGGTCGGACGATTACATCACTATATATATATATATACAGACATACAAATCCCTCGTTCGACACGCTTATGTGGGGCTCGCTCATGCTCGCCCCAATTATAATATCCATAAACACTTTCTATAATAGTATTATACACCAACAACCATAGATAATATACTCCAGTATAGCCATGGGTATTACCTAAGATAATTATGCAACAAACAAGAAAAATTATATCCACAAATTAAACCTCTTTCATACAACAATTATAATTGAAACAAGAAATGTCATGCATACCTGTACAATAAAGATTTTAAATGCATAAACAGTAATACTTAGAAAAGTGTAAAATTTATTTACTAGAAGCTAGTTAATTGAGCTATAATATAATCTGCAGTCGGTCGATCGTCTTTCTCCTCACTTATGCAGTCCACAAGCAATTCAAAGAAACTGTGATGTTGGATTGAAGTACCTAGAGTCATACGCTCAGACGCAGTATCTGGTATTTTACCAGTGAGCATTTCAATAAGAAGGACACCAAAACTGAAAATGTCCATCTTGGGTGATTGTTCAGCTGGGTCTCCTGCTTCAGGAGCTGTGTAAGCTGAATGGCCTGGTGCTGGAGTAAATAACTGGCCACAAAAATTAACAGTACCATAATCGCAGATTTTGGCCTTCCATTGATCATTGGGCAAGGGATTGAGAAGAACATTGGCGCTCCTGATGTCTCGGTGGATTATGGGGTCTGGTTGCATCAGATGGAGGTAGTTGAGAGCTCTAGCCACGTCTAGACTGATGGAGACGATCTGAGCATGGGTGATTGGACCTTGTTTTGAATTCAACTCAGCTCGGAGATTAGTGGACATCAGCTCAGTGAGTATGATGGGTTTGTCATCCACCAGAGTGGCCCCTATGAATTGAACAAGATTAGGATGGCGAATACAAGCAGCCATGTTCATCTCACGGGTGAAGACAAGTTTGGTATATTCCGACACAAGCTTTTCATGGAAGCACTTTGCAGCAATTTTGAGACCTCTAAACTTGGCCTCTTTCACAATTGCCCATCCTCCTCCTCCCAGCTCTTGTCCAGTAAACTCGATCTCCTTTTCATTAACAATCCAGTGCTCCTTGCCTTCTTTGTTTCTTGCTTGATCTAACACTAACTGAGCTCTTTTCTCAGCATCTTCTAATAGTCGTGATTTGTTTTGTAGACTCATTTTAGTAGCATGTAGCTCATCTTTAGCTTGTCTTAGATTTTTTTCTATTTGAACTACCTGTATCCACAAGAACCACAAAATACATTTATAAATAAATTGTAGACCCACAATAACACACAATTACAGCTACTGTCAATAATTGCTGAGGGCATTCATTGTTACGAGGCATCAAAAACTTGTTTGTAGTTGGGTGTTGGGTTAGAATTATTATGATTACTTTTTACTCGCTATTACAAGTTATTATGATTGTTTTAGGCTAATTTTCTTGGTTTTTTCCAAGAAAGAAATAGCTTACAAGAACTTATGATTCATCTTGCTCAAGATTTCCATTTTGACTGTCACTAAAATCATAGTCTGATATAAACTACGTAACCATACATAATTTGTAATATCTACGCATGATCATGACCATTGACCATGCAAATGGTCTATTTTGTGCTTTTCTCATCATTAATAACTAGAGATACACCCGGTGCAGGTTTAGTGCCTCGTACAGAATAATATGATTAAAATTAATATTAATATGAAATTATCAATATTATAAACAAGTGGTTAAAGATAAAATGTATGATGGTGTTGTGTCCATGAAGAAGTCAAGAAGGGAACATTGAATATGAAATCAAAAAATTAATTTGGTTAAAGTTGAAATAAAGCATAATTATAATGATAGGCTTATGGTTAAATAATAATCAAATAACAGTGATTCAAACAGAATTATTGAATATGAAGTCAAAAACGTGTTCTTGCTAGCCAGATTCGATCTCCCATTTTATTTCTTGCGGAGAGTCTGGCTAGCAAGACTAAGGATTTCCAACAATTAATAGTCCTTGATACTTTGCTAGTGGATAGAAGAAACTACTACCTTTGTTCTACACTTTCTTCATAGCTCTTGATCAAGCAGACCAGTATAATTAACAATATATAATTATAACTAGTTGTACACTGAGTGCAGTTAATTGCCTCGCGCGCGACGTTTGAAGTAATTAGACCGAAAGAAATGGACTACCATGAATACCTGATCAGCTAACTTAAACTGCAGTCTATGCCGGCTCATATTAAACACACATGATTCTACGTACATATATACGTATACTATAGCACGAGATCTCGAGCTGTGCGCGCGCACGTGTTTCGTATATTATGCATTGGTAAGGATCATCACGATCACGAGCATGAGCATGCAGCTAGCTTGTTTCAAACCGGAACAATTTTTGCCAAATTGGCCCCGTTTTCATCCGGTGTTGATGACGTGCAATTGGATTTTACTTCCACAATTTTTGGCCCTGCAAGATTACACTGCCTCGCGCTAAGGCGCTCGGCAATAAAAGCATGATCATACCGTGGCAGACAACTGAGTAGTAAATCTGTAGATGATCATGATCTACCTTCATTGAGTTGTCTGACTCTCAGCTGCTCAAGATACTCTAATGATTTCTTGCCTCTTCACGACGCTTCTCTTCACCAGTCCTCTCACACTGACGTTGCTTACTTAGTAGAATCTTCTTAGGCTCCTTCCTCATGACTCAAAGTCAAAGGAGTCGTATCCTAGCCTACCACGTGGTTTTTGCACATGCGTAACACGTGCATAAAACGGATATTCCCTCAACAATAATTACATTCCTAAAGCGTGACTGCATGACATACATACAACACAAAACACAAACCCTTAGTGAATAATGTGCCCCCTCGAAATTCTACTGTAGAGATCAGAATAGATAAAGTATATAATCTCAAGACTCTTGGCAGCTAGCATTCTCAGGCCGGCCCACAAATTGTACCACTGCAATAAGAGAGACATGCCAAATCATCCAGAATGCAGTATGTAGCTATAGCTATGGATATAGATATGCCAGACCACTCATAAGTTCATGACTGATACGACTATGTGCAATCAGTCATTAACATGCACATCTCATTTGTACAATATTGGCAGTTCTCTGGTGGAGAAGCCTTGAAGCTCAATGGGAAGATCAAACTGGATCTCAAGTTGGAGATGGCCCATGACTGATATTATTCTGCGTGATGATTTATCAATGACCTTTGAACAATCATAGACAATAACAATACTTTGAACAACAACTCTTGCACATGCATATGCAGGTTCGCCCCTGATACTACTATTCACAAGTACAAAAAACATTACAAATGTAATGCAAACATAGGAATCACAAAATCGTAAAAAAGTGAGCAAACAAGATAGGAACTGATGGTTGTCAGATTGAGCGAGGAGTTCATTTCACTGTGTCACATACGTTCATATTCCTACTGAGCTTAATGACATTGTAGACACAGGAATAAACTCGCTCAATCTGACAACCAACCCCTATCTTGTTTGCTCACTTTTTTATGATTTGGCCATAATGTTTTTTGTACTTGTTTGTTCTATATATTTTTTTCAAATAATTGTTTATAATATCAGTGGAATTTAGTCTTTAGCCTGAGCAGAGAACTTGCCTAGCAACTTGTGACAACCCGCCTTGAGTCATGCCTTTCAGACGGCTGAAAATCTGAATCCCCAAGCTGGCAACGTGATTTATGTCAATTATAATGTGTGTCTTGTTAGCTATTGACTTCTCTACTGAAGAACTGAACACAGAGAATGAGAGGATAGGACAGAACTTGGGGCACTGCATGCTTACAATAGATTCCAAATAACGTGCACTTGAATGTGGAAAGGGTCATTATAGGCTAACTAGCTTATGAATAATGCATAAGTTTAGAAATTAATGGTGGCCATATGGAGAAGGCGCTTTTTGCCTTGTATCTAGTGACTCAAAAAGAGACACAAAAAACCAATGGCAAAAGCAAAGATCTCCGCAAAGGTGTTCAAAAAGCTTGCAATATATAGTTGCTAAAGTCATACACACTCAATGGAATGCAATTAAATCACATGTAGTTCACTGAAAATCAGGTGGAATACCTCCTCTGGGTTTGTACTATGGCCTCTCCATGGCTAGAAAACTACAATAGTGGTCATGTAGTTGTATAAACTACAGGTGGTGCCTTTGCAGTTGGCTAAGTACAAGTCTGGGTTGCATGTACAAGCACCAGAGCGCTATTTTTCAAGAATTGTCGTCGTCAAAATCAATAATAGCAGCACAGAGAAAGCCTGGGAACAAGGCTATAAGCACTACTGTATACATATGACACACTTACTTCATCATTGGTAGAGATGACTGCAGAGTTGCAAGCAGTTACTGGTCTAAATTCTGCTTCAATTTCTCTTTGTTGATTGGTAAACACTCCCACTGGGTCCCAATTCTGTGTGAACTCTGTATACATAATATGCATGAAGAGATAGAGGGGCAGAACAATGAGCATGATGCAAAATTAGGTCTACCACAGCCTTACTAAATCTCAAAATGGTGGTTTCTGACAGCTTTGTTTTTTTCGTCCAGTTGTTAAACCCTCCAAACATAATGACCTCCACTAGTCTTGGTCCCACAGTAGTGGCATTAATCGAGTGAAAGGATCTTTGTAGTATAGCAGATTCACGTAAAAATATTATGAGCTATACACAAAATCAGAATACAACAAAATTTTGATTGGGTTATGCATGTCATGATCTTATCTGCAAATACAAAGTTAATTGTCAACTATTTCATCTCACCTGCCACTTCATGGATGTCAAATCTAATAGCCAACAGTCCTTCCATACTGTCTCATAATTCCACATTCCACCTGATATGAGTAGCTGAGGATACTTTCCACCATAATCTAAACAACAAGCAGCATGGTATTGTCTTCTCCCTGGCCAGTTCACTGGATCCGGCTCAATCTTACTCCAATACTATACAGGAAAGAGAGTATAGTATAATACATACAGACATGTAGAAACTTGACTGCAGGACAATATCTGAATTTCCTGTGGAATATCCAGATATTGCCCTAGCTCTGGTCTGACTTTTCGTAGCCTCATATATACCTAGGCTCTCTCCTTTGACCTTTCACTTCCCAGGAAAGCGAAGGGGAGAGCTTGGGTATGAGGATAACTTCTAAAAACTGTGAAAAGAGACTCCAGCACTTAAAAAAAACACTAAAAGAGCTCAAGAACACTCTTTTAGGTATTAAGTGTAGAAAATATTTTTCTCTGTGTCAAGTTCAAATTTTAGTATATTTTATTAACTAAAGTCTCCAGTGCATGCCAAGTTGGCTAAATAGCAAGTACTCAAGCCTAAACTACAGGTCCATGGAAAAGAAAGTATAGTAAAACTCAATCTCTGCCATGATATTGAAATACCCTATATAGTAGGCACATCTTAACTATTAAATTTAGTCAAACGTACCATATTAGAGAAATCAATTATGTAGAGATCATTAACTACTACATGTTGCTCATGATCCCGTTGAACACCACCAAAGATTGCTGCTCTATTTTCATCCACTGTAGAGAATGAAAATCCACTACAAGGAGGAGGTCTAGACCCAGTCATGGAAGGACATGACCATTTACCTGGAATGGAGAACATATACAACATGATCAACATAATCATATTACTAGACAGATGCAAGCATCTATGGGATGAGCCTGAGCGCATACAGTTTGTAAGACCACAGCACTGAGATTGGGAAGACAGTACCAATTATTTCGATTTTGACAAGTCAGTGTTTTGTTTTCTTTCGCGACGATCCAGTCCTATGGCTAGATCATGCATGCATGGTGCAACTTGAGCAGAGTACGCAAGCGTGCAGTGTGCTAGCTGGATCGTAGAGCACTAAGCGAAGTTTATGTATCGACTCCGACTCTTTCTTGGGCAAGACGTCGACGAGCGTGCTGTTTCCCTCGGGCGTCGCTGCTGTTGANAGTATAGTAAAACTCAATCTCTGCCATGATATTGAAATACCCTATATAGTAGGCACATCTTAACTATTAAATTTAGTCAAACGTACCATATTAGAGAAATCAATTATGTAGAGATCATTAACTACTACATGTTGCTCATGATCCCGTTGAACACCACCAAAGATTGCTGCTCTATTTTCATCCACTGTAGAGAATGAAAATCCACTACAAGGAGGAGGTCTAGACCCAGTCATGGAAGGACATGACCATTTACCTGGAATGGAGAACATATACAACATGATCAACATAATCATATTACTAGACAGATGCAAGCATCTATGGGATGAGCCTGAGCGCATACAGTTTGTAAGACCACAGCACTGAGATTGGGAAGACAGTACCAATTATTTCGATTTTGACAAGTCAGTGTTTTGTTTTCTTTCGCGACGATCCAGTCCTATGGCTAGATCATGCATGCATGGTGCAACTTGAGCAGAGTACGCAAGCGTGCAGTGTGCTAGCTGGATCGTAGAGCACTAAGCGAAGTTTATGTATCGACTCCGACTCTTTCTTGGGCAAGACGTCGACGAGCGTGCTGTTTCCCTCGGGCGTCGCTGCTGTTGATGACTCAACTCAGAATCATTTCGTCTACACCTTGAAGTCTCTTTTCTTGGTCATCAGGCGCTATGCGTTCTCTGTACAGTTCTCTTCGCCGTGCAAGGCATTTTCTTCATTATCTATGATCAACAGATCAGACTTAGCAAATCATTGCACAATCGATTTCAATATTACAACACTGCTTTCGAATAATTTGAATATACAGAAAGTGTCCACCATGTACAGACAGACAGACAGACAGAAATTTGACCAGTTACAAGACTATGTGGGGCTCGCTCAGGCTTGCCCCAATAATTATAAGCAAACTAAGTTAACTCAGGAGGATCATCAGAAGCGTTGTGATCTCAAGCTATATTGCTATTTATTTTGCAAGGCCACATGTAATTGGGTATACGTAATTGGTTCACCGAATTAGCAGTACTGTGCATACATCTATATAGGAGAGCAAAATGAGTCCTACTCCTTGTATTTAACCACAATAATACCAAGCACCCAACTGACATACCATCACTGATGTTGAAAATGTGAAATTCATTGGTCCACCCTCTTTCATCGTCAAGATACTGTGTATCCATAACAAATGAAGCTCCTTGCAGTGGCTGGTTGGGGGATGAACGGATCCCATAACCACCGAACAGGGCCAATTTATTTTGTTTAGGCAATGCAACCATCCCGGCTGTTTTTTTCCTCATGGGCCCATCATGACTGTGATCTGATGATTGAGCAAGAAGCTCCCACTTCATTGTAGAAATATCCAACTGGCTGAGAGCACCACTGAATTGTACAGAACCACCACCACCGCCATAAGTAAAAAATTTGCTGTTAATAGAAGCACATGCTCCATTAATTAATCCTGGTGGTGGTTCCCCAGTGGTTAGTCTCGGGCACCATGTCTTAGAGTGACCATCGAAGATCTCTAATAATATGTCACCGTCTACGTCGCCGCCTTCATGCTTTCCCGAACAAACGTAAACCTTGTCACCAATACAACAGCTGTAGTGTCCCCATCTAGGCGATGGTTGATGCAGATGGGCATCAGCAGCCATTTCTAGCTAGCTGACGCCTCACACCGAGTCTGGGCACCAGCCTTGCTAGGTTTTAGGGGGGTGGGGAATAGGAGGGAACTTGAAGGGAAGGGTCTGGGAAGGGTCTCTGCCTCACACCTCTGGCCCCTCTGCCTCTGAGGAGGTACGAAAGCATCAATATTCCACCTGATTTTCAGTGAAATTCACGTGATTTAATTGCATTCCATTGAGCGCGTATGACTTTAGCGACTAGATATTGCAAGCTTTTTGAACATCTTTGCAAAGATCTGAGCTTTTCCAGCTTATTTATAGGCCAAAAAATCAGTTTGGCTGCCACTTAAGTGCTTCAGCAAGTCTGCATCCCTCTGACCAAATTTTTCATCGCCATCTACCACACAGAGAGTTGCTTGAATCGAGGGGCAGGGGGGCCCAGATTCTTTCTTTAACTTTTCTCGACCGTTTGGTACCAAATTTGCCCAGGGAAGTCGCGGGCAACCCTGAAAACTAGAGAGCCTAAGATAAAGTACTACTTGCATCACTGGACGCTCAAAGCTGAGTCAGCAAAATAGATGGATCACTTGACCCTCCTCTGGCCTAGCGCCTCTGGCCTCACAACTAACTCGAGCTAGCTCGAGTAGCGAGTAGCACGTGGGCAGGTGAGGCCGGCCGGCTGGACGCGGCGCTGGGCGCCGGGTGTAGGAACGTAAACGGAAAAAGGAAAAACATGAACGCAATCGGAAAACGGAAAAATCAGGCCGCATGGGCCGCATAGCATGGGGGCAGGGCAGGACAGGGCAGGGCTACTGAAGAGAACTGGTGACGTGACGCCGATCAGTAGCCTCGTTGCTCTCTCTCTCTCTCTCTCTCTCTCTCTCTCTCTCTCTCTCTCTCCCACCATAACTTAGTATTTGCTACTGTAAAGTCTTATCATTGTACACGAGACAATGATGCAGTTTCCAGACCGAACTGTTCCCTATTCATTATCTAATTGTTGCTCTAACAATGACTAGACCCTGTCACAGTGATCAGTCCCATGTTAGTTTAGTGTCTGTTTACATCAGCTAACGAATTTGGAAAATTTGATTTGTACTTGCTCTAACCATAGATATTTATACACTATGCCCTAACTATGACTAGACCCTTTAGACAGTGATCAACCCCTGTCTCTGAGCTGTGGGAAGCATTCTATAAATCGTCCTGTGAGTGTGTTTGGTTAATTTACTAGTATAGCTGATGCATTTTTCCGTTTACGTTAGCTTGCTTATATAGTAAACGCATTTGGAAAAAATGTAGATTTTTCTACAAAGTTTTTCTCTATTCTTGCTCTAACTCTGACTAGATCATTTCTCAGTGATCATCCCCTGTCTCTGAGCTGTAGGAAGCATTCTGATCACCTTCAATGTGAGTGTGTTTGGTTAGTTTACATAATTGTAATTATAATTGTACACACCAACAGGAGGTGCAAAAGGGGAAGGGTAAACAGACAATACACAAATAATTATATTTTTCCATTTACGTTAGCTTGCTTAGTAAACGCATTTGGAAAAAAAATGAAAATTGTTCCCTATTCATCCAATTATTCTATAGCTATGAATAGATCCTTTCTCAGCAATCAACCCCTGCTACTGAGCTGTAGGAAGCATTCTGATCTGTGAGTGTGTTTGATTAGTTTACATAGACCATAATATTATTAATTTTTCCATTTGCGTTAGCTTGTTAAGTAAACGCATTTGGAAAAAATATACAAAGTTTTTCTCTATTCAGCCAATTCTTGCTCTAACTATGACTAGATCATTTCTCAGCAATCATCCCCTATCTCTGAGCTGTAGGAAGCATTTTAATCACCCTGTGAGTGTGTTTGGCTAGTTTACACAATTTTTTCCGTTTACGTTAGCTAACGGATTTGGAAAAAAATGTACAAAATTGTTCTCTATTCATCCAATTCTTGCTGTAACCATGACTAGATCCTTTCTAAGTGATCATCCCTGTCTCTGAGCTGTAGTATATAATACTATATGATTGCATTATACTAGTGGAAGAAAGAATTTCAGAAGTACAATGTTCACCAAGGACCATTCTGGTTTTGCATAGCTCAAATGCAATACAAACTGATAGGCATGCATTTTGACCTGGAGGTATTATCATTATTTATTGGAGTAGCACATATTTTAAGACCATTAATTCAGTACTGTAACAGTTAATATCACATGCATGCACATACCAGGCATATACAAAGATGATTTGCAGCACAGGATAGTGAAGGTGTGTGTGTGTGTGTGTGTGTGTGTGTGTGTGTGTGTGTGT
>CAXIPT010000023.1:64216-106516 GCA_964030475.1 Tethya wilhelma
TCAATCTGACCAGCATTCCTATCTTGTTTGCTCACTTTTTTACGATTTGGCCATTCCTATGTTTACATTACATTTCTAATGTTTTTTGTACTTGTTTGTTCTATTTTTTTTTGAAATAATTGTTTATAATATCAGTATAATACAGTTTTTAGCCTGAGCAGAGAACTTGATCCCGGCTACAGTACAGTCATGCCTTTTACACAGCTGAAACACTGAAATCCCAAGTTGAATCTGATATATATGTGTCTTGTTAGCTATAGATAACTTCCCTACTGAAGAACTGAACACAGAGAACGAGAAAATAGGACAGAACTTGGAGTACTACTTGTGACGGGCATCTTGCAATAAATTCCAAATAACGCACACTTAAATATGGAAAGGGTCGTTAAGCTAGCTAGCTTATGAATAATTTATGGTTTACAAAATAATGGCTGCCATACAGAGAAAGCGCTTTTCGTCTTGTATTGAGCCACTCGACGAGTGACACAGAAAACCGATGCCAAAAGCGAATGAAGACCAACATACCAAGTTTATTCGTTCAAGAATTAGCTTCTATAAGTGTACAATCTTCGAGAAAAGCCGTGACATAACAGAAGAAGAAGAAGAAGAAGATGGAGAAAACTGGAGGTTTGGCATATTTTAGTTTGATACTTTAGCGATGGTTTTAGGCCATGTTTTTAAGCTTGTTAGAAAGAGAATGAACTAAATAGTAGCTTGAGAAGCCTTTTAGTGCCAAGCGCTCAGTTTTTGCAGAGTTATTCGCGTGAATATTTGTATTGCGCTAATGGGCCATCCGTGCCATTCCTATGTACCCAGTACTACCGTACTGGGAATAGTCTATCGTTCTTTAGATTAAGAAACAACCCCAGTCATTATCCACCTATCAGCATTCCTCTCAACTTACGAGAGCTAGACTGGCCATAGCCAAGAACAGGATTTCATATGATGCAAATTTGCAACTTTTGTTATTGTCAATAGTGAAGGAAAGCCAAATGTTGTATGGTAGTTTCCATCTGAGACCTGTTCCTCTCCAGCAACTGGTGATTGTTGCCATATGCTTTCAGCTAAGTTCAATGTTGGCATTTAACCATTATTTCCAAAGAAAGTAAATCTTACACAACTAACACTACGTCACCAAGACAAGAAATCTGGATGGAAACAGCCACATCCTAGAGATTCCACTGTGACTCCAGTACCGAATGCAAACCAGACTTCAACTCTTGCAGTATTATAATTTCCAAAGAGTAGACTGATGCCGAGACCTCAACTGGTGGCAGTGTTCCCAAGAGCAGAACTCTACTGGTGCTCAACTGGTGCAGTTTCCCAAGAGCAGACCTCTACTTTATGCCCAGACCTCTTCTCTTATGATCTTGGTCAATCAATTGGAAGAATCCCTTTCTTTTCCGTCTATGGAGAACTGGTACTGATGAGCTTCTGTAGTTGTCTGAAGAGGACAATTTTGATGTGAGTATGTGTGTATGCAAATACTATGCATATAGTAAATTAATTAATTACAGGACTTTGGTTTTCCATTATAGCCTATTTGAGGATGAAGATGAGTGTGCACTGAGTAAAAATGAAGATGTTGCTTGGATTCATAGCAGAGAATACCACAGTTAAGCTGTACCATGTGATGCTTTTGATGTTGTTATCCTGACCAGTACCATGTATACTGAATTTGATGATTTTCAGAATTATAAGCACCTGGTCCATTGAAGTTATTGAACATAAAAAAATTATAATGGCTGACATTGTGGTGACTGCAGGCCAAGAGCCTCCCCGGTATGAGTGCTGCGGCTTGTTGCTGGTGACTCAAGCTAGGAGGGTCTGGGGGCATGTCCCCCAGAAAATTTTTGCATTTTGCAAGTTCTAAGGTGAATTCTGGGGCATATTTCAGTCTTAAGCAACGCTTCAGTCTTGTAGATTTACTGACTTGATTCTGCTGAGATAAAAGTTAACCTTACCTAACTTACTATGGATTACAGGCTTAGCAGAATACAGTCTCAGTCTCTGCTCGAGCTTAGGACATGTACATTAATTCAAGCATAATCAGTGCTACGTAGCGTATCCAATAAGCTGTAGCGTTAATCAGAGTGCTAATAGTTTTAGCTATAGCGCTACGTAAAATAAGTGGGAGGGGCTACCAAAAGGGGTGTAACAGGTGTGCATTAACAAGAGAATTAAAGTGAAAATGACTCTGAGCGTGTACGTAGCTGTTGAAAGCTTACGGCCATGGCCATAGCTGCTGCACCTATGCCGCTGGCCCTGGACTGTCTTTATGCTATGCTATAGAAGTCTGGCATTCCCATTTCCTGTTCCTGTGTGCTAAGCAAAGAACTTCAACTGGAAACTGCCTATGGGGTGCTATGTTCACCAAAATTAGTAAACTTAGTGGTATTTGCATATGTTGAGGGGATATATAAATACCAAGTGGTATATATCTAAATACAAAGGTGAATATATTATACCATCGGTGATAAATAAATACCACAAGGGATATATGAATACAAAAGGAGATTTATAGGAGATTTATAAATACTGTGAATATGAAGCCCGGAGATAGCCTGTATAAATAAAACAAGCTATATAGGGATGTCCAAAATTAATGACTATTACATGGATCCCAGTCACATGACTTGATCAGAGATCACATCATGGCATGCAGGCTCAATACACAGTCCAGTCTGTGTTCATCTTTACTAAATATGGTGATAGGAGGCTCTATATTATAACAACTCAGAGCACAGTAACTTCATGTAATAGTTAAAGCACGAGTGCGCACGTGCTTTAACTAGATTAAATCCCACTTTGCAAGCAGGAAATGAACATCTCGCTATTGGTCAGCGCTTGCTTGACAACCAAAGCGAAAAAGAATGGTCTCATAGTTACAGCATATTCAGTTCAAAAGTAGTAAAATTGTGTTCACTGCTGGTAGTTTCTTCTTTGAAGCTTCTTGATTTCAAGGTCACCCTTCGTGCTTTGACATTTGCCACAACTGGAAATGGTAGTTCACAGGTAGCTACATCTAGCTAGCTTAGCTAGCTAGCTATAACTGAGGCCTCGACAACAAGAAACTCAGATGGCGAGCTGAAACACTGGCAACACCTAGCGTTTTTCGGTACAAACTTTGTAATGGTCTTTGGGACTCGAGAACAAGAAGAAAATGAAAGGGCCGGGCTACAGTACTGGCAGCTAGAGCAGCAATCATCTGTGACAGCACCTAGTGTTTTCTGTACAAACCGAGGTTTGTACACAAGTAAAAAAAAACATTGGAAATGTAATGAGACACGGGAATGGCTAAATCGTACAAAGAATGCAAACAAGATGGAATGGCTGTTAGAGTGTAAGCAGAATTCTTCCTTTTTAAGTCTCTCATTTTGAAGAATTCCTTACACACTCTAACAGCCATTCCATCTTGTTTGCGTTCCTTTTATGATTTAGCCATTCCTGTGTCTCATTACATTTCCAATGTTTTTTTACTTGTTTGTTCTCGTTTTTCCATTATTCTACAAATCACATTTGAGTTGGTATGTGTAGCTAGCTACTTAATAGTGTGGCAAGCCAGACTGTGGTCGGGCTGCTGAGTAAGTCAAGTTGTGTAGCCTGTTTGATACTGAAGTGAAACACACTTAGGAGGCAGGAGCTGTATCATAAGATTTACTTGCCTTTCTATATGTTTAAGTAAAAAAAAACATTGGAAATGTAATGAGACATAGGAATGGCCAAATCGTAAAAAGAAGGCAAACAAGATGGAATGGCTGTCTGAGTGTGTGCCGAATTCTTCCTGTGTGGGCTGCATATAGTACTCTCTTTCCATGTTGAGTCCCTCATGTTGCCCATAGGAATAATTCTTTACACACTCTGCCAGCCATTCCATCTTGTTTGCCTTCTTTTTACGATTAGGCCATTCCTATGTCTCATTACATTTCCAATGTTTTTTTTTACTTGTTCTCATCTTTTCATAATTCTACAAATCACATTGAGTTTGTGTGTATAATTATGGTAGTTACTTGTACACTAATGATCAGCATGGAGACTGAAGTAATCTCAGGAGGCTGAGCTCTATTAATTGCTTTGCTCATCTTATAATTAATATATATATAATCTTATAATTATATATTGAAGACTGAAAGGTTACAGAGAGTCCAGCACAACCAGAAATCTTCAGGTAAAGCAAGCAGGCAGCGAACATTTGGATTCCAAATAACGCACACTTTGAATGGCTGCCATACGGAGAAGCGCTTTTCGCTTTGTATCTAGCCATTCAACAGGAGACTCAAGCACACGATACCAAAAGCACGTAAAGACACTGGTACCAAGTTTGTTCGTTCAAGAATCAGCTTCTAAAAGTGAACAGTCTTCGAGATACGCTGAAATAACATAGAAGAAGAAGAAGAAGAAGAAGAAGAAGGAGAAAATTGGAGGTTTGGCATATTTTAGTTTGGTACACTAGCGATGGTTTTAGGCCATGTTTTTAGGCTTGTTAGAAAGAGAATGAGCTAAATAGTAGCTTTATAAGCCTTTTAGTGCCAAGCACTCAGTTTTTGCAGAGTTATTCACGTGAATATTTGCATTACGCTAATGGGCCATCCGTGCCATTCCTATGCACCCAGTACTACTGTACTGGGAATGATAATCAAGGTCCTGATTCATCTCTTAAGAAGAGCAACCAGGTATCACAAAAATAGTTCCAGGCAAGTTGCATTTGAATTCCAAATAAAGCACACTTTTGTGTGAGGAAAGGGTCGTCAATTTGAATTTTCTAGAAGCTAATGAATTATGCATGAGTGTAGAAATTATTAGCGGCCATATGGAGGAGGCGCTTTTCGCCTTGTATTTAGATACTTAAGGAGAGGCGCCAAAAACCGATGGCAAAAGCGACTGTACCGGAAGAAACCAAGTTCATTCGTTCAAGAATCAGCTTCTAAAAGTGAATAGTCTCTGAGAAAAGTCGAGCCAAGATAGAAAAAGAAGAAGAAGAAGAAGAAGAAGAAGAAGAAGAAGATGGAGAAAATTGGAGGTTTGGCATATTTGTGTTTGTTATCGTTTTAATTTTGGGCTCATTAGAAAGAAAATAAGCTAAATAGTAGCTTAAGAAACCTTTTAGTGCTAAGCGCTCAGTTTTTGCAGAGTTATTTGTGTGAATATTTGTATTGCGCTAATGGGCCATCCGTGCCATTCCTGTGTACCCGGTACTACCGTACTGGGAATACTACATAACACAGTAGTCTATTCACCTCCTAAATACTAAAGACTAAAAGGTTACAGAGAGTCCAGCACAACCAGAAATCTTCTTCAGGTAAAACAGGCAGGCAGTGAATATTCGGATTCCAAATAACGCACACTTGTCTACCTGGAAAAGGGTCGTCAATTTGACTTTATGAATTTATGCATGATGTAGAAATGAATGGCTGCCATACGGAGAAGTGCTTTTTGCCTTGTATCTAGCCATTCAACGGGAGACTCGAGCACACGATACCAAAAGCACGTGAAAACAATGGTACCAAGTTTGTTCGTTCAAGAATCAGCTTCTGAAAGTGAACAGTCTTCGAGATACGCTGAAATAACATAGAAGAAGAAGAAGAAGAAGGAGAAAATTGGAGGTTTGGCATATATTAGTTTGGTACCTTAGCGATGGTTTTAGGCCATGTTTTTAGGCTTGTTAGAAAGAGAATGAGCTAAATAGTAGCNCATTAGCAGAGGCCTTTAAACTTTCCTTCAAGGATCGAATGAACCTCTCGGCCAATCCATTAGAGGCAGGATGGTACGGAGCACTTTTCACATGTTTTACTCCATTCCTCTTCACAAACTCTTTGAAATCCTCTGCAATAAATTGTGGTCCATTGTCCGTGACGATGTGCTCGGGCAAACCATGAGAGGCGAACCACTCTCTCAAAACATCCAGTGTCTTAGTCACGACTGTAGATGACATAATCCGGACTTCTGGCCACTTTGAATATGCATCAATGACTACTAGGAACGTTGCTCCCTGAAATGGACCAGCAAAGTACAGGTGGACTCATTGCCATGGTTTGGTTGGCCACACCCATGGTGTCAGTGGTACAGTAGGTGGACTCTGCTTGACAGCCTGACAAGACTGACATGACTTTGCAAGACGTTCAATTTCACTGTCCAATCCAGGCCACCAAAAATAACTCCTTGCCACAGACTTCATACGTGTCATGCCTGGATGATCTCTGTGTAACTCATCCAGCAATTGATCCTGCAACTTCTTGGGTACGATCACTCGTATGCCTCGTAACAGGCACCCTTCCTCCACTGTTAACTCAGTTCGTTTGTCATAAAAGGATCGGAGACATTGCGGGACCTTACTAGGCCAGCTTGTTCGGGTGAAACGGTACACCTTGCTGAGCAAGGGGTTGGATCTGGTAGCATCTCGCAACTGTGGTACAGTCACTGGTAGGGCTTCCATCTGAGAGATATAAAAATGCGGGCCTCTGAACTCTCTTCTGCTGATGAAACAGCTTTGAGTGGTAAACGAGAAAGAGCATCGGCATTAGCATGATCACAGAGTTCAGAGTTTTGGGAAATCTGATAGTAGCTTGAGATACTGGTTTGATATGTCTTACTTTTGGAGAGAAGGACTGGGTGAGTATTTAGGATGAAGGGATTATGTGGCCATTCTGTTTTCTGGTAGTCTTCACAATGACTTTCACGTATCATATAGCTAAATTTCTGTAGAAGTGAAAATGGAAAATAAAAAACAGATACCAATTCCAGTTTTCAAAAAATACCTTTAGGAGCAAATCAAACTCCAAGAAATATTTTAAATTCTCAACTTGGGTGCATGCATGAATATGGAAACTAAGAAATATAGCACATTTTTCTTAAGTGAAAAATTAATGTAAAATAAAAAAACAGATACCAATTCCAGTTTTCCAAGAAATACCTTTAGGAGCAAATCAAAATCCGAGAAATAGTTGAAGTTCTCAATTTAGGTTCATACATGAATATGGAACTAGGAAATAATTATAGCTAATTCATGAAGCTATATATAAAAATTCAAAAACATTGAAAATGTAACTGAGACACAGGAATGGCAATAAATCATAAAAAGAACGCAAACAAGATGGAATGGCTGTGAGTGTGTAGAATTCTTCCTGTATGGGCTGCATTTAACAATCTCCTTATTGAGTCTCTCATTTTGCCCACAGGAAGAATTCCTTANTCTGCACACACACTCAACAGCCATTCCATCTTGTTTGCGTTCTTTTTATGATTTAGCCATTCCTGTGTCTCAGTTACATTTCCAATGTTTTTTAAACTTGTTTGTTCTCATTTTTCCATAATTCTACAAATTACATTTGAGTTGGTTTGAGTAGCTAGCTACTGAGCTAGTAGTCTGGCAAACCAGACTCACTGAGCCAGTGGTGGGCTCAGTGCTGAACTCAGTGGTAAGTTGCAGCCTGCTTGATACCAGGCTGAAGTGAAACACACATCTCAGTCATTTGGAGGCAGGAGCTGTATCATAAGATTTACTTGCCTTTCTATATGTTATGATAACCAAAGTCCTGATTCATCTCTTAAGAAGAGCAACCAGGTATCACAAAATAGTTCCAGGCAACTTCAGTGCATTTAATTCCAAATGACGCACACTTTTTTTGTGTGGAAAGGGTCGTCAATTCGAATTTTCTAGAAGCTAATGAATTATGCATGAGTGTAGAAATTACTGGCGGCCATATGGAGGAGGCGCTTTTCGCCTTGTATCTAGCTACTCAATGAGAGGCGCTAAAAACCGATGGCAAAAGCGACTGTACCGGAAGAAACCGAGTTCGTTCGTTCAAGAATCAGCTTCTAAAAGTGAATAGTCTCTGAGAAAACTTGAGCCAAGATAGAAAAAGAAGAAGAAGAAGAAGAAGAAGAAGAAGATGGAGAAAATTGGAGGTTTGGCATGTTTGTGTTTGTTACTTTAGCGATGGTTTTAGGCTATGTTTTTGGGCTCATTAGAAAGAGAAAGAGCTAAATAGTAGCTTTAGAAGCCTTTTAGTGCTAATCGCTCAGTTTTTGCACAGTTATTCGCGTGAATATTTGTATTGCGCTAATGGGCCATCCGTGCCATTCCTGTGTACCCAGTACTACCGTACTGGGAATATGCACACAATAGATATCCAAAATTAAGTGCAGTATATCTATAATGTGGTTTTAGCTGGTGTACAATAGTAATAGTGTCACAGCCTCCAAGTTAATGTGTTAATTCTGGGACATCCCTTTAATTCTGGTACAAAATTTGATCATAGAACAAGTCACCTGATATTCTGCATGGATATGTTGAACATCTACTATTCCCAGTACGGTAGTACTGGGTACACAGGAATGGCACGGATGGCCCATTAGCGCAATACAAATATTCACGCGAATAACTCTGCAAAAACTGAGCGCTTAGCACTAAAAGGCTTCTTAAGCTACTATTTAGCTCTTTCTCTTTCTAATGAGCCCAAAAACATGGCCTAAAACCATCGCTAAAGTAACAAACACAAACATGCCAAACCTCCAATTTTCTCCATCTTCGATCTTCTTCTTCTTCTTCTTCTTCTTCTTCTATCTTGGCTGAACTTTTCTCAGGGACTATTTACTTTCAGAAGCTGATTCTTGAACAAATGAAGTTAGTTTCTTTCGGGACAGTCGCTTTTGCCATCTGTTTTTAGCGCCTCTCATTAAGTAGCTAGATACAAGGCGAAAAGCGCCTCCTCCATAAGGCCGCCATTAATTTCTACACTAATGCATAGCTTCTAGAACATTCGAATTGACAACCCTTTCCACACACAAAAGTGTGCGTTATTTGGAATTAAATGCACTGCCTGGAACTGTTTTGTGATACCTGGTTGCTCTTCTTAAGAGATTAATCAGGACTTTGATTATCATAACATATAGAAAGGCAAGTAAACCTTATGATACAGCTCCTGCCTCCAAATGACTGAGATGTGTGTTTCACTTCAGTATCAAGCACAACTTACCAGTTCAGCAACCCGCCGCTGGCTCAGTGAGTCTGGCTTACCAGACTACTAACTACACACACCAACAATTTGTAGAATTATGGAAAAATGAGAACAAACAAGTAAAAAAAAACATTGAAAATGTAATGAGACACAGGAATGGCTAAATCGTAAAAAGAACGCAAACAAGATGGAATGGCTGTTAGAGTGTGTAAGGAATTCTTGCTGTGGGCAAAATGAGAGACTCAATAAGGAGATTGTTAAATGCAGCCCATACAGGAAGAATTCTGCACACACTCTTAACAGCAATTCCATCTTGTTTGCGTTCTTTTTACGATTTAGCCATTGCTGTGTCTCATTACATTTTCAATGTTTTTTTTACTTGTAGACAAATAAAGAAGCTTATCAATAGCTTCTATATGTAATTTCAAGTTGTTTTAGCAGATACTTGCCAGTTGTCCATTTATTTCTAAATAGCATCCATATAGATTTTTCTAATAGCCTTGTAGTGTGCAATCTTGTTAAACAATTAAACAACTGTCAGAATATTAAATACAGCAATATCAAATTACACACAAAAGTTTACAATAAATTTCTTTCAATGATTATTCACTCAAACTTGCTTGCTTACACATCTAAGTGCCTAAAACCAGTGAAAACGCTAACAATAAATGTTTGATAATCGATTGCTCGACCTCAATGATTTGACGGTTTCGTTTAAGACACTGCTGCCTGCAATCAGCTCCTCTCTTGGAATATTAATAGCAAGAGAACTGAACTTTCTGATCTCCAGATTGGGTAGCTCTACCACAAGTTTACAGGTTGCTTTGAGTTGCCGTCCGTGATGTGATTTTTTGGGCCGACTATTGATTATTTCGGACACACCCTTTAATTGTGCCAGAAAGCGTTACAGAAAGGGGGTGGGGCTGGATGTTTGCACAACCTGGAGTAGATTTTCATGAGCAGTCTAATGGTGATAGTCTCAAAGCAGCAACGCCCACAGGTAAGTCAGAATAGCGTGCGATAATTGATGGTATCTGAGCATTGATCGCTTACCCTACTATATGCATTTTGGGTAGGACAGTTGCTTGAGGGAAGTGTCATCTATAATATGTCATAAATCGTTCGATTTTAGTTCCTACATGTAAAGTGTTAGCAATGGCGTATGCATTTTTGTGTCTGTGTATTCCCAGTACGGTAGTACTGGGTACATAGGAATGGCACTGATGGCCCATTAGCGCAATACAAATATTCACGCGAATAACTCTGCAAAAACTGAGTGCTTGGCACTAAAAGGCTTCTTAAGCTACTATTTAGCTTTTTCTCTTTCTAATGAGCCCAAAAACATGGCCTAAAACCATCGCTAAAGTACCAAACTAAAGTATGCCAAACCTCCAATTTTCTCCTTCTGATTCTTCTTCTTCTTCTTCTATCTTGGGTCAACTTTTCTCACAGACCGCTCACTTTCAGAAGCTGATTCTTGAACGAATAGACTCGGTATCTTTGTCTTCACGTGCTTTTTGCATCGGTTATTTGCCTCTCTAGCCTAATCTCTAGATACAAGACGAAAAGCGCCTTCTCCATATGGCAGCCATTCATTTCTATACTCATTAATAATTCATTAGCTACTTTGGAAATCAAGTTGATGACCCTTTCAAAAGAGACGGGGCGAAAACACAAAGAGAAAGGTATAAAAAAATTGCTTAGCAAGAAAACTGCATACTAGCATTACTTGGGTTGGTGGGTGGGAGTATTAAACAAGCGGAGAAAGGTAAAAACTAGGGCATGGGCCAGGTATAACTATAAAAATTGTTAAGCAAGCATAATAAAATCAAACTTACTTGGGTTGGTGGGTGGGAGTATTAAAACAAGCGGAGAAAGGTAAAAACTAGGGCATGGGCCAGGTATAACTATAAAAATTGTTAAGCAAGCATAATAAAATCAAACTTACTTGGGTTGGTTGGTGGGAGTATTAAAACAAGTGGAGAAAGGTAAAAACTAGGGCATGGGCCAGGTATAACTATAAAAATTGTTAAGCAAGCATAATAGAATCAAACTTACTTGGGTTGGTGGGTGGAACAAGCGGAGAAAGGTAAAAACTAGGGCATGGGCCAGGTATAACTGTAAAAATTGTTAAGCAAGCATAATATTAAAATCAAACTTACTTGGGTTGGTGGGTGGGAGTATTAAACACTGAGAAAGGTAAAAACTAGGGCATGGGCCAGGTATAACTGTACAAAATTGTTAAGTAAGCATACTTAAGGCCAGACAAACTTGATTTGTTGATTCTCATCAACCATTTCCTGGAATTAGGTGAGGGAGGGTGGTCATTTTTCATTATTTCATTATTTGATTTTCATTGAACCAGGCCGCTGTCTTGTGTTGAAATAACAAGAGATTCGTAAAAAGTTTCCTCGAGATGACTGGCTTCAGCCATGGCCACGCAGGTTGCAGATCGATCGTGCATGCGGCTTGCCAAGGCCACGCACATACGATTACAAATGGTCACGTGATTATTAATTATTAAAATAGGGGGCGTGCCCTTTGCAAAACGCAATAATGAAAGTTGAGGCGGTGTGTTTGAACTAGAAGCTGGCACTGATGAGAATCAACAAATCAAGTTTGTCTGGCCTAAAGATAAATCAAAGTATTACCTGGGTTGGTGGGTGGGAAAAAAAAAAAAAACAGAGAAAGGTAAAAACTAGGGCATGGGCCAGGTATAACTGTATAAAANTATTGATTGGAGGGGAGAAGGCAAAATGCAGGTACGATGATTCACGGACAGTGTATGTAAAGATCACAAATGTTGGTTTATGAGGTGAGTCAGGCTTGGTCATGAATATCTTGTGCACCCCCACCGCATTAGAGATTGTACCGGAATCAAAATACTTTGAGAGATCGGTGACGTTACTGAAGACCAAGAAGAGAAACGGTGAGGAACTCGTGTATTCTAGCTCAGGATGGAGCTTTAGCTGAAAATGAACTCTTGAACCTTCAACCATGTAGCGATCAATCACACTATCCGGAAACATCGGAATACAGTCACTTGGACTACTCTCTGAAAACGGGTATGGCAAAAGGTAGCATTCACCAGCAGATATCATACAGTTGGGAGTAACGGGAAGGACAGTCCTTTTCATTCTGCTGCGATATTTTTTGGTCTCTTGGGCTGGGATAGCAGTACAGACAATATCCCCATATGGCTGTTCTCCTTGATTCGGACACTCCCATACTCTCCAAGCTGAGTAGAACATACGAGTCACAGTAGAGGTGCTATCCACAATCTCGACAGTAGCATTCATGTAAAGCTGGTTTCGAATTACGAGGCTTGAGTCATCGTGAAAAATTATTGTCACGAGAACTCCTCCAACAAAAATGGCCGCAATCTTCAGGAGTGTCATAAGGATGTCACAATGAGAAGGCCTAGGAAAGCATGTACACATACAAACATATGAATAAACACGTTTACATATGGAGAAGTTTGCAATGAAAATGGACATTTCAACTACAAGTTGTTGATTAATCAAGCCTTTGATGCCATTATGTGTTAAATAATGTAAAGAAATTCTTGCACTAATTCGCACTTAATGGATCAAAAGAAACCATGGTAACATACTCTGTATGTTGACTGAGATGTCCCCATATATATACCTTAAAAAATACTCGTGTAAACAACCTTCATTTTTAATGAAATTATGTCAAAAGAATCCTTATGAATCACTCTATGAAAGCCTGAGTTAAGGATTTTGATATTGTCATTCAAATCAGAAAAATGCAATTCAGAATTGAATATCAACACTTTTTGACCCCATTTTGTACACATTTAGCATATGTAACATGTTTCTATTTGTTGCTAGTTACTCAACTTAATGCCAATTAAAATAGGAAATTTTGGTCTCTACTTGTGCCATAGATGTCACAGAACACAGAATCACTTTAAGGATCATGTTCTGAGTAAAACATTTTATAAAAATTAGTCCAAAATCAGGACAAATTTTTTGCAAAACCTATACAAAAAGGTGTGACCAACTGAGAATTGAGGCAAATGTCCTCACACTTCTCCATATGTTCTACGTGTATATATAATGTACTGTAGGCATTAATTTGAACAACAAATTAATATGACATGTACACATGCAGTAGTTGATCAATGTAAGGAGATTAGCATATTTGCATCAAATGAGCTCTGTATACATATTAGTATAGTGGGCACTAATTGGAACGCTTACATTTGGAGTCCATGGACTTGTTTAGTTTCGCTATACACAGCTCCTTTAACATCTTTAACATTTGCTGCCAAGCGGACAAGATGTTTTCCACCAGTGGGCATCTCAAATATGCTTTCTTGGTTTTCTGTGTCTTCAACTTCTAACTATGATGTCACCACGTAGGTACAGTGCCGCAGTAGTTTTCTAAGATTAATCTGATTGGTTGTCTGATAATGACGTCATTTGCTAGTATATGCCGTAATATAGTAGTGCAAGCAATTTTAATTATGCGCGTGTAAAGAAAAATTGAAAATAAATCAGTCACAAAGAAGGAAACTTAATTTGAAGAGACGGGGCGAAAACACAAAGAGAATGGTATAAATAACTTTTTAAAAAATTGCTTAGCAAGAAAACTGCATACTAGCATTACTTGGGTTGGTGGGTGGGAGTATTAAACACACAGAGAAAGGTAAAAACTCAGTAGGTGTCCAACCGGCGTCAAATTTCAAGAGTAGCAAATCAGTTGAAGTCATTGCTAGTTATTTGTGTAGACCTACTATAGGTCAACTGAAAAATATATCTGGTTTGATGCAATCACGCATTGTTTTCCTTTGCGAGGCATTTCACTAAAAACACAAATTCGCAAATAATAAGCACGTGACCAAAACTTAGTGCCATACTAGGTCCACTCAGTATATATACAATAGCAAATTTAGTGAGGCCTAGCTGTAAGCAATGTTCTAGGACTATGTTATCTTTTTATGAGTGTTTGCAAGATTCTTACTGCTTGTGACAAATGCGGCAATAGCACGCTGTGTACGTGCATGCGTAAACACGTGTACAATATTCTGGTCAATTTGATGTTGGACACCCTACAGTAGGGCATGGGCCAGGTATAACTGTACAAAATTGTTAAGTAAGCATACTTAAAGATAAATCAAAGTATTACCTGGGTTGGTGGGTGGGGAAAAACACACAGAGAAAGGTAAAAACTAGGGCATGGGCCAGAAATAACTGTACAAAATTGTTAAGTAAGCATACTTAAAGATAAATCAAAGTATTACCTGGGTTGGTGGGTGGGGAAAAACACAAAGAGAAAGGTAAAAACTAGGGCATGGGCCAGGTATAACTGTAAAAAAAATTGCTGATTTTCTACATCACTATATACAGAGTCTTGGTTGACATGCACAGTCACAAACTTACACACATACACAACTTCAGGTGCAAGGCATCCTCACATCTGAATACTCACCCAGTCCTTCTCTCCAAAAGTAAGACACATCAAACCAGTATCTCAAGCTACTATCAGAATTCCCAGAACTCACTCAAGTCATGGCTCCTGACACACCTGTGAAGCATGAAGTCTGCCACCATATTGAAACCACTAGTCCACCAGTCGCAGCATGGCCAAGACATCTGGCACCTGACCATCTCAAGGCAGCAAAACATGCAGGAATTCGAACACATGCTCTAACTGGGAATCATTCGCCCATTTTCCAGCCCCTAGTCCTCTCCATTCCACATCATGATGGTGCCCAGGAAAACACCTGGTGACTGGAGACCTTGTGGTGACTACAGAGCTCTCAACTATGCGACAATACCAGATAGATATCCTGTACCTCACATTCATGATTTTTCTTCCTCCCTACAGGGTGCCACAGTGTTCTTGAAGCTTGACCTGGTTCGAGCTTACCAACAAATTCCAGTGGCACCAAAAGACGGCCATCACCACACTTTTCGGACTGTTCGAGTTTGTGAAGATGCCATTTGGACTCAGAAACGCTGCTCAAGCCTTCCAATGGTTCATGGAACAGGTACTTCGTGGTCTACTATTTGCCTATGCATATTTTGATGATGTTCTAATTACAAGTTCAAGCCCAGAAGAACACCTCAAACACCTATGACTCGTGTTTGAGCGCCTGGCTGAAAATGGTATTGTCATCAACCCCAACAAATGCATCTTTGGCCTACCAGAACTGGACTTCCTCAGACATCACATCAGCCGCTATGATATCTCTCCCCTCCCTGAGAAAGTTCAGGCTGTGCATGAGTTTCCACAACCACAACCTATACTCATCAACTCCGCCTGCTCATAGGACTCATGAACTTCTATCTACTTCCTCACTGTGCCGAACTAATGCAACCATTGCAACCATTGCATTCTCTCCTTCCTGCAGGCAAAGCCAAATCACAAACGGTATATATCACTTGGACTGAATCTGCAGTTGCTGCCTTCAATGCCACCAAGGAAGCACTTGCCAATGACTCCCTACTCTCATACCCCATGTAGATGCCCCCACCTGTCTCATGACTGATGCTTCATGCAGACACTGCAGTTGGTGCGTCCTACAGCAGCACATCAACTACACATGCCAACCCATCTCATTCTCCTCCATGAAATTGACACCAGCAGAAACACGCTACAGGACCTTTGACAGAGAGCTATACTTGCTATCTAGCTCTCCAACAAACATTTCCATCACTTCCTGGAAGGACGTACATTTCAGGTACTCACAGACCATAAACCCCTCCCATTCACTCTCAACTCTTGTTCTGGTCGATATTCACCATGACAAGCTCAACACCTTGACTGCATCTATCAATTCACCAACAGTATTCATCACGTTCATGGACTGGACAGTTCTGTTGCTGATGCGTTATCCCATATTGAGTCAAATACTCTAATGTCTGGTCATCCACCTACTGTCGATTTTGCAGTAATGGCTGAGTCACAAGTAACAGATCATCAAATTCGCTCATTGCAGTCTTCACCCAACTCTACCCTCATCGTGGAAGCTGTCAAGTTCCACTTCCTAATTCTACTCACCCTCTCTACTGCGACACTTCTACAGATGTTCAATGACCCCAGTTCCACAAGCTCGGAGACGTACTGTTTTCATTCTCTCTCACTGCTAGATTTGTATGGCCTGGTATCAATTCTGATGTTCATCGCTGGACCAGATCTTGTGTACAATGTCAATGTGCTAAAATTCAACATCATACAAACCCTCATGCTCGATTCGACACCATCCACATTGACTTAGTTGGACCTCTACCGCCTAGACATGCTGGCCCAAAGCCGTCCCCAGCACCTCAATCACAGCTGAATCAGTGGCTCTCGCCTTCATCATGTCACTGATGACGCCAATTCGAATCACAACTCTGGTCAAAGCTGATCTCTCTTCTTGGCTGTAAACGCTCTAGAACAACCGCTTACCATCCTCAATCTAATGGTATGGTGGAAAGATTCCATCGGCAACTCAAAGCCGCTCTCAAGGCTCCACTCATTCTACTAGGTATACGAACAGCTCTCAAAGAAGACATTTTTTTCTACTGCTGCAGAGATTGTTTACGGAACCACTCTTCTGTTGGCTGGAGAATTTTTCGCTCCTTCAACGACAGACTTTCTACCTGCTCCTTCAGATTTCCTCTACAAACTAACACACGTTTCCAACACATCACACCAACCACACTATACGTTTGACTATACAAACTCCAATATTCCTGGTCAGCTTTCGACTGTGACACACGTATTTGTTCGTCATGACGCAGTTCGAAAACCTCTACAACCACCATACGATGGACCCTACCCTGTGGTCAAACGAACTAACAAACATTTCACCATCAACATCAATGGTTGTCAAGAGACTATCTCCATTGATTTCTTGAAACCAGCACACCTTGATGTCGCTGAACAGTCAAATCAATCTGAAGATCATTCTCATTCATCTACCACTTCACCACCTTCACCTTCACCTTCACCTACACCCCCACCTATTCCCACCACACGCACCACTTGTTCAGGACGACATGTATGTTTTCCTGCATATCTTTCACATAATGTGCACATGTAAGACACTGGGGGAGTGATGCAGTGAACTCTTTACATAATTATTTTAGCTTATTTTTGTATAACTTTCACTAATTTTTGTACTCATGCTTTATTAGTTTTTGTCATCATTATACACATTGCATGCATATGGATTCTGTTTCTTTTTGAACACTGTCCTTATCTTTGTCTATTCACTATTCATGCATTTTCATTCTTTTGTGTACTAGACAACGCCCCACGCATTGCACACACATTGTGCACACATTAATCTAGTTTTGTCCACTCCATTCAATCAGTCTGTGCATCAATCTCTCTTGTTGTGCATTTGCTATTAACAATTTAATAAACATTTCATTGGTACTTTAACCAACAATGTTACAATGGTGTTGCCAGTAGGATAGTATACTGTGTTGCATATTGCTGCATGGTGTTGCCATGCAGTCAATGTACTGTGTCAATGCTAGTGTACTGTGTAGCCAATGGTAATGTACTGTAGTGTACTGTGTAGTCAATGCTAGTGTACTGTGTAGCCTCAATATTCAACTTGATGTACTGCCACGGTGTAGTCACTCACGGTACTGTGTAGCCAATGCTAATGTACTGTGTAGCCAATGGTAATGTACTGTGTAGTCAATGCTAGTGTACTGTGTAGGCAATGCTAGTGTACTGTGTAGGCAATATTATTGTATTGTGTAGTCAATGGTAGCTATATCAAAAGTTACTAGTACGAAATAGTGATCACGTGATCCAACCAATCAGATTAATCTTAGAAAAGTTAGCCGGTATAAGTCACATGCTTAGTAATTCAAACAATCTTAGATAGGTACTGCGGGAGACCTCGTCGGACCTCCTCCAGAGGAGGTACGACACGCGAGTGTCAATTAGCGCATTCCAATCACGTGACCAGTATAGTTTAGTATTGGATTTGGTCACGTGCACCTACTAAGACCGGGGCCAGGCAGAAATTACGTGCAAGATCTTACTTCAAAAAATAGCAAGATATTTCAAGATCTTGCTAGGAATTAATTTTCTTGCAAGATTTTGCAAGAAAATTAATTCCTTGCAAGATCTTGAAATATCTTGCTATTTTTTGTAGTAAGATCTTGCACGTAATTTCTGCCTGGGGATCGATACCTACTATGCTGAGTCTGTAAAAGCATTAGCCTCGTCCCCAGGCCCAAAAAGAAGGGCCTGGTACACACTGTTTGCGCATGCGCGTAATTATCGCCGTGAAACCACGTGGTTTTGAGAAGATTTTTGGGTGTGTTCATAGATGACGTATGTATATCCAACGCTCAACCAGTTTTAGGGGCCCTTAGAAAGCGTCTGTGAGCATATTTAGATTTATTAGTTATAGAGCAAATAATTAAGTAGTACCTCATTAGATCAAAAAGCTTACAACCGACATCTGGGTTGGCAAAGTTGAGAAATTGTCAGTGGTGAGTGTCTGTCTTGTGAAAATAGGACAAAATCTAATTCAAAGTCATAGATAGGTAGAAATACATCCAGCGATCTACTCTCAGCCAAAATCTTTGGCTAAAAATACTGCTATTCTGTGGATAACTTTTCCTCATACTTTTAGAATGGGGGTTCAAGGTACACTAATTGAGAAGTGACGTCAAAGTATACGGACGTACCACGGATAGTATACATTTTCCTTGGAATTCCGAAGATTGAGCGCATGCGCAAACAGTGTGTACCAGGCCCTTTCTTTCGGGCCTGGGGACGAGGCTAGTAAAAGCATTGAATTGACACTCGCGTGTCGTACCTCCTCTTGACCTCCTCTGTTTTGGGCCTGACTATAACTGGTCACATGCATGCTGCTGGTGGTCACATGCTCTGATGAATATTCATGACAAAAAAGTTCAGTGCTGAGCACACTATTACAAGCCTAGGCTATGGAAGATTTAGAAACAGTACGAGTTACCCCTCCAAGACCATTTCCTGGAGCTATATACGGTACTACAGTAATTATGCTTTTGGACTTATTTGGGTGGATAAGCATCCATCTATGAATATCATTGAAAGAAATATATTACTTGAGTATTGTAACTATATGCTTGTATACATCTTTGTCTAATTCCCGGTTTCTGTTGTGTTCTCTGTGTCTCAAGTTGTGAATCTACAGGCTGTAGCTATACTTGTATAGCTATACCTATGCTATAGCTATAGGTCCTGCGTCTCTTGTGTTCTCTGTATCTTGTGTATACTTCTATCATCTTGTATACAGTACCTAGCTCTATCGTACTCTCTGTGTCTCTTGTGTTCTCTGTATCTTGTGTATCTACTGTATAGAGGTTATGCACTGACGTCACGTAGCGCGCGTAAACCTAGCGACCGTTGCTAAGACGCCATTTTGAGTGTCAATTGATATTCATAGCCAGAGCAGTAATTAGTCAGAATGGCTTCCTGTGCAAGCTCTGTAAGTTCCACTGCGCACAAAACGCGAACAGAACACTAACATAACCTTTGAACTCATCCTGGAGTATTGAGAATAGCCCTGTGGAGTATTGATCAAGCTGTACCAGTGCTAAAGAGGCTAGCTGGATGGGACATAAAAGCTCTAAAATCCACACTCCCTATTATTTATTTGTTTCCCCAAATTAAGATAGTAGTGTTGTTGTGCACTCTGTATGGTGCTATCTACCAATCCGCAGAGTAAGTATCCGAATATGTCACTGTGTCGTAGAGTTGCTATGTTTGCATTTACCTGAATTTAAGTCTCAATTTGTATCAATCTGCAATCAAGCACACACACATACACACAGTCACACACGCTACAAAATTATTTGGGACATGGATGCTGGGCCGCAAAGCACACAAATCTAGCTAAATGGCTGAGCTATTAAATTTTTGTGTGTATTCGACTTTGAATGTACTTTATTGTTTATTTCCCTCTGACGGCCCTCATGAATGGATGTTGTTCACTGATTTCTCTTATTAAACATCTTGCTTTCAATCATTAGCTGGTTGACTCCTCTCTCAATCAGTTATAAATTCACACTCGGACTCCACCTGCAAACAGGGGGCCGAGGGGGGATCTATCTGGGGATCCCAGATAGATTTGTGTGCAGGTCCCTGTCTGAGGTTCACAGTATATAATAGCTTTTGAAGCAGTAGCACTCTCAGTTTAAGCTCTCTTATAGTGGGATAGCAGCTGTCAACGTTTCATTTCAAGACTCATGGTTTCACTGAGTGTCCTTTTGGAGTCTGATGTTCTCTCATATCTGCTCCATACCATCAGCATACTTTCTCTTCTTACTGCCTTTGGTGTGGGAGAATACAGAAGGCATATAATCAGGCAAGAGCTGGTCATTCCAGACAAAAAGTACGTGTTCGCTGCGGATCCAGGCCTCCAGTCTTTCCTCTCTACAGCAACTGTCTTTTACTTTGGATTTTCTGGAAAACGATACAAATGTTTCCCAGAGCCTCTTGTGCATCTATTTTTACAACCTATGGCACTGCAGGCCTTGCCAATTTTACTGTACAACTGACACTCACTCGCCATTGTTTTCAATACTTTTTTGACACTCATTTCGATCGCGCGTGAGTCTCACGTGTATACGTGACGTCACGTGAATAACCTCTATACATCGATATCTTGCCATATACAGCATCTCTATTGTATACCCTGTGTCTCTTGTGTTCCATGGCTAGAAATGTAGTGACATATGAATTATTGATGAGCCTACATGCATCAGGCAGCTGCTCAGTAGCTAAGTACTAAAAGTGATACTGAATGCATTTTAGTCTTCAGATAGCAAGCCAACAAAACACTCTAGAAAAACTTGCGCCCTAAATACTGTTAATTCAACCTTTTGGGTAACTTACAGCAAGCTTTTCAAGTCCAGGAGGCTGGCGGTTTTTCCGCCAAATGGCCAAATGTCGAGCATATCAAAAACGTGATCGCACAGTATTGCTTCTGTACTTTAGAACAGGAAGTACCTGTATCTTTTTATCGATTTTTCACTAGGTTTGCAAATTTGCGCCCTAAATTATTAAACAGGAAGAGTTGAACTTATGACTTTCTCAATCAATGGACCTTGAACTCTGGCACTCGTTCCGCCAAACGGAGCTAAAGTTAGTGAAGTTTTGCTTGCTCTGCCATTGTTACAATACAAAATTTTGCATATTAATGAGATGCAAATTAGGCTTGTACTTTTTATGTAGCACAGCTGCATGTCACTGTTAGTACTACAATTTCTAGCCATGCAGTCTCTGCTGGTATCTTGTGCTTCTAATGTATACTTAATTCTATATCTTGTATACAGCTGTGTGTATCTACTGTATACTTCTATATCTTGTATACAGTATCTCTATCGTATACCTTGTGTCTCTTGTGCTCTCTGTATTTTGTGTATCTATAGTGTTTACTTCTATATCTTGTATACAGTGACCTCTATCGTATATACCCTGCATCTCTTGTGCTCTCTGTATCTTGTATTATCTACTATAGCTATACTTCTATATCTTGTATACAGTACCTCTATTGTATACCCTGCGTCTCTTGTGTTCTCTGTATCTTGTGTATCTACTGTATACTTCTACCGTAATTCGCGATTTTTTCGTCGCGAAAATATTTTCATCCATAGAACAGTGTCCGAAAATTATTTACGCGAATATATTTAAACACGAAATATTTTCTGACGAATATTTAGAATGGGAAAACTTCACGTGTTCAAACAAAAGTGTGAAAGTTTACTGTACTGCTTGAGCTCTTTTCCTCGAAACAATGTCTATTCTTCGCTATTTCAAGCCAGTTGATGGGCTACCTGATCCACAAGGATCCCTCTCCAGGGCCATTCCGTCTGCTGCTATTGCTTCTGCTAACCTCGAAGTACAGAAGGTGATGGACTATCAGCACTGTTGGTTGGCTCTCTCCTACATGCAAGTTCTTCTCCTACTATAGCTGTCCAGGTAGTTTTGTATACATGATAACCTCTAACGCATGCAGCGGGGCAGCTCTAGCTCCATGATCTCTCTCTTTCTCACTTGCACGGCCGTACGGACTCGTTTGTCACCGTAAAATATTTTCGTCTAATTAGATCTGTCCGAAATTATTTTAGCGCGAAATTATTTTATGCGAAAATTTTCGCAACGAAAAAATCGCGAATTACGGTATATCTTGTCTCTATCGTATACCCTGTGTCTCTTGTGCTCTCTGTATCTTGTGTATCTATTATATCTTGTATACCGTGTCTCTATTGTATACCCTGCATGTGTCTCTTGTGCTCTCTGTATTTTGTGTATCTACTGTATACTTCTATATCATTGTAGAAAAAGAGTATTCCATACAAATGTTAAGCCACAAAAGGATTTTTACATAATATAATTAACAGCCTTTCGATCTTGTTTGCCTTCCTTTTTTACGATTTGGCCATTCCTAGCTAGCGCTGTGTCCCATTACATTTTCAATTTATGTTTTTTATACTTGTTTTACGTGATTACATGTGCAATTATTTGCTGACTCAGCAACACTGAGCATTGCCCATATTTTGTTAATGTAAACTTTGGAGATGGTTTGGCAGAGTTGTGTACAAAGTATAAGGCTACACGATACTCTTTTCTAGAAATTGGTGCATTCATTTTAATTGTAAGTTTTATTGACATGGTCGGCAGCCTTGCCAAGCATGTGGGGGTTCACTCGATCTGTACTATTATAACATGGATGATAAACAGACTGTGGGTGTTATATCACTGGATAGGGACATTATAGCTAGATGCAGAGTTGTCTGGCTTGATCAAATTAATGCACACCATGGTATACACTAGTATGTACACGATACATTGAAGTGTATGCATGTATGACCTAATTATTATTGCATGCATGTGTGTTATTTTTTTCCCAGGTTTGTCCACATGCTGTGAGCTCTTTGTGACCACTGTATTACTGATTGGCATCACTATTGCAATGTTTCTAGTGATATTCCCTCATGGTGACGCAAACCATTTGAATCACCACCAAATCTTCATGAATGAACCTGTGCATAGTTCTTCTTCTCTCGTAATGTTTTGCTCAGCTTGGAAGTATCCGAATCAGGGAGATAAGCTATACAGGGATATCTGTACCGCCATCCCAGTCCAAGAGATTGCAAAATATCAGAATATAATGATTGAGAGTGTCCTTCCCATTACTCCCAACTGTATGATTTCTGCTGGTAAATGCTACTTGTTACCATACCCGTTTTCAGAGAGTAGTCCAAGTGGCTGTGTTCGAATGATTCCTGATAATGTGATTGATCGCTACATGGTTGAAGGTTCAACAGTTCATTTTCTGCTAAAACTCCCTCCTGAGCTACAACAAATGAGTTTGTTACCATTTCACTTCTTGGTCTTCAGTAACGTCACAGATCTCTCAAAGTATTTTGATTCTGGTACAACCTCTAATGCAGTGGAAGTGCGCAAGATATTCCCAACCAAGCCTAACTCTGCCCATGAACCAACCATCGTAAACTTTACATACACTGTCCACGAATCCTTGTACCTGTATTTTGCCTTCTCCCCTCCGATCAATACCACACTTGAGAGTGTCTCCTCCAAGCTAGCTGTGTGGCAATACTTGGACTGGCCAGTGGAAAATGAAAAGAAGTACCCAATTGAGACTAAGACTAAAACAATCTTCCCTATCGAATTGGATCCATTGCAGAGAGAGAAGGTTCTCTGTGACAGTACAACTGTTTTGTCTAATTGCACTAACAGCTGTATCAATACCATTTTTTTTAATGAATTCCGACCTTATAAATTTGTAGGTTTACTTAGTTGCTATGTTTTGGCAAATTGTGTGCTTGTAGTACACTTAGTATGTGTATGTTATAAATGTTGTATCTCTTGGCCATATACTACGTCGGACGTTGACTCTTATCTACGAATAGAGACTACTACCGTTGCGGAGGAAGTGAATTTCATAAAAGAAAAAGTCAGGGATTGTAAGTGGATTGTGTGTGTGTGTGTGTGTGTGTGTGTGTGTGCACATAAAATGAGAGTGCTAAATTGACACACAAAACGTGTGCTACTTAAATGTCTCCAGTTTTAGCACAACTACACACGTGCTGATTTTAGTGTGCTAAGCCCAAAAGTGTGCTGATTTGAGTGTGCTAAGCCCAAAATTGTGCTGAATTGTGCTGTGCTAAAAATTTCACTGTTTCCAATGCCCTATAAATTTACCTGACTTAAAAATATAGGTTGTTTTTTTTTCAAATTTAAATTACAACAAAGAAAAATTACTTGATGACAAAAATCAGGGGTGTACATGTACATGCCAGTAACTGTATATATTGAGTGTACAGTGAGAAATGATTGAAGATTATTACGTCATGACATATACTACAATGATCTTCACATGGTCAAGTTGTCTGATCATGTTTGACAGTTATTGCCAATGTTTTCAGTATGGTTTAGTTCCAGTAAAGTTTCTCTTGATGCAAAAGACCACTATTCAAGTATTGACAAGCTGTACAATTATATAAGAAGAAATATAAGGCTTTATTGTAATTTATATTAGCACACAAAGTATACCGTAATTCGGGAAATTTTCGTGTTAAAAAATATTCGCGTAACAAAATTTCACGTTAAAGTATTTTCGTAGTTTCATCGATCCCTGTCGCAATGTATCTGTAACGGGTCGTTAAATTTTCGTGTGCAAAATTTTTCGTAGCCGCCGCAGACTACGAAAATATTTTAACTGCGAAAATTTCCCAAATTACGGTACATGACACATACATGTGACTATATATACACACTAAAAAATGGTCACACAACACACAAACTTGCTTACCTATATAGTGCGAATCGAGGGGAGCACACAACTAAGTTTCAAACTGATACTTGCTGATGAACAGGCTGTTGTTGTCACTAAGTAGCAAAATGATTTGAAGCAAGGGACAACTCAGTGCAGTATTAGTTCCTGTATGGGGTATGGACACATCATACCAGGCAGACAATCTATATTAATTTAGTTTGTTTTACCTCAAATACAGCTTGTGAGGATATCACTTTGAAGTTCAATCAATGGGCAAACTGCAGCTGTAGCTAGATAGTAATCCAAAATAAATAGTTATTCAGTTTTCCTACCTCAATGAACATGGAACTTTAGGTAGCAGGCTCTCTTCCTTTTCTAAAAATAAGTTCTTCTAGCCATTCTTTTGCCATTATACGCTTCTTAAACCAGTCTCTCAGTGTCTCTTAAATTTTTGCCCAGCAGCTGCTCAGCTTTATAAGTTCAAAAATGAGCTACTGAGCATGCTCAGTTATGATCTGATATTCAAATGAAGCCTCATAAGTATTCATAGTTTAGCAGTGATAGGTTGTGTTAAAATAGCACAAAATAGCACAATTGTGCTATTTTGGCTAATTTTCTCAAAAAATTGTGCTGTTTTGATGTGCTAATAGACAAAAATAATGATTTAACATAAAATTGTGCTGAATTTTGTTGTCAATCAGCACAAAACATGCCAAATCATGCTTTTTTGACACAGTTTTGCTGATTTGACACAGTGATGGTAAGCAAAATATAGCACTCTCCTTTTATGTGTGTGTGTGTGTGTTGAGTATCAATGTTGGAATATATGCATGCTATCAATATGTAATCACTGTACAGTGGAACCTCTGAATAACGGACAAGTTGGGGGTACAACGTACCTTTATCCTTTATAGAGAGGTTGTCCTCTTTCAGAGGTTGACACCAATATAGCCAAAAGTATACCTTGTATATACATATATTTGTATTATTATTAAACTTTCATCCAATAAGTTTCAACATGCAGCAATGATCTATTTATGTGTTTAAAAACTGTTTGTATGCCTAAATATAGCGTAGCCTCGTTCGTTCCCAGGCCCATGTCTGGCCCCTTCCCGCGTGCGCGTAAGGAGCTAGCGCAGAAATCTAGAACTGCATGGCTACTCGATGGGGTGTGGTTTCCTGTTTGTCCGTCATTCCGAGCGAAGCGAGGTCATGTTTGGATTCAATCGAGATAACTTCGTGGCGTATCTTGGCTGTACTTCAGCGTTTTCTCACAAAAGTAAGTAAGGCACTTTGCCTCAACATAAACTTGACTCAGGCCAACTTGAGAGATCATGTGAAACTGTAGCTTTAGAGCGTCGCCGTGGATAGAGTTACTTTTTGTGCCACAGTTAGATAGTAGGTTTTTACTGAGACGATCTTTGCCCTGGTGCCCAGACTTGCGACGATCTTTGCCAGAGCGATTGGGAATGCGACCGTTGGAGCTGCTGAGCGAGAATTGCACTTAGTGTAGCCCAGATCAGAGGAGGTTGGACACGCGTAATACGTCATAAAAGTGAGTTTAATTAGCATTCCTCAATAACTGTTTTTGCTCTTTTTCGCCATTGTGATGAACGAAACAGGTTGCCATGGCCTGTCTTCTATTGTTGGAGATGCAAAGATGTAGCGTACAACTCAAGAAGCCAAAAGCACAACTTTTTGCTAATTATGTTCACGTTCTAAGCAGAATCTCAGAAATTATGCAGGGGTTGAGCGGGGTTGGGCCGCTGTCTAACCTTTACTGTCCAAGGTCTATCCACAGCAGCAGACACGGACGATCCACTGTAGTTGAGTTATTGTAGCTGAATGTACAGTGATGTTAACTTTGAAATAGCACAACTAGCTACTGTAACATGTACTAATCTAGGGTGTGCAACATGAAAAATCAACATTCGACTTTTGAACAACTAATTCATGCAATATGTACAGTAGGTTGAAACTTAAACTAGGGCACCTTCAAACTCCGTTGTCTCCTATCAACAAATGACTTCTGAATTCTTGGTACTAACTACTTTCAACCGAATCAGTCAGATGGTTACCAATAACAGAGGCTTGTTTCAACTCTATCAGAGAATTGGCTAGGCCCTCCTCTAACTAATGCAACATGGAGGGATTCGTTTCTCTCTTGCATGTAAGCAAAAATGGCAAATAATTACGATTTTAGCGGTAAAAAATGCGTAAATTTTGCTGACAATGCAATATAAAACTTACAGTTTTCTTTCACTTCAGCGACAGAGATCAGGAATCAAAGGTGCGCTGGTTTAAGTACCAACTTACTCTACATGTTGCATGTTCAAAAGTCGAAAGTTGATTTTTCATATTGTACACCCTAACTAATCTACAGTAACCTTACCATAATTTTATTGAACTTATAGCTACATACCACTATTTTCGGGAAAGGATCATATGTACCCCGGTAGTATATAGCTATATATATAGTTTAGGAATGGGTCGACTGTTGCATAGACACAATACAAAATGTTGGCCGCCATAAAAATCTACTCAAATAAAATTAATGCACCTTCATATATTATTGGGTGCCATTTGAGTCAAAATGCCACTCTTGAGTTGGAATTATACTAGTACAACACATTGTGCAAAGTAATGCCTCGCACTAGCTTTGCATGCACCACTTAATACAGTATTGATATGTGATGATGATGCAGTGAGCAATCATAGTGTTATGAATCATTGAGTCAGACTCAGTGATTTGTGCACATAATCATAGATATGCATGTCATTGCATGTAATATGCGGACTTCAAAAGACCTCCTGTCATATGCCACTGAGCTAGAAGAGTGGATGATGTATTATGTCGTGATTAGATGCCTCGTGCCGTGTCACAATGCTAGTATTATGCTAGTACAATGCTAGTACTTTTCCATGAATAAAAGGTCAAAGGGGAGTCTGTGGGGTGGTGAAAAGTACAATGTGGAATCTGGGGACAATTAAGGCTGGAATGTTCATAATTATAATTCTGATGATACTTCAATAATTATAAGATGTCCGTGACCTTTTGATTTGTAGCTAATATTACATTTTAATTCTGGCCTCAGATTTATGATTCAGATGTCAGATTTTTCATAATTGAAATCTACCGTATATAGACTCTAATTAAGGTGCCACTGAAAAATAATTGCACATTTAAAACGGGCGCATTTTTAGGAGGTTCAAATATTACTTTGGAGCTCAGGTGGCGCGTATTTGGAGGGGCGCATCCATAATTTGGAGGTAAAAAACACATCAATTGTACATGCGCACGTAATCGTGTGCCTCTCAGTCTAGCTCTCTGGAGCTCTTTCAGGTGTCAGTTTTAGCTGCTATGTACACCCACGGTAGTATAGTCCAGCGACTTTTGAAGACATGGTATATCCTCGTATGGTATAGATTGGTACTCCCAAGAAGTGCTCGTACTGTAGTTCTGGAAGCAAAGAAGAAGAGATCGCGACCACTCATGTCTATGATCACTGCACGGGTCTCTTTCTTGGTTGGCCTACACCATGTACACATCTCTTTTCAACCATGTAGTTTCTTGCAGAAGGATCAGGTGACTGAATGGTCTGTAATCTTATAGATTCAGACATGCCATCTTTTCTCCCTCCAATTATGGATGCGCCAGCAAAAAATAATTCCGAGTTGGAATGGGCAAAGTTTTGGAGGTTCAAAAATTACTTTCAAAATTGGTGGTGGCACCGTGCATATTTAGAGGGGCACCTTGATTAGAGTGTATACTGTAATTCAAAATCATAATTATAATGATAATTCCAACATCATATATAATAATATATGCATATTATTTATATTTGAGATCATGTTTATAATTCGAATGCCCACTCAGAATTGTAATTTGGATGTCAGAATTATAATTGAGATGTGGAATTATAATTCAGACATGGAATTGTGATTCAGATGTCGGAATTATAATTTGGATGTCAGGATTATAATTTATTTGTCAGATTTATAATTTCAACTCAGAGTGGCATTTTGACTCAAATCAGTGGCATCCCATACCTTCAAAGTTGCTCAGAAGCTCTCACTGACAGATGCTTGCAAGGCCTAAAAATCACAAAAACTTTCCGCAGCACTCGTAGAGAGCATTATAGTGGGAAGCCACCTTAGTGCCATTTTTTGTTCTTACTTAGTATGTACTTACTTAGGTACTTTCTAACTGACTTTATACTGACTTGAAAAGGATTTCCGTGCCAGAATGTGTTGAGCCGTTGACAGCATGCCATTGAGTTTTTTTCATGCATGCATGGGTATACTACATTCCTTGATACTCGTTTTCATCATAAATAGGCCTAAACAAAAACCATACAAAGCTTTGAACCTTAGTGTACATATTCATATACCATGGTACAATGCAGCCATTGACATTTGTAGGTAGAGTTCAAAGGTCATTATCTATCCACGTGGCTATTTAATGCGCATGCGCACCTAGCCTGCAGTATAATGAATAAAGCTGTTACTGTCAAGCTTTTTGTAGGGACTATAACCAGTCTCTGATAGTGTTTCCACACTGTAGTGTTGAAAAAAGTGAATGAACAATTAAGTAGTAAAAATTTCAAAAAATAAAATAAATAAGTAGTGTTGGAATGGGCAGTGCAATAAATAGAAAAAGGCATGGTCTCAATTTCAGCACAAGACTACTTGATTTTTATGCCCAACTCTTGGCCAGCAGTCCTGTTTAATTAAGTTATATACCTGTCTGTTACATATACACAGACTTATCGCAACACGACACTGAAAATTCATATCAGTGAGAGCTAGATCAAGTCTTAGAATAAAAATGAAGTACAGTGCTTGCAGTCTATAGAGTAGAATTCATGTTTTTGCCTACAAGTAACAACTTTGTCAAATCTAACTTTAGGATGAATATTAAGCTTTTTTTTGAATGGATAAGCCTAGTTATGGGTATAGGTACACTCTAATGTAGCTCAGGACTGCCAAACATATTGCACCTCCCCAATTTGTATAGGGTGTGGTCAAAATCAGATATGACGTTTTTTTTTGAATTTTGTAGTTCTAACCCAGATATTACTCTTAGTGTAGGGTTTCAAAAGAAGCTGATGGTAGTCAAAGCTAATAATGATGAACTTGTCATGCAAGTTTCAGATCTTACTGAGCTGTTAGTATTTCTTCCCTAACCGAAAATGGTGTCAAAAAGTTGAAAAAAATGCTCATTGAAAGCGATGTGTTTGCTTTTAGCCCAAAATCCAACCCAAGATGGACAAACTGTTGACCAAAGCTCAGGTAAAGTTGTAGACCTTAGCCGTAAACAGTTTGTCATTTTCTTCTCTAACATATTTCCCCAAAAAGCTTCATATCAGAAGCCATATCTCTGCATCTAAAGGTTGCCATGACAACATAATTATTAAGTCTTGTTATAGAGTAATGATCCTTATTATATGACTAGTGTTCTATAAGCAATCTGATTGGTCAGTAGCTGGGCAATATTTTCCCATATTGCATGGAAGGTTATTGCACACTTTTTAATTACACTACAAGATCTACATGTTAGAGACATGGGTCAATTTACATAGCTAGTAACCACAGGTACTTGTATACAGCTGCAGCTATACCTACACATAGTGCATACTGGTTTGTGTTCAAGTGGCCGTGGTTTGTTGCTGAAGAATAATTATCGTGAAGTCATATGCTAAATCTATTATTGCATTCCAAAGGTTGGGCAATATTGGGGAAATATTGCCCTCCCAGTCATGCAATAATATATATATTATATTGATGATGATCCAAAAAAAAATTATTTGAAGATGCTTTGTTTGGGAATTATACTCACATAACCTCGAGCTCAAAATGGGAATTCTATACTCTATAGACTGCAAGCACTGTAGTTATGTGCCAAAATTAAGACCATGCCTTGTTCAAATAATTATACATTTTATACCGCACTGCCCATTCCTACACTATACGTTTTGTTTTTGAAATTTTTACTAACTTAATTGTTATTATATAATTTATTAAATTAGCATTGTGGAGAATTTATGTAGTGGTGAAATTAACACACACATGCATTGACATTTATCTTATATAGCTGGCAATCATCTCATCAATAAGGAAGATATTGAAATAGTTGACCCCAAAATACCACTAGGAAGAGGCTCGTATGGCTATGTGAGAAAAGTAAGGTTTGAAGGGAAAATCTATGCTGGAAAATTTTTTTATCTAGGGGAAGGTATCTGTGAGAAAGCTGCAAAGGAAGCTGAACTTCTCTTTAAACTTAATCATGAAAATATTGTTCGATGTATCGGTAGAAATTTTCCAGATGCAGAGCCATTTTTAATCATGGAACTGCTACCAAAAAGCCTGTACAATTATCTCCGAGAGAACCCTGAGCCTCCCCTTCTAAGAAAACTTGACTTGCTGCATGATGTTTCTAAAGGATTGGCATATTTGCATAAACATGGTGTCATTCACCGTGATCTCACAGTCAAAAATGTTCTCTTGGATGAAAATGGTGTTGCCAAAGTTTCTGATTTTGGCAACTCTCGTATGATTCACCTCGACTCATCTAGAGACATCGTTACCATGACTGATTGTCCTGGCAACTTGCTCTGCTGTGCTCCTGAGACAAAAAGCACTCCTGGAATACACACAGTAAGATACAATCACAAAGCTGACATTTTTTCATTCGGACACCTATCAACAGTCGTATTTATTAAGCGGTTTGAAGTAGATATAGATATGGGCGGTCTGACAGAAATCAGGCGATCACTTCAGTATGATCTGGAAAAGCTGTTGGGAGATCACCCCATTGTCACCCTGATAAAGAGGTGTCTCAATGTTGACCGTGATGAACGCCCCTCTGCTAGATCCCTTGAATGTGAACTAAGAAAACTTCGAGGCTGTACCAGACAAACTGATACTCTGCAGCCATCCAGCAAATCTTCAACAGAAGTGCAAATTCAGTCAAGCAACAGCACACATGCAGTGTCATCGTCAGAAAATGAGAGTGAAATTGATTCAAATGAGGAGGAAAGGCGTTTACGAGAACTTATTCTGTAATTCACTGCTGGCAATGGTCATACAGAAGGACAATAATTATTTATAACTGTAACAGTTGTGATTTAATTAGCTAGTTAGTGTGTTACTTATTTTGTCTATAACTACTGTTATTTTTTTTGTGTGTTGCATGGTTGTGCTCTCTCTCTCTCTCTCTCTCTCTCTCTCTCTCTCTCTCTCTCTCTCTCTCTCTCTAAATCTCTCTAAATCTCTCTAAATCTCTCTGTGTGTGTGTTTGTTGGATGTTCAAGCAACAGTATACTGCGCTTTATAACTTTTTTCAAAGCAAATCACATAATAGCCATTACTAAGTAAACAGAACTGTTATACAGTACTATATTCCTGGCATGCACTAGTAATTAGAAAACCCGGCACTTACAACGTAACAATGTAAACTAGCTCCAACCTGCAAAATACTTGCATTACTTCAAGTGGACAGCATTAATTGGGTTTATAGCTCTCATGCTGTCCACTCAAGTTGAAGTATAACTGTTACAACGTACTATAATATGCGGTGCTCTAGACTACTTAGTGAATGCAACTATAATGTCATGGTGTGCATGATGCGGTGTGTGCATGTGTGCTGGTGTGTGTGTGTGTGTGTGTGTGTGTGTGTGTGTGTGTTTGAGTGTGTGCGGTGTGTGTGTGTGTGTTTGAGTGTATTTTTAGCCATAATGGAATATTCGCACGAATTGTACATTGCACACGGAATATACTTGAAACACACCCCATGCATGTGTCACTGGACACCTTGAATTCTGCAATCTGCATGCATGATTGGCTTGCATGTTTTTATGAATGCTGACTCAGCAAGAACCAAGAATTTGGACGTAGCATTACCAGACCCCTTTTTCCTCGTGCTTGTGTGAGGGTGTATGGAACGCCCTAGGAGACAAAATTCTTGCACTTAGAAATGAACCAAATAATCGATTTTTTATAATCAATTTTAAGAATCGATTTTGTAAGATCGATTTCTTATAATCGATTTTGTAAGATCAATTATACTTATAATCGTTTTTAAAATTCGATTTTGTAGTATCGATTTCTTGTAATCGATTTCAGAAATCCATATTGTAGAATCGATAGCTTCAAGATCAAGTTTTCAGAATCAATTTAGAAAGGTGAAATGCCGCATGCAAATAATCGATTTCTTATAATCAATTTTTAAAAATCGATTTTGTAAGATCGATTTTTTATAATCAATTTTAAGAATCGATTTTGTAAGATCGATTTCTTATAATCGATTTTGTAAGATCAATTATACTTATAATCGTTTTTAAAATTCGATTTTGAGTGATACTGTCAGGATGGGTGGGAACTACATGCGCCTGTGCCGATATTCAGCCTCCATAGTATCGGTATAGATTGCTTTTCCTGAGTGCTTTAGCGGTTAGTTGGTTGAGCATGAGAGGGAGCTGCGTGTGTTTGTTTCTATTCTTGCTTCTTTAACAGTTTGTCATCAATTACAATAAACATTTTTTTATCAATAATTTTATATCATTTTCACAAACAAAATTAAAATGAATATAAGAGTTTGAGTTTCTTGAGTCTGTTTCGTTCTAGTTTTTCTCTGAGTGGTTTTACTTTGTTCAGTGCATTCCTGTGTATTTTGTTCCATTCTGTGATCAGTTTTGACTATTTGTGCTGATTGGTAGCATTTCTTTTATTTCATCCTAGATTTGGTTGATTATTTGTTTTTGTCGCTTGATTACATTTCTATATAGTGCCTTACTAGAAGTGCTATGAGTTTCATTGTGGTTACTTCTTGGATTTTGTGCCAATCCGCAATTTCAACGTCTGTATTTGAATGGTAAATATATGGTTGGCACCATATGGATAGGCCTTTTGGTGGCTTTCTGGTTATTAGGCAGTTTTCCATGAATTTCTAGTGGTGGTTAGCTTTATAGTTAAGATCAATAAAGTTGTGTAAATTTGCTTACTTATTTCCTCCAGTCGTCTAGTGAGTTCTTGGTGTGCTGCCCTGTGATCAGTAGACTCGTAACGTTCCATGCTTTCTTCTCTCTGACCATGGTGTTTCTCTGATACATTCGATGTCTCTTGTTCTCCGTTTTCGCCTTCATCATGAGTGTAATCTTTTTGCGGTTTAATATCTCTGTTTTGTGTCATTTGATGTATAGTGAAATTATCTGGTTTCATATCTTCTACACTTGGTGAAGCATCTGCCCAGTTTGGCATTTCTCCTAGTACCGTGGATGATTCAATGGGCTTGATAATGTTCTGCTGTTCTTTCTCATTTTGGCTGTCATTTGTAGTTGTTGGTAAAGGGTCGCCAGGAGTGGGCGGTGGTGCAGTTGTACCAGGCTGATGCTCCCGTGGATTTGGCTGACCATCTCTTCAGTCTGGCTATTAGCTGGTATCATAATGGTTAAACTTTCCAGTTTAGAGCAATTTTGGACGGCTTCCTGTCCACCATTGGTAGCCGTTACGCGTTTTGCTCGACATAATCATTTATTGTTGGGCCTTCAGGCCTCCTGTTCTCCTTGGGTTGGGTGTTCTTCAGTCTTCTGGTTCAGTCTTCCCGAACGCGCGTTTCGACCAGTAAGTCTTCATCAGCAGGAAGTAGTGACTGTGAAGATCGTGTGATTTTCCTTTATTTCTATTAATTTTAGTAGAGCGTGTTTAATGCGCATGCGCGCACTTCTATGGTTACATTAGCGTACGCTTTTAGCGTCTCGAGCTAGTGTTGCTTATTGAAAGAGAATGGTTTCGTGTGTTTAGAGAGAATTATTACTATTCTCATTATAGTTTGTTATTGGCTGATTTTGTTATGTGTATGGCTGAGTACATCCTGATTCCACGGTTTTGCATATACTATAATTGTTATTAATAATAATAATATTATTGTTATTCAGGTTGCTGAGTTTTGAATAACTAGTTTGGCTAATGTTGGAGGAATGGTGAAAGGTGTGGTTGGAAGGAGTGATAGTATAAGACAATACGTTTGGTATGTATGGATTCTGGTGTCTCAGCTAGTGGTACATGGTATCGGGCATTCAGGTTTCTGGCTGGGTTTCCTATCACTCTTGAATGTTTTAGTAGTTCCTGGTTTTCATAATGTCATTCTCTAATGATTTTTTGGTTATATATAGCATTTTGTGCACGGATTTCAGCTTGACTGTGGAACTTGATCAAATTGGTGAATGGCTTGGCTGTAATAATTTTATAGTGAGAGAGTAATGTTAGATAGTTTTGGTGTGTATAGTCATTCTAGTGGACAGTTTAACTTTCGGAATTTAGTTTGGTTATCAGATTAAATTGGACTGGTTGAAGTTCATAATGAGTCACAGTATTTCTTTCTTAGTTTCATTGGTTTGAATGCATACTCATGCATTGGTCTCTTATAAGTGATTGTATGGTTCATATGCCAGTGGTGTTTGCTTAGGATTAGAAGTTGATATGTTTACTATTGCGTGGATTGTTAGAAAATGTTGTTTTGGTTAGGTATAGTTGTTTGTGAGTTGGTATCTCGTTTAGAACTTTCTTATTTTGTGTGGCCTTGGTTTAATAAATATTTGGTTAGGTTTGTTGGTTGTGGCAATCCCTGTATATGCGTGTCCAAAGCACTCAAAGGTTCATTACAAGTTTATAACTTTTATTATAATGTGTGCATTTTTAAGGGTTTGTATAGCAGTGGTGTTATAAGTAGTTATCATCGATATCGATTTTGTTTATTAATTTTTGTTACGTCAATTGATTTTCTGTTTGGAAAGCCTGTTTGCTTTTGTATCCAGATATGGCGGGGCAATAGCCCTCTGTAGTTCTGGCCAACCCAGTTTTTAATCAGAACACCCCATGAGTGTTCTGTAATTTTAAGTGATACAGTCAGGATGGGTGGGAACTACATGCGCCTGTGCCGATATTCAGCCTCCATAGTATCGGTATAGATTGCTTTTCCTGAGTGCTTTAGCGGTTAGTTGGTTGAGCATGAGAGTCATAACGGAAGAACAATGAGAGTCATAAACGGAAGAACAATGTGTTAAGAACGATTATTGAATATAGATTTTGAGTAATCAATCTTTCATATTCGATCTTGTATATATACACGATTTTCCAACTAGTGATTTCTAAAGTCGATTCTGAAAACTCAATCTTGCATGGAGCTATCCATTTTACAATAAAATCGATTATGAGAAATTGATCCTTAGTACAAAATTGATTTTTAAAAATCGATTATTGAAGAAAGCGATCCTACAAAATCGATTTTTAAAATCGATTGTAAGTAATTGATCTTACAAAATTGATTATAAGAAGTCGATCTTACAAAATCAATTCTTATTTCTAAGGGCAAGGAATTTGTCTCCTATAGGGCATTCCATAAGGGTGTGGTCTGGGCACAAGACTAGCTGTCGTACCTCGATCCTCTGTTTTTTACACTGTACTGCAGCATGCATGCATGTAGCCACTACTAAGTGAGTGAACGTGTGTTGCTTTAAAATGAACCACTGAACTTTCACATGATGTTAATTCAATAGAAGTGCGCGTGATTGTCCTATACAGTATGACCTATCAAGACCGTCTTTAGTTCAGCTTACTTTTACATCAAATACATTAAATTCTCGATCAGTTTCATGACTGAGCTGCACCATGCATATACAGGCCTATAGCTGCAAGGTCATACCATTACATCGATCTGTCATGATTATTTAGCTATGTCCGGAGTCACGCTCACTGTTCATAACTGGTGTTTAATACTACATTGTATGCCACTACGCTTTATTGTCTGCAGACTTAATTGAACCACTTACGATTATATCCTCCTGTAGTACACATACACCACTACCATTATCTATAGTACAAACACAACTCACCATCACTTCGGGCCATGATATCAACCCCGACAGAGCCTGAGGAATCACCAGTCAGAAGCTGTTCAGCGCTGCAGTCAGATCATTCTATTTCTTGGTCAGGCCTGTTTGACCAGCTTGCACATATTGCGCATGCCAGCAAATTAAGCCACGTGCGCATGCGCATGTATATGTACATGCATAGGTGTGTCTCAAGGATATATTCCGCGTGTAATGCAGAATTCGCGCGAATATTTCATTATGGAAACGTAAACACGCACACACACACACACATACACACACCATTACTTCAAGCCGACAGCAAAACGGTACTACTCATTGTTTAGTAGGCACACACAAAAAATAACAATAAACAAAATAAGAAACACCCTGACTAACTAATTAAATCATAACAGCTATAAATGGTCCATCTATAGCTGTATGACCACTGTAAATTACAGAATAAGATCTCGTAAATGCTCTGACAATGATGCTGCGTGTGTGCTGTTGCTTGACTAAATTTGCACTTCTGTTGAAGATTTGCTGGATGGCTGCAGAGTATCAGTTTGTTTGGTACAGAGTTCACTTAGTTCACATACAACGGACCTTGCAGAGGGGCGTTCATTACGGTCAACATTGAGACACCTCTTTATCAGGGCGACAATAGGGTGATCTCCCAACATCTTTTCCAGATCATACTGATAAGCTTTTCTGATTTTTGTCAAACCCATATCAAGATCAACATCAAACCTTTTAATGAACACAACCGTTGACAGGTGACCGAATGAAAAAATGTCAATTTTGTTATTGTATCTTGCTGAGCGTATTCCAGGAGTGCTTTTTGTCTCAGGAGCACAGTAGAGCAGGTTACCAGGACAATCAGTCATGGTAACGATGTCTGTAGATGAGTCGAGGTGAATCATACGGGAATTGCCAAAATCAGAAACTTTGGCAACACCATTCTCATCCAAGAGAACATTCTTGACTGTGAGATCACAGTGAATGACATCATGTTTATGCAAATATGCCAATCCTTTTGAAACATCGTGCAACAAGTCAAGTTTTCTTAGAAGGGGAGGCTCAGGGTTCTCTCGGAGATAATCATACAGGCTTTTCGGTAGCAGTTCCATGATTAGAAATGGCTCTGCATCTGGAAAGTTTCTGCCAATACATTGAACAATATTTTCATGATTAAGTTTAAAGAGAAGTTCAGCTTTCTTTGCAGCTTTCTCACAGATACCGTCTCCTAGATAAAAAAATTTTCCAGCATAGATTTTTCCGTCAAACCTTACCTTCTTCGCATAGCCATATGAACCCTTTCCTAGTGGTCTTTTGGGGTCAACTATTTCAATATCTTCCATCTTGATGAGATGATTACCAGCTACATGTACATATATTAAGATAAAATTAATGTCAATGACATAATTATATGCACAGATTCAGAAATGGTTCAGGGGGTGTATAACACATACAGCATGCAGTTAAGACTACAATTTCTTCATCAATTTCAGTTTTTGCAGGTTTTACTAGCCTACAGTATATCCTGGGCTTTCCCCCTAATTTATACTCATTTTGGTTATTCTAGCAGGGAGGGAGCCTGGTACCAAACATCACGTGAATGACGAAAGCGATGCCATCGTATAACGTGACGTTTACATTGAGAAAAACGTCACATTACATTAATGTTAATAATGGTAAATTTTTGCACCCACATATTTTTTTCCTCCTATTTACTTTGTGTCAAAACGCGGGGAATAGAAATTCCTGATTGTCCATAATGTGTCATTGCTTTCATCATTCACGCGATATTTGGTACCATCCCCCCTCCCTCTCTGCAAATAACTCGACTATAAAAAAAAAAAAAGGGGAAGACTTGGGAATGAGGCTAACTTTAAAGGTAGTACAGCACAAAATTTATTATATCACACACACAACTTACAATAACTGCATGTGCATGGTCTCTTATGGAGCATACATCACACACACACACACACACACACACTTACAACCATTGCCTCTTTCGTCTTGAAAATTCACTTCCTCCGCAGTGGTAGTTGTCTCTTTTGGTAGATAAAACTCACCAGCTGACATTGTATATAGCCGAGAGGTACAAAATTCATAACACGCACATACTAAGCATACTACTAGCACCCAACACCCCAAAACGGAGTAACCAAGTAAACCAAAAAGTCGGAGTTCGTACGTGATACAGATGCTAGTGCGATCAGACGAAACAGTTGAGCTGTGACAGAGAACCTTCTCTCCCTGCAATTGATCCAATTCAATAGGGATGGTTGTTTTAGTCTTCCCAATCAGGTACTTCTTTCCATTGCCCACTGGCCAGTCCAAATATTGCCACACAGCTAGCAAGGAGGAGACACTCTCAAGTGTGGTATTGATTGGAGGGGAGAAGGCAAAATGCAGGTACGATGATTCACGGACAGTGTATGTAAAGATCACAAATGTTGGTTTATGAGGTGAGTCAGGCTTGGTCATGAATATCTTGTGCACCCCCACCGCATTAGAGATTGTACCGGAATCAAAATACTTTGAGAGATCGGTGACGTTACTGAAGACCAAGAAGAGAAACGGTGAGGAACTCGTGTATTCTAGCTCAGGATGGAGCTTTAGCTGAAAATGAACTCTTGAACCTTCAACCATGTAGCGATCAATCACACTATCCGGAAACATCGGAATACAGTCACTTGGACTACTCTCTGAAAACGGGTATGGCAAAAGGTAGCATTCACCAGCAGATATCATACAGTTGGGAGTAACGGGAAGGACAGTCCTTTTCATTCTGCTGCGATATTTTTTGGTCTCTTGGGCTGGGATAGCAGTACAGACAATATCCCCATATGGCTGTTCTCCTTGATTCGGACACTCCCATACTCTCCAAGCTGAGTAGAACATACGAGTCACAGTAGAGGTGCTATCCACAATCTCGACAGTAGCATTCATGTAAAGCTGGTTTCGAATTACGAGGCTTGAGTCATCGTGAAAAATTATTGTCACGAGAACTCCTCCAACAAAAATGGCCGCAATCTTCAGGAGTGTCATAAGGATGTCACAATGAGAAGGCCTAGGAAAGCATGTACACATACAAACATATGAATAAACACGTTTACATATGGAGAAGTTTGCAATGAAAATGGACATTTCAACTACAAGTTGTTGATTAATCAAGCCTTTGATGCCATTATGTGTTAAATAATGTAAAGAAATTCTTGCACTAATTCGCACTTAATGGATCAAAAGAAACCATGGTAACATACTCTGTATGTTGACTGAGATGTCCCCATATATATACCTTAAAAAATACTCGTGTAAACAACCTTCATTTTTAATGAAATTATGTCAAAAGAATCCTTATGAATCACTCTATGAAAGCCTGAGTTAAGGATTTTGATATTGTCATTCAAATCAGAAAAATGCAATTCAGAATTGAATATCAACACTTTTTGACCCCATTTTGTACACATTTAGCATATGTAACATGTTTCTATTTGTTGCTAGTTACTCAACTTAATGCCAATTAAAATAGGAAATTTTGGTCTCTACTTGTGCCATAGATGTCACAGAACACAGAATCACTTTAAGGATCATGTTCTGAGTAAAACATTTTATAAAAATTAGTCCAAAATCAGGACAAATTTTTTGCAAAACCTATACAAAAAGGTGTGACCAACTGAGAATTGAGGCAAATGTCCTCACACTTCTCCATATGTTCTACGTGTATATATAATGTACTGTAGGCATTAATTTGAACAACAAATTAATATGACATGTACACATGCAGTAGTTGATCAATGTAAGGAGATTAGCATATTTGCATCAAATGAGCTCTATAACCCTTTCGATCACGAAATTGTGTAAAATTACACGAAACTTTTTCTCCAATACGTCATCATTCTGGGCCATGAATTATTTATTGTCGGCATGTCGGCACCGGATATATCCCATAGTGGATTTTGAAGTGGTCGGTACTCTGATCTATAATGGATTAAGTGGTTCGCCTTTGAAGATGCTTTGAAGTTTGCTTTGATCGACTTATTTTTTTTTTTTTTTTTTTTTTTTTTTAACAAAAAGTGTCCCAAAGTAAAGCATGCAGTAGTGGGGTGTCAAGAGAAGGATTCTGTGTGGATAGAGCAGCAAGCGCTTGCATTTTGGAGTGATTTGGGGATCGCGCGGCTCGATCTCTTTCCTTTGAGTGGGTGTGGTCAATTATGACGTAATTTGGTTGCTAGTGACGACTGAGTTCAAAGGTCAGCTCTGCAGGATCGTGGAAAGAAAAGCGATTTCTTGACTGAAAGGGTTATTTCTCTCCTGGAGCTGGAATCCCAAAAGCGGTCAGATTGGTGCAGAAGGCTATTCTTTCGATCAAATAGGTTGTCTGGTGATGAATGCTGCCATTATTTTTGGAGATAAGGACGAAATGAGTGAGTAATTTGCGTGTTTTCTTGTGTGTGTGGCTCATCAGTGTGTGCAGAGTGTTAAAGCAGTGCTTGCCCTGCTTTTGCAAGTTTTAGAGCCTTCTAACTTTCTCAATTGGAAAGAGCATGTATTCAGTCAAAAGACGAGGCTCAGTGAAGCCATAAAATTGCACAGTGCATTTTGTATACCTCATCACTTCTTCCCGTATTGTTGATTGCATCTTATACCAGTTTCCGTTCAGCTATTTAGACTGTAGATCGTCCATATCCTTTCAATTTTTGTGGCTATGAATATCACCAAGAGGCTTGCAATGCCGTCAGTAGTGCATTTTCTAGGCTATGAATACCATTATCAGCAGTTAGAAATGCACTGAAACCGGGCTCTTGTGGAGTATGAATATCATTAATTAGTGACCCCGAAGTTTGCCTCGAGCCCACGTTTTGAGCTATGGATATCATTAATATGTCCAGAGTGGGCTTTGTGCATTTCTAGACTATGAATATCATTATCGATCATTGGAAAATGCACTCGAAACCTGATCTTTTTAGCCTCCTCAAAATGGTACAGAACCCACATTATTTAACTGTTAATATCATTGCCAATTCTCACTCGCTCAGTCACTCATTCACTCACACACATGCTTACATGCACACATACAGCCTCCTTCAGCGCCAGACTGTTTGATGAACCTTCAACTGTCCCGAAATTACAAGTGGGCTCACTCGTATTGCCATCAATGGTGATTTTGAGAATGTTATGAAGAGCTATGTGATGGTGCAGGTGTTTGAGGGAGTCCATGGGACATGGAATACAGTCTACAGAGACTTTCAAAGATTCCTAGGACTGCTTAGCAGGGTAGGTGTCATCTGTGTGGAACTATTTGGGCAAGAGGCATGCCTTCATTGCCCGTCACTAACCCATGGTTGTTGAGAACACTAGAAATAGCCGAATTTTAGCAATTATTAATGTTTTTGTGCTCTAAGTGTTGTTTTTCATCATATCCTGATGTTCCCAATACTTTTTGTGATGTTTCGTTGTAGTTTGTGAAATAGTGTCATCTAATAACCCTTTCGATCACGAAATTGTGTAAAATTACACGAAACTTTTTCTCCAATACGTCATCATTCTGGGCCATGAATTATTTATTGTCGGCATGTCGGCACCGGATATATCCCATAGTGGATTTTGAAGTGGTCGGTACTCTGATCTATAATGGATTAAGTGGTTCGCCTTTGAAGATGCTTTGAAGTTTGCTTTGATCGACTTA
>CAXIPT010000023.1:110422-207137 GCA_964030475.1 Tethya wilhelma
TGGTGTGTGTGTGTGTGTGTGTGTGTGTGTGTTGCAAAATGTATTACATGCATGCATTAACATCCCATATCAACTGTCACAATATCATGTGTAAACATTAGTATACTAGCTGATTAATTTCTTGTTTTTTTACGCTAAACTTGAAGGAAAAACAGACAGTAGCAGTGATGAAATCACTCTGAGTGATGATGAATTAAGAATGAAATCTATAGGTATATACACAATGTCATGTATGCACTAATAATATTGTCAAGCGTAATACATGTATAGCTTGAGGCTATGAAACAGCATTAGACTAGTCTAAGAGCATACATTGATACTATGGGTAACACATTGTCATGCATACATGTAGCTGAAAATATTAAACTTTGATACCTGAGGAGCTTTGGCAAGATAAAGCAGAAGTGAGCTTATATGTCCGGGCCCATCCAAGTGTAAAATTTTATTAGATCAGTTTTTCAGGTGAATGGACGAATACCACCTAAAAGATATATAAAAAAATTCTATCTATAATATTATAATAAGCTTAGTATATAATTGTGAACATGATTTAATAACTGCATGAGTATATGAACACACAATGTTGATTAATCCTTATCTTTGCATTCCATCGGCTTTATGTCGTATAATGTTATTATGACCCATAATACATTATACCACTGCATGACTGTATGTTCTTCTATAATAAAATTATATTAATTACTAACATAATGATCACATTTCTAGTATGCATGCATGCATAATTGTAGCGATGGAGGAATTGAGCGATCACTGATTCATAAAGTACTGAAGTCAAAAGAGGTCAGTATATAATTGCCAACAGCTTGAGAAAGATGAGTTTTCATGATGGGGTCACAGCAAGCAAAAGTGTGAAGAAGACAATTAGCCTTGCGGCACATGTACATATCCCTAGAGATGGCTTGAATATAATCATCATCAGTGAGGTTAAAAGATATTATATGGCCAAGATGAACAACTGTTCTACTTAAACACAAGTTCTGACCTAGAAAAATAAATCTAAGGGAAGGTTCAGCATCCACATTGAAATTCACCCCCTTATTAAACTTAATAAGTTGAGTTTTGCTTACATTAAAAGATAGATGGTGCTGATCCGCAAACTCAGTGTAAGTCTGCAACATTCTACGAAGAGCTGAAGGTGAAGGAGCAATCAGAGCAATGTCATCTGCGTAGCAAACTGCACCATGCAGCAAAGTGGTGTTTCCAGAAGCATCCAATTCCATCCCTTTTTAATGACACCAGAAGATCATCAATATAGATAGTAAACAGAATTGGGGAGAGAACTCCACCTTGACGCACTCCATTGGTAGGACGAAATGGTTCAGAAAAGTCCGAGGCCCATCTCACCTTAAACTGTTGACTTGAGTACCAGAAGGAAAGAAGCCTAACCACAGCAGGAGGTAAATTTCTTTCCAGAAGCTTCTCAAAGAGAATAGCATGGTTTACACGGTCAAAAGCTTTGCTTGCATCCAAGAAGCAGCCATAGACAGGAAAACCATTCTCAAGATACTTCTGTATAACATTCTTAAGAACCCCTGTACAAAGATCTGCAGAGTAGCCAGGTTTAAATCCAAACTGCAGTGGTGATGTGGTAAATGAATCCTGAAAGTCGAACATTCAAACACCTTACTAAGAGTCGGTGTGAGGGCAATGGAGCGATAGCTGTCAGATGCATGTATATACGTAGATGGATCCTTGCCAGGCTTGGGAATAGGAACCAGAATACGATCACGAATTGAATCTGGGACAAAGCCATGATGAAGCATTGCTGTAAACAACTGTGAAAGAGGATCACAAAGCACTTCCTTTGTATAATTATATAAAATGGTTGGAAATGCAAGCAGAGCCATCTTGCTTCCTTGGTTTAAGTTGAGATATTGCATCAAGAACAGTCTCAGGCGACACATGAAGAGAAGACAAATCAGAAGATGGTAAGGATTTACTAACATCATTGAGAGGGTTGTTACGAAGATTAGATTGAGAACAGCTATAGGAGTTAAAAAGTGTTTCAAGCTTTGCAGAGAATAGATTGGCAATGTCCTCTTAGCTACTGCAACCATCAACAGAGCTGGCAACATTTGAGGAGGCTCCCCTGGAGGATCTTGATAGTGCTTTGACTTGTTTCCAGAATTCTTGAGGGGTAGCATGAGAGAGAGAATGAGCAAGTTTCTCACGTCTTATGTGACCTTGACAGCGTTGAAGACAACGAACTTCATACTTGAATCTCCTCTTGGAGTTCTTTTTAATCTGGAACAAGACACCAGAAGTTGGACAGCCACAATCAGACCACATCTTATGCCAGAAATTAGCTGTTTGCTTCAGTGGGACAGCAGCTCTGGACCATCCAGGAAGAGAAGATCATCTTGAATGATGTTTGTGCTTTGGAAAAGAGTTAATAGATTCATCAATGATACAACAAATTAGTTGATTACAAAAAGAATTGATATTGTGAGCATGCTTAACACAAGCAGGATCACAACAGTTCAGCACATCAGGTGATATAGTTTGGGCAGTGATGACATCAGAGATTCAGAGTAGGCTGACAAGTGACCTAGCTGGATCTACCTTATTCCAATTAATAGAATGATGAGACGTTGAAGTGGATGAACTATGAGAGACATGTGCACATGAATGAGTAATGGGTACTGAGAGGACACCGGCCAGAAAACAAAAGATTAAAATGCAATGATAGATGATCAGAGAAATTTTCAGGGGAGTCTTGAGTTATGACATTGTTAATGAGAGAAATATCATAAGAGAGAGTGAGAACATGATTAATTGAGGAGAGAGAGGAATAGTCCTCATTGTGATAAGTAAAATTAGCATTGTCAGCTCGGACAAGTGAATGTGAAGACATAAACGAAGACAAACAAAATACATTGGGACCACCACGAGTGAAATCCGAACATTAAAGTCCCCAGCAATAACTAGATTGTCAAAATTTTCTGAAGAAATGTAACCCTCAAGTTTATTAATACAATCAAAAAAAGTAGAATGAGACTCAGAGGATGAGTAATCAGTTGGCAAATAAACACAAATAAGAAAAGTAGTATAGGTCGAATTGGCATGATGATTATGTGAACTTAAAGAGATGGCACAGAACCGTTTGGAGTTATATAGTGAAAATCCTACGTACAATTGGAGACAATGATTTGCGATAGAGAATACCACAACCGCCATAAGGACGACCAAAAAGTAATTCATACGAGTCCATACCACTAACGCCAACATATAGGAAGTTGTTAGATATAAGAAGTGCATCAAGATTCTCACAGAAGAGCCAATGTTCTTGAATAAGACAAATATCACAAGAATCAGGCAATGTATTAACATATAGGGATCCTGATTTCCAACCTCTGCAGTTATAGGTAACTACCTTTAAGTAGTCTGTGTGGGTGTCAATCTGAGGGTTTACGATGGGAAGACTGTCGAGACTCGAGGGGCAGATCTTCACGAATGAACAACTTAATTGTATTTCTCAAGACTTAAGGTTACGCCGAGCAGCAAGGAGAAGTCTACAATCTCATACACTGACAAGCTTAATCGAAAGGGGACGAAGTCAAGAGGGTGAATCATCAGTAGATTTAGCTTTTTGCTACCAATACGAAAAGCATCCCTAATGCCTATAGATTTACCTAAAAGGTGTGTGACAACTTCATCAATAATGCATTTAGTTTCCGAAAGTGGTAACTCAGGAACACCAAACAGTCTGAAACAGAATAACATTGAAGGAACGATCAACATAAGCACAAGGTTTACTAGTAGAGTAACTAGAAGCTTGAGTGGATAGTTTTGAAGAGCCAGTGCCTTGTGAGCTCTGCTGACAGCAGCATCATTAGATTTACTGGACATCATCAGTGTAGAGAAGGAAGACACAGAGGATGAAAATTCATATAATTTGGATTGCAGTGAGTCAATTGTGTCATCAAGAGCCTTCCTAATACTGGAGAGAAAGAGAGCATCAATTTTATCAGTAAGAGTTGAGATGGCTTTAGTGTTGTCCTCCAATCTCTTCGAAATAGTATTACGCGATTATAAAAATGAGCTACGACGCGCGCGCCGCGCAGCGGCGCGCGCGTCGTAGTTCTCTGTGCTTGTGTTTTTCCTTTTTCCGTTTACGTTCCTACAGTAGCCGTATACTAGGTTATTGCGCGCATGCGCATTAAGTCTACTACCATTTTTCAGGACTCAGGTGTCATAAAACAGTTCACTTGAAGAGTTTGAAAAGAAAGCTTCCCAATGAGTGGTTTGTGGTGTTTGAAGATTGAAGGTAGAACTAAGAGATCTATCTATCTTTACCGCGATGGGGTGAGGCTGAAAGACAACGAAGGAGCGGATCTAGAGCCGATTGTGGACGCACAAGCTAAGTCAGCCCAGAACGGAGAGTTTCTAGTTGTAAGTTAAATTCTGATTTGACAAAAATGTTTAGCGATTGGTATATGCTCTACACTATTGTGTAAACAATCACCTAGCCTTAGATCAAGAGCTTTGGCTAGCTTGTGCTAAACAAAATTTGAACATGCATGTTCGATCAAAGATGAAAAAAATAACACTGAATCAATACTCTTTTTTTTACATATATAGCTGTCTATTTTATTGTGCCATATTTAATATTTTCTTTTGTATATAAATGTAACAGTTCAAGACCATCACTAACCAGAAGCACCGAGCATTGAAGTTTGGAAAGTTCAAAGTCACAGAGAATGAGCTATGTGCTCTTTTCAGAAATGCTGATGGAGCAGTTGGATTTGCCAAAATTTTCAGAATTGAAGTTAGCTGTTGCCTTGACTGTAATAGTGGACACTATTCAGGTACAATATTTACAAAGAGGACTTGCTTGCATCTCACATCAGTGTGTTTGGTAGTTAATAACCATGTTTGTATCTCTGAACTCAGGTCAACTGCATTCCTGCAACACAAACGAATGCTCATCCTCTGGTGCCACTGGTAATCTCTCACTCCCCAAATCTCGACCCCCTGCCTCTGATGCTACTCGACCCTCTACCTCCGGTGGTACTCGACCCCCTGCCTCTGATGCTACTCGACCCTCTACCTCTGTCACCACTGGTAATATAACTGGTCACTGTTATGTATGTGAACAGAGTTGTGATTATAACAAAAATACACTTTTTCAGGGAGGAAGCCAGTTAAGAGAAAGAGAGGTGAAGTAGAAGCAGACATGAGTGAGATGTCCTCATCCATTCAGGACTCATTCATTGGTAAGTGATGTTACACAACACACTACTCCAAATGTGTCCCCAGTACTTTTCCGATAGGTAGCCTATGTTGTGGCATTAAATCTTTTTAGAGTTTTGCTCATTAATTTTTGACAAATCCAAGTTTAAATCTTGTCCTACTGAGCATACTCAGTAATTTTCAAAGCATGAAGGTGCTACATACTTGTATAATATCAAAACCTGTAGTTTACATTCACCCTATAGTGTTTGCAATGATTGAGTCTGTCGGCTGCAAAGCCAAGTCAGGTCAATGGGCCTCTTAGCATATCAGTGTTGTATAGTATACAGTACTTAGAATGTATTTACCCCGATCAAGTTTCACTATCTTGTTTAGCTCTTGTCAGCCTATTGTTAGGGCAATTCTCTTTTATTTGGTGTGTACACACACTACGTATACGTTGTTTTTGAAGTGTATTATGTGTGTGTGTGTGTGTGTGTGTTGTAATTGGTGGGTGTTGAGATTCTTCATTTGCCAGGAATCTATTGAAATTATGTGTACATTGGCCTTAGAGCTATTCAGAGCTAGGATACTTTTGTGCCTAATCTGTAAATACTGTGGATAATGAGCTAATCTTTTGAGAAATGGAAACCTCGTTAAGGTAATGATATGCAAAAAAATTCATGTTCAAGTACAAGGTATGCTTGTTGAATTACAAGATGGGGTAATTTGAGGTTAACCTGAGAACAGCTATACAGACTCACACTCTCTTTTAACAGTGCATGTGTAATACGGAGCTAATAATTGTGATCAACATCTATACTGTCTCTTCATTATGTTTAATAGGACAGTATCAGCTTCCTTTGGGATGCCTGATTGAACCGTCAGCAGAGAGACTTTTACGTCCTGTGGATAGAGTCTTTGTCGAGCACCTCAAAGAAGAGATGGTCATCAATCCTACTGGTGATGTTGCACCGATGCTAGGGCTCGTGTATACAGATAACTTTGACAAGCAACACCCGGAGGTGTACAAGTACGAGACAATTGGGGGAAATAACTCGAGAGTAGCACTTGCTGAACTGGTGAGCGAGAATCCAGAGTTGAAGTCCCAGCCATGCTTCCTCAGTCGTCCAGTATCGATCTACCTGAACTTGTCCAACGACCAGGCACAATTCCTTGCCCAAAAGCACAATCGTGCCAGTGGGTTCACACATCAAATGACTTCTCAAGACCAGGTACAGTAATTGTCATGATAATTATAGCAGGAATTTCATCCTACAGTATGATTTCTCATTTGGTGTTAGTTTGGTTTTGCATTTTGATTTTATAAACACAATAATGGACAAGCTGCTTATGTACCTGATTATGTAAGAGATTTTAGGGGCTGGGCCTTGTATTGGATTATGTATAGCTATGATTCTATTGTTCTAAACTGTACATGTCGGCTGTGTATTTTCTTGCTTTCCCTTCTTACGATCTTCTGTCATTTTCATTATGTACATGCAGGTGAATCTTTGCAGAAAGCGTCTGTTTGTTTTGAACAAGGCAGATGTCCTCAGTGATGAGACTCCAAAGGCATCTAATGAATGGAGGGAAATGTGCTCAAGCATCCTGATGTTAACTGTAAGCTATAATTGTAACTATTCAGATGTTCATTAGTGTTGTCATGTATTTGGGTTCATGGGCCTGACATGAGATCTCTTTGTTTCCATGAGTGAAAGGTCAAGTTTATATTAATTTTGTTGTTTTGTTTTCTTTCTGAATTAGCGCAAGCAATTGCAAGAAAACATGATATTTTTTCTGGCATCGCTCAACCAGGACAACTACAGAGTCCTGACAGAAATCATCGCAAAGTACGAGAACGGAAAGTTAGGGAAAGTCCCTAAATCTAAGCAGGCTACCATGGCTAAGCTGGATTGCAAAGGATCTAATTTCAAAGGTTTGTGTGTGTGTGTGTGTGTGTGTATGTAAACTTAGCACTATGTAAGATCATTTTACACGATTATATAGGGCTACGTAATCTTGATGACAGCACAGTGTTTACTCTCTTGTCTGAAGTCAACAGTGGAGTGCTACCTCTCAACCAGCTGAAACGGAGGTGTGACCACATAAAGAAGATAAAGGCTATCAGGGAGAGCTTCATTACGCAAGTGGGAGTTACAACATGGAAGGAAGCTAATGAGAAGTTTCCAAACTACACGTCCGATGAGGCCTTGCTCCCATTTGCAAACAAGCATGGTCCAGAGTGTGCAGCCTTTGTGCATCATTGCCAGAAGGCAATTAAAAGTACCGCAGCAAAGAACACTGCAGTGCAGCATGTAAGTTCGTAGAATACATACAGTATGTATATATAAACTATATGTTCTAAACTGGGTAATAATCTACGCTAATCATTCGTATCTATAGGGCGATGTATCCATTGTAGAGAGCACAGGCCAGGAGACTGTCATTGCTCTTGTCAGGAGCAGTTCTGAATGTTTAACACATGAAAAGATTGCTGCTGTGCTCCCACAGTTCAGTGGATTTCCACTGACGATCTCGTATGTAGCAGAGGGAAGTGATTGCAAGAGTAAGGTATGTTCTGGCCGTGAATAATATGTGATATACTCAGGATGGGTGGGAAATACATGTATCGGTACTTGGTGCCTCGGGTTTTTTTCTGGTTCCTGTTTACTGGTCTGGTTGACTATTGTCAAATATCATTTTGTTGAGGCCTTTGTTGGATATTTTGGATAGGGTACCTACTGTAGTTTGCGTAACCAGATTCCAGATAATCAATTGCCTTCATTTTTCTGATACAAAACAGATCAGTTCTCTCTTGCGATGTGTGAAGTCAATCAATGTGTGGGCTGGAGAGTCTGAGTACATCATATTGCTTCATTGTGGAGTATTGATGCTAGACGAAGTGAAGAGATGTTTCACTAATGAAGAAGATGGTATACACACGGAAATAGTCTATTGGAAAAGACCTGATACCACAAATAACAAACGTGGGTTTGTACGCTATGATCACATTTCATGCATGCATATCTGTGTGTGTATTTATTTTGTTCCTCACAATACATGCAGATCGTCTATTTTCTCAAGATGTCTCAGCTATTGTCCTGGCAACGAATTCGTTTGGAAGCATCAAATGTCGCCAGGCCAATGCTAGCCTGCAATCCAATTTGATCAGTGGCAGTCTGAAGAATGTATCTGAAGTTTTGATCACGTCACTGACGCTTCCAGGTGACTGGATACTGGACATCGAGAACACTTCAGGTTGGTACTGCTATAATTATTAAAATGACAGACAGAAGACACTCATTGCTTATAGTATGTGCATCAACTAGAAAAGATACTAATTGAACCCAAAATGATGCCAATGCACATGGTTGTATACCACTTTTTTCAACCACATTATAATGTGTTCTTGGAATTTCAGCACAGATGTATATACTGTTTACGGATGCTGATAATTCAACTGCCTGAGAAAACTGTTGAAATTTCAACTACATGTATATTCCCAGGATAAACTGTTGAAATTTCAACTATATACCCGGGATAAACTGTTGAAATTTCAACTATAATACCCGGGATAAATTGTTGAAATTTCAACTGCCTGGGATAAACTGTTGATATACCCGGGATAAACTGTTGAAATTTCAACTATACCCGGGATAAACTATTGAAATTTCAACTATATACCCGGGATAAACTGTTGAAATTTCAATTGCCTGGGATATACTGTTGAAATTTCAACTCTATCAAAGTGATGCATTACTTTTTGAAAACGTGTATACATTATTATTTTTTTTTTCATTAGGTGATGTATTGGCTGCTTGCAGAGAGTGTGGAAGAAATGCAGTTGGCGTTGGCGATACGGTTTTGGAATTAGAATCGTCGCTCATTGAAGAAAGTGAAGAAATAGACGAAGAAGAGTCTGATGATTCCGATGTACTGGAAAAGTGACTGCTGTAGCTAATTTTAGTCAATAGTATTCATGAGTATTGTAATAATTACATTAATCCTTTAAAGTTTAACAATAATAATTTTGGAAAATGGAATTCTATGTTGAAATTGGAAGGGCTTTAGAGACACGGTATACAAGATATAATAGATACACAAGATACAGAGAGCACAAGAGACACAGGGTATACGATAGAGACAAGATATACCGTAATTCGCGATTTTTTCGTTGTGAAAATTTTCGCATAAAATAATTTCGCGCTAAAATAATTTCGGACAGATCTAATTAGACGAAAATATTTTACGGTGACAAACGAGTCCGTACGGCCGTGCAAGTGAGAAAGAGAGAGATCATGGAGCTAGAGCTGCCCCGCTGCATGCGTTAGAGGTTATCATGTATACAAAACTACCTGGACAGCTATAGTAGGAGAAGAACTCGCATGTAGGAGAGAGCCAACCAACAGTGCTGATAGTCCATCACCTTCTGTACTTCGAGGTTAGCAGAAGCAATAGCAGCAGACGGAATGGCCCTGGAGAGGGATCCTTGTGGATCAGGTAGCCCATCAACTGGCTTGAAATAGCGAAGAATAGACATTGTTTCGAGGAAAAGAGCTCAAGCAGTACAGTAAACTTTCACACTTTTGTTTGAACACGTGAAGTTTTCCCATTCTAAATATTCGTCAGAAAATATTTCGTGTTTAAATATATTCGCGTAAATAATTTTCGGACACTGTTCTATGGATGAAAATATTTTCGCGACGAAAAAATCGCGAATTACGGTAGAAGTATACAGTAGATACACAAGATACAGAGAACACAAGAGACGCAGGGTATACAATAGAGGTACTGTATACAAGATATAGAAGTATAGCTATAGTAGATAATACAAGATACAGAGAGCACAAGAGATGCAGGGTATATACGATAGAGGTCACTGTATACAAGATATAGAAGTAAACACTATAGATACACAAAATACAGAGAGCACAAGAGACACAAGGTATACGATAGAGATACTGTATACAAGATATAGAAGTATACAGTAGATACACACAGCTGTATACAAGATATAGAATTAAGTATACATTAGAAGCACAAGATACCAGCAGAGACTGCATGGCTAGAAATTGTAGTACTAACAGTGACATGCAGCTGTGCTACATAAAAAGTACAAGCCTAATTTGCATCTCATTAATATGCAAAATTTTGTATTGTAACAATGGCAGAGCAAGCAAAACTTCACTAACTTTAGCTCCGTTTGGCGGAACGAGTGCCAGAGTTCAAGGTCCATTGATTGAGGAAGTCATAAGTTCAACTCTTCCTGTTTAATAATTTAGGGCGCAAATTTGCAAACCTAGTGAAAAATCGATAAAAAGATACAGGTACTTCCTGTTCTAAAGTACAGAAGCAATACTGTGCGATCGCGTTTTTGATATGCTCGACATTTGGCCATTTGGCGGAGAAACCGCCAGCCTCCTTGCTCTCTCCCTTCTTATTTTTGCGCGCGCGCGTGCATAAATATTCACTGGGAGAGAGCCTGGGAACGAGGCTATACACACCTGTAATGATGCTTACACTTACCATCAGTCTCTTTAACATAATGAAAGAGTGCAGTTCAGGCTTTTGTGTATACTCTTCATTTCACCACAACTGCCATCACTGTTCCTAAGACCAAGTAAGCCTTTCTCTCACAGGATCAGGATTAGCGCGCTGATCTACAAGGGTTCAAAGTTCACAATTTGTTATCAACCATACAGCTTACTAGTACGCCTTATCTAGCTGTTCTTACCTCAAATTTTGAGTTTATCTAGGTTGCAGCCATCTGTTTATGCTATCTGGAAGTCATATTTGGGGGTATTGTAGCTTTTCCAATGACTCATCAACGGCGCTGAAAAAATAAATATCAGCCCAGTTAGTGACAGCTCAGTTAGACTGTAAAACATCAACTTTTCTTACCTCAAGCAGTCCAAATTGAATTCTTGACAAGTTTAACTCTCTCCTTTTCAGTTTTTCCTGCCTAGAAGTCATCCTTTAAGGGTTTTGTTGAAGAACTCAGCATCTTCTCACAAGACAAAATTTACAGCTGCTCACTCTAAGTTCAAAATTGCGCTACTGAGCATGCTCAGTAATGATGTCATTTTTATTGAATATAAATTAGCCTGTTTAAAAGTCAGTGATTTGGCACTATTAGATGGTTCTAAGTTGCATATAGCCATTTCTGAGTGTTGTTATGATGCTAAGATGTATTAAATATGAGTATGAAGTATTATTTTACAAAAGGTTTTGATAAACACCCATGGGTGTTGTTCAACACAGAATAGGTGTTGTACGACACTGGAGTGTTAGGTAACACCCCTAAAAATTTTTCGGTCAATATTGGGGTGTTGATGGACACCTTATTTCTAACAGTGTGTCTGTACCCGACTTATTCTTGCAAGACTGGCTACAAAATGTGACCGAATTTTGGAAAACCGACCAGGTAGTACCAAAGTTTGTTTGTAGTAATCGGCGGTTTTAGTGTAATTCGCGACGCGCGCGCGAAATTGATTTTTTTGCACGAGAGGGGAGGGGCATACCTTGGCGAGCTGCAGACGAGATTTTACGGGTGGGGCTGCTTCAATTGCTGTGATATGAGCGTTTGAATGCAGCTATGTCAGCCATGGCTAGCTTCTCTCCCGTTAGTACACGGGATATGTTGCTATGTTCATTGATTAATAATTCTGATAAGTACACGATGCAGCTGCTGCTTGTGCATCTCATTATAATAATGCATATTTAATTTCAAACAAAAAACAGTGAACTCTACACTTCTAGCAGAAAGAAATCTCTTAAAGATCATCAGAAGACGGCCTACAGTGTTGCAGAATTGCTGGACTATGCCAGGAGCTGTTTATCTGCATAAAAATGAATGAATGTTGTGTGCATTGAGTATTATAAGTTTACAATGAAATTTGTGGGAGATAGAAGCTAAGCGCTTATGATTCAATGGGTAGTAAGTATTAGCTAAACTATTTTCTACTGTTAGAATAGGTATACATACATGCATTTACTATTGGGCGCTTATTTCTGCGCCATTTATAGCCTAGTTACTCTAGTTATAGCCCACCCGCTACATTATTCTACTTAGTAGACTTACTTACCTCGTTGGTGAGTCCTCCTAGAAAGCTCTCTGGTCTTCTGTGTCTTTGAAAAATCCCCAAAAGTAAGTTTTAACTAGCGCTTCGACTTACTTCATGCATATTCTGATACTACATGAAAATTGTACCACAAACATAAATTGTTTGTAACACGGATAGTATACGGAGTTCGTGTACTCGCACTTAGCAACGTATTCGCTCACGTTTTTAGCGAGTAAAATTGGAATGAAAGGTCGGTATATTTGAGCTCATATCTCCAAAACTACAGCGCCTAGCCGCTTCAAATTTGGAATATAGCTAGCTGCAATGACGTAGATTACTTTGCAATTGCTAACTCAAAATTCGCGGAAAGTACTACCTGGTCGGTTTTCGCAAATTTGGTCACAAATGCAAGAGAAATGGCCACTTTCTTGCATTTTCTTGCAAAATCTTGCAAGAAAATTAATTTCTTGCAAGATCTTGAAATATCTTGCTATTTTTAGAAGTAAGATCTTACATGTCATTTGCAAGAAATTTCTACCTGGGCCACTAAACCACTAATACCATTGCCAGTGGGCTATAGAAGCTGAATAGATCTGTCACCCACCATAAGATAAGCTGGACCTGTATGATTTTAGTATTACTATTATTATCACTGTTGTGATTCCAATATGTACAGATTGAGCGTTCCCACAAAACGTGGAAAGCACTTCTTAAATTTGACTTGATTGGTGATATCAATGATTTTATGGACAATCATATGAAGACAACACAACATGATTGGGTGACTGCTCTCCCAGTATATCAGCACCTGTACAACTCTACTGTACACAAATCCCTAGGTACATCATGTATATTACATGGTGTATATGTCCGATCATAAGTGCATTAAATGATTAGGACTATTCACTATACATCCAGGATGCACACCGTTTGAGGTTATGTATGGTCGGCAATCTAATGCTGTTACAAACCCTCTGTTTTGTTTGCCTCCCTCACCTATGAATGAAAGTAGTAAGCCGATAGAAGATGCCATCTCACATGAAGTAAGCTAATGTAATTAGTTTTAAGCATACGTGTGTGCCGGACCAGCAAGTGGTAACCATAGCTAAAATTATAGGTGTCTGTGAGTGGATTTAAGAGTACCCTGAGCACTTGAACCTTTAATTTTCTGTCATAAAACTTGAAATAAAGATTAGACTTTCCAACAAACTAGTTTTTGATAAAATGTGTCCATAATAGTAGTTAAAGTGTGGGTGGGTGATACGTAATACATTTTGATAGGTTATTACTAAATTGTTTTGCTAGTAATGGGAAAATTTTGTTGATTAATAGGAGGCTGATGATGAATATTGTGATGCCATTGAAGAATCTACCATTGTGAGTTCTTTGGAAACTGCTGGTAGCAAAGTTAGTGAAAATCCAGAAATGCATGATATTCGAGGCAATGTATGAGGAACATTATCAATGTTTAGGCCTTGATAGATTATGCCAACATAATTTCGAACATAATAGGTACTCTTGAGCATCAAGAATTATGGTAGCCTAATAGGTGGAATTTTGTGACCATCCGAACATAAAAGGCTGTTGAATTAACAGCACCTAACTAGAGTGAATATTATGCCCTGCCATGGTATATAGTCTCCGACTGTTTCAGCAGTCACCTGCATGTATTGTCTGTTACAGGTTAAGTGTGAATTAACTAGTATAACTACAGAAATACATAACTATCATAATGGTCTTTCAAATTGTTCGTGCTTCTGTTCATTGAAAATCGATAATTTCGGCAACACATTATTTGGTAGTACTAAGCAGGCATACAAAGATAGTTTAGCAGAACAGGATAGTGAAGGTGTGTGTGAGTGTGTGTGTGTGTGTGTGTGTGTGTGTGTGTGTGTGTGTTACAAAAAGTAATATATTACATGACATGCCATATATCAACTGTCTGTGCATGACAATGTCAAGTAAACTAGCTGATTAATTTCTTGTTTTTGTTGTGCTAAACTTGAAGATGAAATGGACAGTAGCAGTGATGAAATCATTCTGAGTGATGATGAATTAAGAGTGACACCTATAGGTATACACAATGTCACACAGTCACGTAACTGTGTCATTATCATGCATGTGTGTTAACTGTGCATAGCTGAAAATCTTGAACTTTTGATACCTGAGAAGTTTTGTCAAGATAAAGGCAGAAGTGAGCTTGTATGTCCAGGCCCATCCAAGCGTACTTCCTACACTAATTATGTAAAAACTGTTTTTCAAGTGAATGGACGAATACCACCTAAAAGGTATATAAAATAAACTTATGCTTGTGGACAATAATAACTGCATGAGTAATTGAGTGTGCAAGCACAATGAATCCTCATATTAGCGACTATAATACCTCATATCATTGAGTTATATACATCATCTTTAAACATAATAATGATATGACTGTATATACATGATGATACTGCATATAATGTTTTTAATAATCAACATAATGATCATACTTCTTTGCATGCATGCATGTATTATATTTGAATAATATTTTTTCTATATTATTATAGTGATGAAGGAATTGAGCGATTACTAATTCATCAAGTACTGAAGTCAAAAGAGGTCAGTATATATTTTAGCAAACTGAAAAAATAATGATTATATGATTATTATTACACATGCATGACTCAACCAATAAGTACAGCTATATATGCATGAATGATTCATGTTTAACTTTGTCACCTTATAATTAAGTCATAATTATTGTAATACTGCATGTACGCATGCACTCTCTCAATATTAATTTCGGTGAAAAGAGAGTCTTTAGGCAAATTGCAGCAAATCCATCTATCAGTCACTGGTATAATGTGCAAGTAATCAAAGCAAACAGTAGAAAACATATGACCGGTCTTGGACACATACCTGCAATTTCATGGCCGCTTGCAAACGAGATGATGGTAATGTTGATAGCAATGAGTTTTCACTTGGCTATAATCATGCTACAAATGATATATGCATCATGCACTTTATAATGCTTGTGTTTGAATAGATTCAGGAGGTGTTCAGTATGTTTTTAGAAGCTATATATCAAGATGTTGTGAAAACTCAGAATGCTATATACTGGAATGGTATGCTCAGTCACTGGAATGACCAGGGAGGTTTTGTGGCCTGAGGTATGTCTTGGCCTGTGATCAGTAATAGAATGCATCGTAATATTATGGTCTATACTCAGTCTAATAATGATGCATGTAACTCAATATATACTCATACAGGCAATGACTGCAATACTTTCACTTCATCATCAACTCAGTGAAGATGAGGCTTTGAAGATGTACTGCAATAAGATAGATAACATTAAAAACAACTAATATGATTATTATTATTATTATTATTATTATGGCACAGATAGGCACAAGAGACACGGGAGACACAGACACAAACGTATACATAAAATTAGAAATCAGTTGGCTAAGTGTTCATGCAGGTACAGCAACTGCAGATAGAGATTATACTAGCTACAGGCAACTAGAAATAACTCTCACTATCACCGACACCATGCAGATTATCATGAAAACTAGTAACTGGCCAGATGATGGTCCAGGGAAAGCAGCACAAATCTCCTTGTTGGTGATCTTGATGGGTGACCAGAACAACCCACCATCTGCTTGCTCTACGTCTATGGTTGAATCGTTATCGTCAGCATAATATATTGGATCCTTGCACTATATACTCGGGGGTCGGTACACGGTAAGAATAAGGATACGACGCGCGCGCCGCTGCGCGGCGCGCGCGTCGTAGTTCTCCTATAGATGTGTTTTTCCTTTTTCCGTTTACGTTCCTACAGCGTCTACCATTTTCTTTCACGTTCATTTTTCACACGTCAAGATTTGTCAGAACAAGTCAAAGAGCACTATGGATCCAGAATTCAAGAGATTCCTTGTTGAAGAAGGATTTGATGGCTCAGCTATGGAAACTTTCGAGAGAGAGAAGATAGATCGTCGACTCGTGGTGACTCTTGACAACGATGAATTGAAAGAACTAGGATTTGTGCTAGGTGACAGAAAAAGAATCAAGTCCCTAATAGCTCGCTTATCTAAAGAGAAAGAGAAATTAAAAGAGCCCTTGGATTTAACAACAAACAAAGAAAACTTTTCACCACCCGCTAGCGAACTGGACGACTCGTTTGAAATGGAATTTCAAGGCTGCTTAGAGCACGGAGAGACTTTCTCACCCGGCGTAGGCTCTTCCATCGACGTCCAAGTGCAAAGCGATGAACAAGTGATCCAACCCAGACGCCAGATTAATTCCAACCACTCAAAGGTATGCTCAGTGACACGCATCATCTATTTCTAGCTTGACTCATGTTTGGGGCTAGTAGGCAAAGAAGCATAATGATTGTATTTTGAGGTAGTCTTGTCATCCAAACTTTCTTTGTGTAAAGAGGGAGAGGGAGGGGAGAAGACACATCGTGGTCATCTAAGAGTTTTTTTGGGCTTGAATATTATGAGCTTTGGTCAAACCATTCCCTCCACAAGTGACTTATAGCACGTCTAATACGTTGCATGGTACATCCAATTAATGATAGCCAGACTTGGACAGTTTAGTAGGCTAGAGGATATCTTAATAATTGTTAACATTTGTTTATTGTCTAACATATCTTATTAGAATACTCCAGCCAGAGCTAGCAGGAAGACTTCCTGCAGTCAATCATCAAACGAAGCAAGCAGCTCACGAACAGATATCATACGTATGGTAGTACGTATAGTAGGAATGGGCCGAATGTCCCATAGACACAATACAAAATGTTTATGATCATAAAAATCTAGCAAAACAAAATTAAGTCTTCAAACTTGCTCAGAGGCTCTCAATGACAGATTACCAATTGCATGCATGGTCTAAAACTCACAGAAACTTTCCTCAGCACTCGTAGAGAGAGCTAGTGGGAAGCCACCATAGTGCCATTTTTGTTCTTCTAACTTACGTACGTACGTACGTACGTACTTCCTAACTGACTTACTTGAAAAGCATTTCCAGAGAACCAAAATGTGTTGAGCCAATTTTGACAGCACAAAATAACTCCTTTTCATAGGTACTACATTCCTTGATACTCGTTTTAGTCACAAATTAGCCTAAACAAAAACTAGAAAGTTTTGCGGAAACTGAGAGTATAAATTCATGTACTTCAATGTAGCCATTTTCCTGTAGAGTTCAAAGGTCATTAATTATCCACGTGGCATTTTAATGCGCATGCGCATTAGCTGCTTTAGCAGACAATGTAGCTTCTACTCAGATAACTCAAGCTTTTTGTAGGGACTAACCAGTCTCTGATAGTCTCCACACTGTAGTGTTGGAAAAAGTGAATGAACAAGTAGTAAAAATTTTCAAAAAAATAAGCAATGTAGGAATGGGCAGTGCTGTAAAAAGCGTTGGAACAAGGAATGGTCTCAATTTTGGCACATGACTACTTCATTTTTTGTGCCCAAGTCTTGGCCGGTAATCTAATCCTGCCTGCTATACTTTTAGCCAAATAATACAAGATTTGCAGGAATTTGAACCATTAAAATGTGAGCTATTCATTGACAAGTACAGATCATGCATTCTTCGAACCATTTACAACAATTAGCTATGAGAGATCAAAAATGAAAATGAAGTAGTCATGTGCCAAAATTGAGACCATTCCTTGTTCCAACGCTTTTTACAGCACTGCCCATTCCTACATTGCTTATTTTTTTGAAAATTTTTACTATACTTGTTATAAAGGTATGTGATGTGCTTGAGTGTACTATACCAGAGGGTAATACTACTACCACTGTGTAATATGATAGCTATGCTACCAACTCAGTGTGGTACTTTTTTTTGTTAACTCTTAATCTGTATAACCCACATTATCTTCACAGTAATTGCACCACACTGTTTTAATAATTTGTGCACACATGAAAATAGGAAAAACCACCCAGGGTTGTACGGAGTTCCTGCCTTAGTAACAATATCCCTGATCATCTGGAAGGATTCGAACGTGATTTCCAAGTCCCTCTCCAGTACTCGACTTCAACAATGCGATGCATAGAAAATGGAAGGCTCCTACCATCTGCTCGCACAGAAATTGTCCAAGCAGTCCACTCAAGGATTCTGAATATATGCAAGAAGCCGACTACAAAGCAGCTACAGGTCATTGCAGACAAAATTGTCGAAACGATTGGACTTGATGATGTGTTTGGAGGAAAATCGGTAAGTTATTGCATAATAAATATACTCAAATGTTTATTCTTGTGATTGTGTATACCAAGTCATTTGAATGCAGTTAATTTTCATCATGCATATATGCAGGATTCCTGGCTTAGCTCTTTGGACTATAGATTTCGCAACACAAGGCGCCCTGGTAGATCTGAGAAGATAGGTATTGAACGACCAAGCAAGAAGAGAAAGACAATAGCAAAGGACAATCATGGCTTCGAAATAACAGAGAACACAGTCGATGCTGAGACTTTGAAACGGTGCTTGGCTCAACTTGAAAAGGAAACATCCAGATCTGTAAAGGACAGAAGTGCGATAGGTGTGCTAATGAGGGAGACATATTCAAATAGAAGAAAGTGGATTGTGTGTGATCGGCCGACTATCATACAAGTTTTAGATCTGTATCCACCCCTAGGCAGTTACGAATCAGTAAGTATGAACATCTATATTTTCACAGTGTATAACAGACTCTAGAATGTCAAATATACTGACTTGCATTATAAAACTTTCTCTTTTTACTAGCTTGTTGAAGACTTGGAAATACACACTAAACAGAAGGACCTAGAAGCAACATGTACAGCTGAATGGAACTATTGGATGCCAAGAATTGAGCGTTATTGTGAGGATGGGAATTCAAAGACAACCAAGACTCTCACTGAACAACTCCAGAGCTATGGAAAGAAAGATGGTATCATACGTACGGTAGTACGTATAGTAGGAATGGGTCGACTGTCCCATTGACACAATACAAAATGTTCATGCTTATAAACTTTCAGGGAAAGAAAGCTAAGCCTTCAAATGCATTTTATAGCCTCCCCCAGACAGTTTACTTACTGTATTAATCAAGAAAACAGGCAGAAAGTTTCTAGAGCACTCTGGACGGAGCGCTGGCGAGAAGCCACAAGAGTGCAATTTTGTTCTCCCCTTCCTTCCTAACTGACCTACTTGAACGCGATTTCCAGACAAACAAAAGGCATTGAGCCAATTTTGACCATATAGTGGGACTTCATTTCATGCACAGTACGTCCTTTTCTACTCGTTTGCTGGCGAAAAGGCAGCAAACAAAATCTAGGCAGCTTTGAAACTCTCGGTATAAAATACTGTACTTTTATTTAGCTATTTTGATGTAGGTAAAGGTCGTCAATAGACCACGTGGTTGCCTGCATCTAATGCGCGCGCATGCGCATCAAATGTACACTAAAGTCATCTGGTTTTTCAGTGACTAGTCTCTGCTGTGTGATATTGTCTCCATGCAATTGAGCACCTTAGTGTTTAAAAAAGTGAATGAACAAGTAGTAAAAATTTTATAAAAATGAGAAGTGTAGGAATGGGCAGTGCGGTAAAAAGCAATGAAACAAGGCAAGTCTCTGAATTTCGGCACATGACTACTTCATTTTTTGTACCCAACTCTCATACGTTACTGATAATAATTGTCAGCCATTTGGCTCATGCAAGCAATCACTAACTTGAATTTAGATAAAGTCACAAGCATGTAGAATGTAGGTACACATTAAATGATGGAATTCGAACTAATGCAATTGACTCATGAAAATGAAGTAGTCATGTGCCGAAATTCAGAGACTTGCCTTGTTTCATTGCTTTTTACCGCACTGCCCATTCCTACACTTCTCATTTTTTATAAAATTTTTACTACTTGTGTTATTAGGTACAGCTAGTGCTGTTGATCAATGCAATATAACTGTACGCCTTAAAGGCTTTTATACAGGCCATGATCGTGATCATGACTATTCCATTCCACACATTATGTAGTACTTAATTATTTGTATACCCTTTATGACTGAATAATTTATCTGTGTCTATTTTCTTGGTCCAGATTACTCTTCTCCATTCGTATTGCACATGTTGTGTAAAGTGCTGGACAAAAGAAAGACTAGTGGACCTGAACTTCTTCTAAAAACAATCTCTGTAAGCTTACTAGCTTGTATCCTTATGATTGTCTATTCTCTCTCTCTCTCTCTCTCTCTCTCTCTCTCTCTCTGCCCCATCCTCCCAATTTAACCTCACTGTGTGAGTATGTGTTTGTAACTTTGTATTCTACTAGTATAATTTATTATTTCTGTGCTAATTTCAACCATTAATTTTGCAGGTTCCTGGTNAACGTAAACGGAAAAAGGAAAACCATGAACGCAATCGGAAAAAGGAAAAATCCGGCCGCATGGGCCGCATAGCAAGGGGGCAGGGCAGGGCAGGGCAGGGCAGGGACGCTGAATTAAACAAGAACTCTGGCGCCTCCTGGTGACGGATGAGTAGCTTCGTATAGTTTTATCTCTTAACTTACCATGGTATAACTTTGGCCTGTGTAGCATAACCACGATTCTTTGAAGCTGAATATAGTGCAGTCATCCCTCAAGTTTGTAATAGCAACTGCCAACTTCCAGCACTGCCGAGGTTCAACTTCATTTTCATGAATTGCCCCATTATAAACAACTTCACTTTGACCATTCATAGCCTTACAAGTTTCCTTCGATGCACATTAATGAAAATGTGCTACTGGAAAGCCACTGAGCTATCATTGTACATGTAACAAATTATCAATAATTTCAGTGCATGCAGTTTCAAAAAAAGGACTGAATCAGTGTACCCTATTTTGCTCTAACTACCTATGACTAGACGTAGTGACCAGCCTCTCTCTGAGCTATAGGAAACATTATGATCACCCTGTGAGTGTGTTTGGTTAAACGAATTTGGAAAAAATGTATAAAATTGTACCCTATAGTATTCTATAGACTCTGTTACAGTGACCAACTCCTAGCTATGAAAAGCACTCTGATCATCCTGTGAGTGTGTTTGGTTAGTTAGTTTGTTTTCTCTGAGCTGTAGGAAACATTCTGATCACCCTGTGAGTGTGTTTAGTTAGTTTAGTTGAAATGTTTCCGTTTACGTTAGCTAACGAATTTGGAAAAAATATATAAAATTGTACCCTATTCAACCAATTCTTGCTCTAGCTATGACTAGACTCTGTCACAGTGACCAGCCCATGTCTCTGAGCTGTAGGAAGCATTATAATCACCTTGTGAATGCGTTTAGTCAGTTTAGTTGATATTTTTCTGTTTACGTTAGCTAACGAAATTGGAAAAAATTGTATAAAATTGTACCCTATTCAACCAATTCTTGCTCTAGCTAAGACTAGACTCTGTCACAGTGACCAGCCCATGTCTCTGAGCTTTGAAAAGCATTCTGATCACCTTGTGAGTGTGTTTTATTAGTTTAGATGATATTTTTCCGTTTACGTTAGCTAACGAAATTGGAAAAAAATGTATAAAATTGTACCCTATTCAACCAATTCTTGCTCTAGCTATGACTAGACTCTGTCACAGTGACCAGCCCGTGTCTCTGAGCTGTAGGAAGCATTCTAATCACCTTGTGAATGTGTTTAGTTAGTTAAGATGATATTTTTCTGTTTACGTTAGCTAACAAAATTGGAAAAAAATGTATAAAATTGTACCCTATTCAACCAATTCTTGCTCTAGCTATGACTAGACTCTGTCACAGTGACCAGCCCATGTCTCTGAGCTGTAGGAAGCATTCTGATCACCTTGTGAGTGTGTTTAGTTAATTAGTTTAGATGATATTTTTCCGTTTACCTTAGGTAATTTTTTCCTTTAATACACTGTTAGAAATAAGGTGTAAGTTAACACCTTTTGGGGTGTCCCGCGTAATGTTTAAGTTTTGCACCCCTGGAGTGTTATAGAGCACCCCTCAAAATTCACTGGAGTGTTACGTAGCACTCTTTTATGTGCTATATAACACTCCAGTGTTGTTATTGAGCACCCAGCTACCAACATTCTGTAGCTACACAGCACCTTTAATGTATCAATTTCATGAACAAAATTCACAACATAAATTGTTTCTATGATCTGTCCGAGTCTTTCTTGACAAATGTCCAGCCGGAAGTTGCTGCTTGTGACTACCTGTACAGTAATAGATCGAGGACGTTATTGTCTAATTGATATAATTATAGCTACATAACATGTACATATAGCTAGCTTTTCCCATCCCTGTTTAATTTGTACGCTAATAATATGTAGCTATCCACACATATACGTACACACCTGTAATGATGCTTACACTTACCATCAGTCTCTTTAACATAATGAAAGAGTGCAGTTCAGGCTTTTGTGTATACTCTTCATTTCACCACAACTGCCATCACTGTTCCTAAGACCAAGTAAGCCTTTCTCTCACAGGATCAGGCTTAGCGCGCTGATCTACAAGGGTTCAAAGTTCACGATTTGTTATCAACCATGCAGCTTATAATAGTACGCCTTATCTAGCTGTTCTTACCTCAAATTTTGAGTTTATCTAGGTTGCAGCCATCTGTTTATGCTATCTGGAAGTCATATTTGGGGGTATTGTAGCTTTTCCAATGACTCATCAACGGCGCTGAAAAAATAAATATTAGCCCAGTTAGTACAGCTCAGTTAGACTGTAAAAGATCAACTTTTCTTACCTCAAGCAGTCCAAATTGAATTCTTGACAAGTTTAACTCTCTCCTTTTCAGTTTTTCCTGCCTAGAAGTCATCCTTTTAGGGTTTTGTTGAAGAACTCAGCATCTTCTCACAAGACAAAATTTACAGCTGCTCACTCTAAGTTCAAAATTGCGCTACTGAGCATGCTCAGTAATGATGTCATTTTTATTGAATATAAATTAGCCTGTTTATCAAGTCAGTGATTTGGCACTATTAGATGGTTCTAAGTTGCATATAGCCATTTCTGAGTGTTGTTATGATGCTAAGATGTATTAAATATGAGTATGAAGTGTTATTTTATGAAAGGTTCTGATAAACACCCATGGGTGTTGTTCAACACAGAATAGGTGTTGTACAACACTGGAGTGTTAGGTAACACCCCGAAAAATTTTTCGGTCAATATTGGGGTGTTGATGGACACCTTATTTCTAACAGTGTACTAGCTTAGCTATATAGTCCATGATAATTTTATCAAAAACCATCCTACCAGAGTATGTGATTCTGACTCTTAAATGAATTAAGGCTGAAGCAATACATCTAGAGCACCATCATACCAGTGAGATATCTTAAATCATTCAAGCAGCCACATCAGCACTCATCAGTAACTGGCTTCTTGTTTTTGACTAAAATTCCATAGTCTTATTATTTCCCAACGTGTCTACCTCGCCATTAAATCTCATTCATTAATGCAAGTCACACTCATCTATACGATGCTGCTTTATATTATTATTGAAATGCTGCTTATAATGATTGTACTTTACTTAAAATACACAGTGCAGACAGGCAAATGCAGATTCCTTCAAGCCATTCATCGTTTGGTATTGGATATCATTAAGTATTATTTAATTAAGTTTGGCATACTTATTATAATATAGTTACGATAATGTATCTCGAAAGTAAGTTACCTATATATTTTTCTTTTAGCTTTCTAAATTATCAACTATTGCTGAGAATTTACGCCAGGGGGCCTACCCACCAATTTAACCACCAGCTATAAGAACAGCATTGTTCAAGCAACCACAACTATCACCCCCCAGGTAGAAATTTCTTGCAAATGACATGTAAGATCTTACTTCTAAAAATAGCAAGATATTTCAAGATCTTGCAAGAAATTAATTTTCTTGCAAGATTTTGCAAGAAAATGCAAGAAAGTGGCCATTTCTCTTGCAAGACGAAAAATTTTCTTGTGAGTCTTGTAAGATTCTTGACCTGTNTTCTCTCTGGTACAATAAAACCAGTAGTCAAAAGTATCTATGATAAAACAAAACATCGTGACCTTTGACCTTGTGAGTGAAGGTAGTTGACTTAGAGCACAGTTACAGAGGAGAAATTTAGAGGTATAAGGGGCCTTAAACAAGACTATGAAGCTATACCTATTCGTAGATTGCTGGGAGTAAGGTAGAAATTCCTTCGTCCACATGTTCAGTCTGACCGTCGACGCGCCCAGGCCCATGCCAGTGCTCACGTGGTAATCTCAGCCCCGCCCACTATTAATGCGCATGTGTTACGACGTGCCAATTAAAATTTGACAAGTCCGAAGTGAATGCAATGTGGTGTCAATAAGAATGGAAGACTATAAAGAGCTTTATCAGTATTTATCAAAATTTAATGGTACCTATCCGACTAATTTTGACAAAAACTAGAAACGTAGCCTGAGAAGAAAGTGCCAGGAAAACTTTTGCGTGGAGAAAGGCCTGCTCTACTATATACTCATCTTCCAAAACAGCAGCACCAGGTGAATCTCGAATATGGAGACAATTAAGTTCCCCGTTCGAGAAATGATGTCCAGAGAATTATGGAATCTTGTCATTCGTCATTGGAAGGTAAGTAAGATACTCTCAGTGATTGGCTATATTAATAGAATATAGCCTGGGCAATATTTAACACCTCAGGCTATAACTAGCTATATAGGCCTACATGCTACCAGCTGTTTCGGTTTGGTTAATTCATAATTATTATGACATTGTACAAATTCTTATTAGGAGGTCACTTGGGAAGAGACAAAACATACAAGAAGATTGAAACTCGCTTTTATTGGAAGACACTTTGGAGCGATGTAAATGAATTTGTGCAGACTTGTGAGATTTGTCAACGAACCAATGATGCATAGTTCAACAAAGAATCAGCACCTTTGCATCCTATTCCAGTGAAGTCAAAAGTTTGGAATCAGGTATACACTCAACTAGTCAGTTTTACAGACAGTTTATTATGATTCCATTCATATATATTTTTTATGTACTATAGATTGGTATTGACCTGATTGGACCTTTGCCAAGGACTGAGAATGGTAACCGGTTTATCGTGACTCTTGTTGACTTTTTCTCAAAATGGCCAGAAGCTGCTCCTCTCCCTAATAAGAGTGCAAAGTCTGTGGCTCTATAGTCCTTTATCAGATGATGTGCAGGTATAAGAAAAGTTGTATGTGTTTTTGCCAGCTGCAGGGTAAGCATGTCACACATGCAATCATACAAAGTAGCATACATAAATATTATAGTATTATAAATTGTTATACAGCCATTTGACAAGAATAATAAGTTTCTCTTGTTTATTGTTTACTTGTTATTGTTTTTAAGGTATGGTTGCACAAAAGTGGTGATCTCTGATCAAGGAAGAGAATTTGTTAACAAAGTTACACGCTGTCTCTTTGAGATGACCAACACAGAGCACCGGTCGGATATCCTCAGCTTACCACCCACAAACCAATGGCCTTGTAGAGAGATTCAATCAAACTTTGCAACGGTCATTGGTGAAAGTGGTCAACAACAACCAGACAGATTGGGATGTGAAGCTGGAAGCGGTATTATTTGCATATACCGAACATCATCCCAGGCTTCAACAAAGCATACACCATTTGAATTGATGTACTGCAGGTATAGTATTATTTTAGTTTTCGGATAACGTCAATATAGTTAGAACTATAAGCATAGAATGTTAAGTTGTATCTTTACACGCGTGCATTTAATTTTACAGAAAAGCAATCCTCCCAATAGAAGCTGAATTGCAACATAACGATAGCAGTGATACACAGTCTGATGGTGATCTAATGGATGGCTACATTCATAGTACATTGAGAGAATCAGGAACTTCAGGGACAACTTGTTCAGTGAGGTAAAGGAGAATATCAAAAATGCACAGATGAAACAGAAGAGAGACTATGACAGGAAGCATTGTGGAAACAAGGTAAACATTTATTTTAGCTGTAAACACAATGCAATTGATGTGCACTTCATTATTGTAGAAGCTGCTGAAAATTGGATCACTAGTGTTGCTACGGAATAGTGCAAGAGCTAGATGGCAGGAAAGGAGACAAGCTGAGCAAACGGTGGCTGGGTCCATACAAGATTCACAGCAACATTGGCAAGGGGGTATATAAATTATTAAAGAATCCTCAAAGTAACAAAATACTCAAGAAAGCTTTCAACCATTGTCGGTAAGTGTCAACAAATATCTCTGATCTGACATTCATTCATACAAACATGCTCATCACTATAATAATATAGGTTGAAGAAGTTTTTCCAGAAGAAGATTATATCACTTAATGACAGTGATTTGTTTCAGTTGCACTCTCCTGAGATCAGTTCCTCCACTACTCCAATGAAGAAACACTTGAAGATGTTCAGTGATAGCTCCTCCTCTCCATCGACTAGAAAGAGGGTAAAGAAGCGCTTGTTCAGTGATAGCTCCTCCTCTCCATCGACTAGCCCAGCAAAGAGGGCAAAGAATGACTTGTCCAGTTACAGCTCCTCCTCTCCATCTACTACACCAGCGAAGAAGCGCTTGAAGATGATTGACAGCTTCACAAGTAATCATGATAGAAGTCCACTTCTTAATGAGACCATTCCTCCTTTGCCTCCACCAATGCCAACTTTTGGAGATTTAGGCCGTGGTGAGTATCATAAAATAGTACTTGTAACCTAGCCCTAGCTCTACCTAAACAGCAATTATATACGTAACATATAATTATAGTCATAAATTGGAAAGAATAATTATGTAAATAATAATAATTAATTCATGACATTATAGTGACACCAAGGTGTCCACGTATAGCTTGGCAATTCTTCCTTTGGTGACTCTTCTCCGCAAGACATAGCTAACAGAGGATTTGTGCGGTTCTCATTCTTTGATGATTACTCATTTCAAGATGAAATAATTCCTGCTATACATTCACAGGATAATGGTTAGTTCATTATTAACAATTTGCACATAATAATATTAATCTTCATGTATCTTCTGAATTGTAGATCAAGTTTCATCTTCGTCATGGCTGCCGACAGAGAGAAGTTTCCATGCACCTATCACCAAATAGGAGTAGCTCTTGTCCATTTTCAAATGAATCATTTGTTCAGGTACGAATAAGCATGATGAGAACGCACAGCAATTATATCACTGTTGTTTTTCTATAGTGATCAGTAAAATACTGTTTGTTAATACAGTCTTTTGGTGGTTTGGTGACCAGTACTCCTATAGCCAGTGGTGGATTTTACCCTGAGTTCTTGCCAGAGCTTGATGTTCCTCCTTCACCTGTTCATGTTAAGCCATTGAACCATTCCTCTTCCATGGCTTCATTGAAGCAGCAGCACTCCTCCTCGAAGCCTTAATTTTCATTGAACCAACACCACACTTCTTCCAAGCCTTCATCTGAGCAGCAGTCGTCAAGATCTTCCAAGCCTTCCTTGAAGCAGCAGCATCCCTCTTCCAAACATTTTTTGACTCAGCAGCAGCACACCTCATCATCATATTGCTGGTACTGTGTTGCATATTCAGTGCTAGTACTGTGTTGCCAGTATGATAGTACTGTGTTGCATATTGCTATAGTAGCTACTGTGTTTCCAGTGTTAAGTATGGTGTTGCCAGTATGATAGTATAGTGTTGCATATTGCTAGTACTGTGTTGCATATTGCTAGTACTGTGTTGCATATCTATAGTACTGTGTTGCATATTGCAGTACTGTGTTGATGTTAGAAACAGATCACGTGATAGTCACAAGTGTTCTTTTGACCAATCAGATTAATCTTAGAAAAGTACTGCGGGATACCAGCAAATCAGAGGAGGTGCGACATTATGTCATACATCACATGACCACTTGCATTCCAATAATGCAATTGCGCGCGTCAGCGCGGTTAATTTATGCTTGCACGTGGAGCTGAAGCAGCAAGTCTAGTCATGGCGTCCTCAAGCTCTGTGGTAGGATCATCATCTACAGTGACTGTTGATGTGGACACTTCTGTGTCTGTTCTCAGTATGGGAATAAAGTTCTCCTATCGAATCCCAAGCTTTAGTGTGATGCATGTTGACCTTAGACAAGTTCAATTGCAATTTGTGACAGATGAAGGTGCGGTGTCTGTAATACAGGCAGACCCATCTCTCGATATGAAGAGTGTGCCTTTCTCAGTAAAGCTAAAGAACTACTGTTGTGTGCCAGTAAGTGTGACTACTATCTATGTTGTGACTGTACATATTCAAATTTTGTGTGTGTGTGTGTGTGTGTGTGTGATGCAATAGAGTTTTAGAGAGAGGATAGATAGTGTGGATATGATTTGTTGTAATACATTCTGTTCGGTTTGTATAATTAATAATTCTGTCACGTAGGCCAGATTTGGCCGGTTGCATTCATACATATGACATTAAAATTTCATTCATTTATTCATTCATTTATGATTGTACATGTAGGTAGAGGAGTTTTGTAAAAATGTTGATGTTCGACATCTCATACCGTTCGGTGACCATGGGATTTTGGTGTTGTGGGAATGGGTGGATATACTGGAAGATGAACTAGACAATGACATGGTTACAGGCAGTGGTACAGAATTATTGAAGCAAGAAGGAGCATTGTCTACTGATAGTGACTTAGATGACGAGGAAGAACCCAAGATAACAACTGCTACTTTCAAATGTATTGGAGTCACCCGTTCAACAGCATACCAGGATGCTCTTAGAGAAGTAAACGAACAAATTGAAAGAGGGAACAGTGTTCCAGTTAAACTGACTCCAGAACCAATGAATCCGTATGATTCAAGGGCTATTAGTTTTCAGTGCCAGTTGGGTAACACGTGGAAAGTGATTGGATATGTGGTCAGAGAACTATGTGAAGAAATGCACAGAGTTATATCCAACAAGAGCATTGTCTCAATTAAATTTGCATGGGTCAAGTATAAAGTTGTCCAAACAACTGGTCCTGGTTACTATGCTGCCATTGATATTTCCCGTAAAGGTGAATGGCCACTAAGTGTGTACCGTTCTGCAAATACAATGCATTAGTGGAACAATGAGACATTGTACATTAATCCAATCAATCATGTTATCTATTATTAAAAAAAAAAAACTGATTTCAAGTGACAAGTTTGTAATAATTGGTGATTACTATTGCAAAGTACATGTACTTAATTGAATTATTATTGAATTGTTAGTTTACTTTGACTGAGTGTATGAATGTTCTGCAACATGAATTGGCATACTCGAAGGTGGAGGTAAATTGACAGGATGCTTGTGAAATTGTGGTCTAGTTGTAAGAGTGCCACGTACTGGAAAACTTGTTCTTCCACTCGTGAATGATTCAGACTGAATTAGCTCACCTCTAGGCAATCTCTTATCCTTTTTCTTCTTTGGAGGCTCATTAAATGAGGGTCGAGGACCCTCATAGAAGCGATCATGGGCAGATGTAAAATAGTAGAATGGAAGGTCGCGATCAGTACTGATTCTTTTCTGAAACTCGGCACATACTTTTCTCCAGGTAAATTGTGCTTGCTTCAATGTGAAATGCGTCCCTACATGATCCCTCATTACACTAAAAAAGCATTCGACGTCGTCTGTATTGCTTGCACGGGCATTTTCACATGGTAGAGAATGTTGGGATATCTCTCGACGTTTATACTCTCGTGTTTCTATGTTGGCAATCAGCGCTGCAAGGACTTCCCTTGTGAATCCACATATGCATGTGACATCCCTAAACACAACACAAGTGGTACACATAACATGGGTGAATGTGAATCTACATAATAATTGATATGTAACTACATGTATATGTATAGTGCATACTTTTACACACAGATATACCTGTTGACTTCTAACATACTGAAGTCATAGTTGCTTTCATACCACGGCATCAGCTCTTCCAGGATTAAATTTAGCATTCTGTAGTTACGTTTGCATCTCTCCAATTCTGAAAGACCCCTTTGATCACAAGCCTGCCGCCACCCCATAACAGCACGAATGTATTTGGCTTCATAGTTGTAGTTCTTTTTCTCCATGAACTTCAACAGAGAAGGTGAGAACAATCTCTCTGCATCCTCAACCGATTGTTTTCTGCTACCAACAAGAGAAGAATACGTCAGACCTGCCTCACTGTCATTCATTGCCTCTGCATATCTTTCTAACTTCAGCCTTTGTGGTCCACCATTACGTGTACATTGTGCTATCCTCTGTATGTATGTATGTACGACATTGTGTGTTTGTATGTATGTATGTGTGTGTGTGTGTGTGTGTGTGTGCACACATAAAAGGAGAGTGCTATTTTGCTTACCATCACTGTGTCAAATCAGCAAAACTGTGTCAAAAAAGCCTGATTTAGCATGTTTTGTGCTGATTGACAACAAAATTCAGCACGATTTTATGTTAAATCATTATTTTTTGCCTAATAGCACATCAAAACAGCACAATTTTCTGAGAGAATTAGCCAAAATAGCACAATTGTGCTATTTTGTGCTATTTTAGCACAACCTATGCTAAATTATGAATACTTATGAGCATTCATTCGAATATCAGATCATAACTGAGCATGCTCAGTAGCTCATTTTTGAACTAAATACTTAGCTGAGCAGCTGCTGGGAAACATTTTGAGAGACACTGAAAGACTGGTTTAAGAAGCGTAAAATGGCAAAAGAATGGCTAGAAGAACTTATTTTTAGAAAAGGAAGAATGCCTGCTACCCAAAGTTCCATGTTTGAGGTAAGAAAACTGAATTAACTATTCATTTTGTCAGGTATGGGTTACCAGCTAGCTATGGTAATTTTACCACACACAGCTGCAGTTTGCCCATTGGTTGAACTTCAAAGTGATATCCTCACAAGATATATTTGAGGTAAAAAAATATAGATTGTCTGCCATAGTATTGTATGATGTAGCTATACCCCATACAGGCATTGCAGCTGTCCCTGTTTGCTTCAAACCATTTTGCTACTTAGTAACAACAGCCTGTTCACCCGCAAGTACAGTACTTTCAAACTAAGTTGTGTGCTCCCTTCGATATGCATGCACTATAGGTAAGCAAGTTTGTGTGTTGTGTGAGCATTTTTTAGTGTGTATTAATATAGTCACATGTATGTGTCATGTACTTTGTGTGCTAAATTGCAATAGCCTTTTGTAGCCCACTTGTGACGTAGATCATTGACAAAGTGCCGACAGTGTGTATATATGTGATATTGCACGGTACATGTGGTCAGGGCGTATATCACTGATATTGCACTACATGTGGTTTGTGTATACTGTGGTTACTTAGAGTACAGCATTACTCTAGCTATATAGCTAGCTACCAAACTGCTACAGTTGTACGTATACAAGAATACTCACCACACTGGAGTCAATCTTCAATTGAGAAAGACTTGGTGATGAACACAGACTAAATCCGATTGCCATTTTGTTTGTTCACTGGTGGATTTTCAAATTTCTTGTTGCTTTTTTTGAACAGAAAAGGCTCCAGCTAGTCTCGCTAGCTTGCCAAGAGACTCCTATAGCTATATATATAACTACAGATTTGTAGTTGCTTGTATCGTACTAGCCCAGTTTGGTTTAATTGTAAATGATAGTAGCTAGCCTGTAAACGACTAGCTAGCATATAGCTAGCAATGAAGTCTACTGCTTTCTGTGGGCTACAAATCACACTGTTAGAAATAAGGTGTCCATCAACACCCCAATATTGACCAAAAATTTTTTCGGGGTGTTACCTAACACTCCAGTGTCGTACAACACCTATTCTGTGTTGAACAACACCCATGGGTGTTTATCAAAACCTTTCGTAAAATAATACTTCAGACTCATATTTAATACATCTTAGCATCATAACAACACTCAGAAATGGCTATATGCAACTTAGAACCATCTAATAGTGCCAAATCACTGACTTTTAAACAGGCTGTTTTATATTCAATAAAAATGACATCATTACTGAGCATGCTCAGTAGCGCAATTTTGAACTTAGAGTGAGCAGCTGTAAATTTTGTCTTGTGAGAAGATGCTGAGTTCTTCAACAAAACCCTTAAAGGATGACTTCTAGGCAGGAAAAACTGAAAAGGAGAGAGTTAAACTTGTTAAGAATTCAATTTGGAGTGCTTGAGGTAAGAAAAGTTGATGTTTTACAGTCTAACTGAGCTGTACTAACTGGGCTGATATTTATTTTTTCAGCGCCGTTGATGAGTCATTGGAAAAGCTACAATACCCCCAAATATGACTTCCAGATAGCATAAACAGATGGCTGCAACCTAGATAAACTCAAATTTGAGGTAAGAACAGCTAGATAGGCGTACTAGTAAGCTGTACGGTTGATAACAAATCGTGAACTTTGAACCCTTGTAGATCAGCGCGCTAAGCCTGATCCTGTGAGAGAAATTTGCTTACTTGGTCTTAGGAACAGTGATGGCAGGTATGCAGTTGTGGTGAAATGAAGAGTATACACAAAAGCCTGAACTGCACTCTTTCATCATGTTAAAGAGACTGATGGTAAGTGTAAGCATCATTACAGGTGTGTATGTGTGGATAGCTACACTGCTAAAAATTCTGTGTCACGTTAACACTTAGTTTAGTGTCAAACCATTGTACCAAAAATGACACTTCGGAGTGGTGTTAAACTGGCACAATTTGTCAAGTGCTACCATAACCATGCACTTTTGTGTTGTAGCAACACCATCAATATTTACTGTTACACTATTTCTTGTGCATTTGCAGCATTGAAAAATGTTATGTGTACATGTTACTATACAGTTTACAAAAATAATGTGAATGGTGAAAAAGCTAAATAAGGAATAAAGATAAAGTAAGGTAAATGTAGTTTTTGTCTTATAAGTTCACAAAGAGAATTAAAAGTGAATGACTAACTAATAGTATCAATGGAATTTTTAATGTCGGATATAGTTCCTAGTAAACACTTGGAAAGCTTGTCACTTGAGCTAACTTTGAGTATCATTTTTTGTACAAAAAGCAATGTGTTGGAACATGGTTTGGGATAGGCTAGATCAAATACAAAGTAAAGTGCTATCAGGCTTACTAGAGCCTGAGAGAATGACTGCAGTTCAAACAAAACCTTTCTCTCTACAACAATGAAGAATTGTTGCTTGTCTTCTGCTTTCCCATATCTTACGATAAGTGGGCTCACATCTGGATCTTCATCCGTGATCTTCTTTAATTCACCAGGAACCTGCAAAATGGTTGAAATTAGCACAGAAATAATAAATTATACTAGTAGAATACAAAGTTACAAACACATACTCACACAGTGAGGTTAAATTGGGAGGATGGGGCAGAGAGAGAGAGAGAGAGAGAGAGAGAGAGAGAGAGAGAGAGAGAGAGAGAGAGCGCATATGAAGACATTGGGGGACATAAGTTCTGTAAAAGTGTCATCAACACCTCGAAAAGTGTTAGAGATAAAAGAGAAAATCATGATTTCTGTCTATAGAGTTTTGTGGTTTAGTTTATCAAGATTTATAACTTGGTTTCATGTTGTACTCTTAAAGAGCTTCCTATTCATATCAATAATCACATTATTGAAATTGATTTAGGTGAGTCATTTTTAGCATTCAGTTTTTGTATTGTGGTGAATGGGCAACTTTTTTTTTGTTAACTCTTAATCTGTATAACCCACATTATCTTCACAGTAATTGCACCACACTGTTTTAATAATTTGTGCACACATGAAAATAGGAAAAACCACCCAGGGTTGTACGGAGTTCCTGCCTGAGTAACAATATCCCTGATCATCTGGAAGGATTCGAACGTGATTTCCAAGTCCCTCTCCAGTACTCGGCTTCAACAATGCGATGCATAGAAAATGGAAGGCTCCTACCATCTGCTCGCACAGAAATTGTCCAAGCAGTCCACTCAAGGATTCTGAATATATGCAAGAAGCCGACTACAAAGCAGCTACAGGTCATTGCAGACAAAATTGTCGAAACGATTGGACTTGATGATGTGTTTGGAGGAAAATCGGTAAGTTATTGCATAATAAATATACTCCAATGTTTATTCTTGTGATTGTGTATACCAAGTCATTTGAATGCAGTTAATTTTCATCATGCATATATGCAGAATTCCTGGCTTAGCTCTTTGGACTATAGATTTCACAACACAAGGCGCCCTGGTAGATCTGAGAAGATAGGCATTGAACGACCAAGCAAGAAAAGAAAGACAATAGCAAAGGACAATCAAGGCTTCGAAATAACAGAGAACACAGTCGATGCTGAGACTTTGAAACGGTGCTTGGCTCAACTTGAAAAGGAAACATCCAGGACAGAAGTGCGATAGGTGTGCTAATGAGGGAGACATATTCAAATAGAAGAATGTGGATTGTGTGTGATCGGCCGACTATCATACAAGTTTTAGATCTGTATCCACCCCTAGGCAGTTACGAATCAGTAAGTATGAACATCTATATTTTCACAGTGTATAACAGACTCTAGAATGTCAAATATACTGACTTGCATTATAAAACTTTCTCTTTTTACTAGCTTGTTGAAGACTTGGAAATACACACTAAACAGAAGGACCTAGAAGCAACATGTACAGCTGAATGGAACTATTGGATGCCAAGAATTGAGCGTTATTGTGAGGATGGGAATTCAAAGACAACCAAGACTCTCACTGAACAACTCCAGAGCTATGGAAAGAAAGATGGTATGTTATTAGGTACAGCTAGTGCTGTTGATCAATGCAATATAACTGTACGCCTTAAAGGCTTTTACAGGCCATGATCGTGATCATGACTATTCCATTCCACACATTATGTAGTACTTAATTATTTGTATACCCTTTATGACTGAATAATTTATCTGTGTCTATTTTCTTGGTCCAGATTACTCTTCTCCATTCGTATTGCACATATTGTGTAAAGTGCTGGACAAAAGAAAGACTAGTGGACCTGAACTTCTTCTAAAAACAATCTCTGTAAGCTTACTAGCTTGTATCCTCTTGATTGTCTATTCTCTCTCTCTCTCTCTCTCTCTCTCTCTCTCTCTCTCTGTGAATGAAGACATTTTGGCTATTTTAGGACATTAGCCTTGACAACAATCAAAGGAAGGTGTAATTAACACCTAGGTACCTTAAAACACAGTGTTTATTAGCACCTTTACCATGAAAGAGAAGAAACCAAAAACTACTCCCTTGATTTGACTGAAATAAACAAACATGTATTCAGTTCCATTATGTGAAAAAATACTCTGTATTAGTTGTAGTACAGTGGTCCAGGCTCTATTTTGCAATTACCTGAACTAAAAAAAAGTTGCCCATTCACCACAATACAAAAACTGAATGCTAAAAATGACTCACCTAAATCAATTTCAATAATGTGATTATTGATATGAATAGGAAGCTCTTTAAGAGTACAACNTTAATTTCTCTTTCTCTTTAGATAAGCGAGCTATTAGGGACTTGATTCTTTTTCTGTCACCTAGCACAAATCCTAGTTCTTTCAATTCATCGTTGTCAAGAGTCACCACAGAGTCGACGATCTATCTTCTCTCTCTCGAAAGTTTCCATAGCTGAGCCATCAAATCCTTCTTCAACAAGGAATCTCTTGAATTCTGGATCCATAGTGCTCTTTGAGCTTGTTCTGACAAATCTTGACGTGTGAAAAATGAACGTGAAAGAAAATGGTAGACGCCTAGCGCCTGCATGTGTGTTCCCATAATGCGCATGTCGCAAGGACTTGACACGGCCCCGCCCTCTAGCGTAAACGTTCAGTGGTGTATATACGTCCATCTAGCTGAAGTAAAACGCCATGAATTGTAACCTTTGTGATTGTGTGCTTCCTTCTATGCCCCGCACGCCATATTGGCAGAGTTCACGCCAGTTCTGATGGTTTTTCAATGACTTGTGGAGTTGATGGTTGCTTGAGAACCTACAAGAACTTGAGAAAGATTTAAAGAGCACCTCAAATGTGAACACAGCGATTACTTTCCCCAATATGACCAGGTATGTTTGTTTACAAGTATAAATTTTAGTAATTTAGCTTATTTTTCTCTATAGCCATTCTTAAGATCCAATTCTGGCAGCTCAGCACCTGAGCCTGATGACCAAGACGGTGGTGACACTGAGCCTGGTTTTTACGAAGGTGATGTAGACATGTCTGAGTATGTTTATTGAAGACCAGAGTCTTTTGAGGTCTCCGGCAGCACACGACCACCACTGTGATCTTCTGAAAGGACCCCTCACAGAGGTTTACAGCACAACCTATGGTGTGACTCGAAGACCAATCCTCAATTCATTGGAACATTTTCATGTGTGATGTGGGACTTCCGACTGATCTGATGCACGATGTGTTGGAGGGAGCACTACCATTCACAATGAAGTTGATGCTACAACAATTTATTGGTGCAAAGCTGTTTTCCCTAAGTGATTTGAATGAAATCATTCACAACTTTGCATATGGCTATCTTGAGTCTTCAGATAAGCCATCACAAATTCAACCAAAGGTCTTGCACTCAACAGAAAAAACGAAGATGTGACAAAGTGTGGTATGCATTGTTTGGTTTATTTTGTCATACGGAGCATTTGAGTTACATGACATTGTATAAATTCACATTCAGCTTCACAGATGTGGTGCCTAGGTAGGCTTCTCCCTAGTATGATTGGTTCATATGTCCCAGAAGATGATCCTTTTTGGAAGAACTACTTGCAGCTCTTGCATATCATGGAACATCTATTTTCACCAGTTACATCTGCGGGAGCAGCATCGTACATCCAAGTACTTCTTGAAGAGTACCTTGAGACCTTCCATGAGCTTTACCCATCACAAACTATCATTCCGAAGATGCACTACCTTCTCCATTATCCCCGTTATCTGTACAGGTATATTGTCATCTTTCATATTATGCTACAATTGAACATACTTTGTGAATTACTTTTTCTCTAGAATTGGACCTGTTCTACGTTATTGGACCATGAGGTACGAAGCAAAGCACCAGTACTTCAAACACCTGACTTCCACCATGGGCAACTTCATCAATCTTCCCTACTCATTAGCTATGCGTCATCAAAGTCTTCAGGCTTATGTGTTTGCTAGTGGAACCATTGTGAAATATGAAAAAGAGATCGGAAATGGTATGTTTATTTGTATCCAGTGTGTACATTTGTACTACATATAGCACAAAATATTGGAGGGAATAAAATTTGGCGGATTGTCAGAAATTTTATTATGTTTGGTGGATTTTATTTTAGCAGTAGCACACGGAGCAATACACGTATTCCATATGTGCGTGTGCAAAAATGACTGTCTTTCCGCTTACCAAACTGCTAATCTATCAAATTTTTGTGTTATATATGGTATATCTTAGTCTTGTGAACATTTGCTCCTCCCATACACTCTGCATCGGCGGAGCAAATGTAAGTGTGTAGCTTCGTCAGACTAACGACACCTTACTGACTCTGGGTGATATTCATGTGATTTCACAGGGTCAGTGATCAACTTCTCCAAGAGTCATTTTGAACATGAGCTAAAAGCAATGTTTGGTGAGAAGAGTCAAATATTCAGGTCAGTAGACACGTACCACTTTAGTCCATGTGAATAATCATTATTTATTTATTTGTGTAGAGCAACTACAGCTAAAATACACGGGTGCACACTCAAGCAAGGAGCAGTAATGGGCAGATGAGTGCAAGGTTCCCTACTTTGGTCTTGTCCAGGAGATATTTGTGGACAATAGGGAAGTGTATGTTGGACTGGAAGCAGTAGATACTTGCTACTTTTCCGCACATACCAACTCATGGATTGTTAAATCCACAGAGAAACTCAATGTTGTAAAATATAATGGAGAGACTTTGACTTGGCCTAGAGAAATAATAAACAAACCAAAGCATTATCAATTAAACCTCAAATATTCAATTTAGTATGTACTATGTTTCTAACCACAATTGTTACCAATTCATCTTTATTCAATGTGTACACACCTAACCCAGCTACAATTTACAGTTGCTATTGGCAGACCATTTTCTAACAGTTCAAAGGCTGTAGGCGTTCCATTCCCTAGTTAAGATACACCACATGGCAGGCCACAGTTCAATGAAGTGCATGTATATGGTATGTGGAGTGCATGGAGGAAAGTAACAGTTACTGTTGAACATTGACAAAAGAGATACTCTGATGGATGTAGTACCTGTGTATGAAGGTGCACCTGTAAGTTGCTCAGTCATAGAAACATGATGCATCTATTATTTTAAAGTGAGAAAATTTATTGCATACAGAATATATTTGAAATAGACGATCATGATGAAGAAGTGCTTGTAATGGACATAAGGAATTACAACGACCAAGAACAAGACAATGAGAATGCTTATAGAGAATACTTATTTAAAATGAACATAAATCTTAATGATGCCAATAAATAATAAGAACCAACCCAAATGGTTACATCATATCCTTCATTCATCACCCGACCACGTGTATACTATAACTCTTGGTGTTTGTCATTGATTTTAGATCATCCATGACTATATTATCTATTAGTATTTACTATAGTCTTTAACCACAGTTTGAATTCTGTTCATAGCTAATAGTCATACTTTGTGAGCACACACAAGTGAATTGGTCCACCACACCATACCAGTAGGTAGATCGAGTCTTATATACTTAGCTTATAGCTTATACTTTGAGTCATTAGTACAGTCAATAGTTCTGTCCATGGTTGTAAGTTTGTAAAGCAGAGATGTCTGTCTGTGGAACCAGTACTAGATGGAGCATCTATATATTTGAATGTTGTGATTACACTTGAGTTGAAAAGATTGTCATTGAATATAATATTACAAGTCATGCACGAGTAAATTTGTACAATAGAACAAAAAAAAAACAAAAACAAGTAATCTTAAAAATAGTTTAAAATACTGCATAAGTTTGTTCAAACTCCTCACACCACGGCCATCCCTATACATATAGAAATATAATTGATACAACATACTTTCAAACTGTATTATACAGGCCATTGGTAGGCTGCAGCAAATCAACGGTTACCTTATTGGACTCCACCTCCCAAAATGAATCCACGTAAACTCCTTTCTTATGCTCCCTCTGGTAACACATCTTTGATTTTCCCATCTATTTAACAAAGAGAGCCAAAGGGATTGGATTTTAACTGTCTATTTGTAGCTACACATTACCTTTACTCTTGATACTGCACTTATGAAAGTGCACACAGTGCTATGGGGTTATAAATCCAAGCACAGAAAATGATTGATGTACATGTGTACACTGCATCAAAGACCTTACTACCTGTTGGTCAATTTGCACATTAGCATTAACTCCTTATAACCACATGTCCTCATCCTCAGCCCACATGTAAACTTGACTATTTCTGTCCACCACCCCACACCAGTAGGTAGAGTCTGATGTGTAGAACAAGAATATATCGTGTGACGTGTTACTATATAGTCTTTAACCACAGTTTGAATTCTGTTCATAGCTAATAGTCATACTTTGTGAGCACACACAAGTGAATTGGTCCACCACACCATACCAGTAGGTAAAAGTCTGATGTGTAGAACAAGAATATGTCACTGGTTTTGTTGGCTGATCACGTTTGGTCGTTATCACCATGTGTGACATGTTACTATAATATTGATAGTCTTTAACCACAGTTTGAATTCTGTTCATAGCTAATACATATTTTGTGAGCACACACAAGTGAATTGGTCCACCACAACACACCAGTAGGTAGAGTCTGATGTGTAGAACAAGAATATGTCATTGGGTTTGTTGGCCGATCGCGTTTGGTCGTTATCACCGTGTGTGACGTGTTACTATAGTCTTTAGCCACAGTTTGAATTCTGTTAATTCATAGCTAATACATACTTTGTGAGCACACACAAGTGAATTGGTCCACCACACTCAGGAATACATCAAATCTTTGGAACAATTAGAAAACCTCGTTAAGATAACGATATGCAAAAATGCATGTTCAAATACAAGGTAATGCTTGTAGAATTACAACATTGGGTAAGTTTTATTAGTAATAAGCTTGCATGATGTGAAATATTAATATCATTGCTACTGAGCACTGGTATACTGTTATAATAATTACACAACCAATAAAGATCTCATTAAACAGCAGAAATAACATACATGTATGTTCCTGAGGGCTATACAAGCATATGCATATAGCTAATATGATTGTTCTAGCTGTATATATATGCATATACATGACATATTGTAATGTGAAAATCAAAAGTATCCTGTGAACATTCTTCCAAAAGTCCCATCCTGTAAGGTCTTCAAGGATGAATCTGCATGTGGCCTTCATCATCATCTAGCTAGCTAGCTACCACTTGCAGGGGATAATTTGGCCACCTCGCATTAGCAACCACTAAAATCTCTTTGGGCCGGTATATCAACCTTGTGGTTTTATCAGCATATANCCACATGTAAACTTGACTATTTCTGTCCACCACCCCACACCAGTAGGTAGAGTCTGATGTGTAGAAAAAGAATATATCGTGCGACGTGTTACTATATAGTCTTTAACCACAGTTTGAATTCTGTTCATAGCTAATAGTCATACTTTGTGAGCACACACAAGTGAATTGGTCCACCACAACACACCAGTAGGTAGAGTCTGATGTGTAGAACAAGAATATGTCACTGGTTTTGTTGGCCGATCACGTTTGGTCGTTATCACCATGTGTGACATGTTACTATAATATTGATAGTCTTTAACCACAGTTTGAATTCTGTTCATAGCTAATACATACTTTGTGAGGACACACAAGTGAATTGGTCCACCACAACACACCAGTAGGTAGAGTCTGATGTGTAGAACAAGAATATGTCACTGGTTTTGTTGGCCGATCACGTTTGGTCGTTATCACCGTGTGTGACGTGTTACTATAGTCTTTAGCCACAGTTTGAATTCTGTTAATTCATAGCTAATACATACTTTGTGAGGACACACAAGTGAATTGGTCCACCACACTCAGGAATACATGCAAATCTTTGGAACAATTAGAAAACCTCGTTAAGATAATGATATTCCAAAATGCATGTTCAAATACAAGGTAATGCTTGTAGAATTACAACATTGGGTAAGTTTTATTAGTAATAAGCTTGCATGATGTGAAATATTAATATCATTGCTACTGAGCACTGGTATACTGTTATAATAATTTAATACACAACCAATAAAGATCTCATTAAACAGCAGAAATAACATACATGTATGTACCTGAGGGCTATACAAGCATATGCATATAGCCTAATATGATTGTTCTAGCTGTATATATATGCATGTACATGACATATTGTAATGTGAAAATCAAAAGTATCCTGTGAACATTCTTCCAAAAGTCCCATCCTGTAAGGTCTTCAAGGATGAATCTGCATGTGGCCTTCATCATCATCTAGCTAGCTAGCTACCACTTGCAGGGGATAATTTGGCCACCTCGCATTAGCAACCACTAAAATCTCTTTGGGCCGGTATATCAACCTTGTGGTTTTATCTGCATATGTGTGTGTGTGTGTGTGTGTGTGTGTGTGTGTGTGTGTGTGTGTGTGTGTGTGTTTGTGCGTGTATTGATAAACAAACTAGTTCCATCCATTGGTCCAATAGATCCACTTATTTCGCCAGCGAAAGCTCACTAACACTGTTACAGTTAGCATAGTATGACAATAGATATTACTGACCTGACTTCCCTTTAAATCGCATGATATTCACGTCTTTAGGACTCTTAGGTAGCTTCAGACTTGCGTGGACATAGCCCGGGCAGTTTAATATTACTTTCCTTTTTAACTGGAAAATTAGTCACATGCACACGTCCATGATCAGTGCACACACCCCCACTGGCACCATAGCACTGTTACGTGTTGCAATTGGTAGCACTTGAATGCTACAGTAGCACCATCTGTGAAGTTAACACCAGGTTTGGTGTATCCATGTACCCATTAACAGTTTTAAAAAAGTTTAGCACTGTATGATTTGCCATTATAGCACTATACTTGTGTTACAGTAACATTTTCAATGTCAAGACTACACTGATAGGCAGCAGCAGCACTATTTGTGCTACAATTATATTTGTGCTGCAATAACACTGGTAGGTTTGTGCAAGTGTGACACCTATATTGCTGTCATTACACCACACTTTTAGCAGTGTATAACAGGCTGGATGTTGTGCTTCACAGTAAGTGCGTCATATTAGGACCCCTCTACATTCCATTTGACCTTTTTCTCGACTTGTTCGTGTAATTCCTTGGCGCGTGCGTAGCACATGCGGAGGGCTATGGTAGTCATTATGTCAGTCTGTCTGTCTGTCTGTCTGAAATCTCAAGAAAGACAGCTCTAGCGACAAAAGCGATGGTATATGTACTTACGTTCATAAATGTGAATGATCTTGTAGAATTAAATTTTTGCTGTCCATAATGCTGTTGTTGCTGAGATTTGAGGCTTTTGTGCTTCTTTTAGCACTTAGCTTTGAGGCCATGCTTACTGATATGTAGACAATGATCACTGCACGATACACAGACAGGAATCAGGCTGGGCCAGTGCATGACTATACTCAGTGCAATGCTGCTACTGCTGTTGGTCACTGTTACACAAAGGTTGGCTTGCTTAAAGATGTATAGAATTTTGCATGTATAGATTTTTCAGTCTGCCTGTTCTGACTCAGGTCAGAGACTTAGTAGTGAGAGTCTCAGGTCAGCTGCTGGCTAGATTTTGTATACTGCTATTTTGCAACAGCTGAGCATTCCAGTACAATCCGCGTGCATAATTACATGTTGCTAGATATGTATGATGGTACAATATCGCATTATAAGTATGCTAAGTAAAAATCATATTTACAAGATATTCTAATTAGACCATTATGGCTAAGAATATATAACCTTTTTGTGAGAAGTTGACAAATTTTAGCAATTAATATCACAAAAAAAATGAGCTTTAAACATGACCACTTAAAATATGAATAATTCATTTTCTGGAAAACCTTCCTGGGTTGCCATGGCAACCAAAATTTGTCCACAGGTTAGTATATTTCATGAACCACCATATATCCCATGGGGGTGAAATTTCATTGCATAATTCATGAGATATGGCCGAGAAGGTTTTGGCAGGTGTGCATTTAATAGAAAAATTAGAATATCTCCATTGATGATATGCGTGATACCACCCCTGAGCAATATTAGGTTCGTTACCATGTTCCGATCAACCATACAAAATTTGGCAACCCTGGAAGCTTTCCGGAAAATGAATTATTCATAATTTGCTGATTTAGCAAATATAAAATGGTCACATGACCTAATTTGCATATCAATGTTTTTATATTAGACCTAGTAATTATGGTTTTCAGTTTCAATGGAAAAAATTATTCCACTGTAAAGATATTACAATCTTGAATATTTATTAGGTCAAAGTCAATAGCAGACCCAGGCCTTAACTACGCAGAGGTGCTTTTCATTACTTCTGTTTCTCTTCATGTTCATCATGATTACAGGATTCATCATTTATCACTACTTATTACTATTATATCACTGTTGGGGACACTAATATGAATTTTCCTAAGCTGGCAGATGAGCAATCAGAATGAGGAGTGACTTCTTACTCCACATATGATTAACTCCTTAGGGCCTAAATTTATTATGCATACTTAATTTATAAATGTTTAACCTAGTACAATTTGCTTTAGCCTTAGCCACTCTCTTTTGTAGCTAGTTGAGTTGAACGGCTATATCAAATTAGTTCTAGGTTTGCTTTTATTAAACTTTAAGTTTGCAAAAACGGAAGGGGTTAAAGTTTGTCAAACAACCTGCATACTTTAGGCTTTTTTCCTGTTTGAAGAGCAGCACTGCAAAAGCGCTTGCATGCAGGAATAGCCTAAGCCTCCCTACACCTCCATAGCTAGAGCACTAAGAAAAAAAACATGAGTTTAAAACTAAAGGTCATGATCTCGCAGCAATCGCGACCTTTGAACTCTAAAGCCTATAACTCCCCTCCCACTAATCAGACCTGACTCGGTTTTTTTAGTAGAGTGCTACCTTACCAACTACACAGCAAGTCTAAAGCTCAAAAGCTAAAATTGCAGATTATGTGATCGTCGAAATGCTTTTATTATAGTTGCGTGTATCTATAGATGTCAACAAATCCCTTGATGCAGCCTCAAAGATTGGACAAAGCTCAGGATCCTCCAGTCCAGGTATAATCTTCCAATGTGACTGAAACTTGCTTTTATTTTAGTTACGTGTATATATCTATAGATGTCAACAAGTCCCGTTGATGCAGCCTCAAAGATTGGAGAAAGCTCAGGATCCTCCAATCAAGGTATAATCTTGCAATGTGACTATTGTTAGTCAGGGGCGGATACAGAAAAATGAATAGGGGGGGGGCTAGGAAAAATTAAACAAAGTAGGGGGGTCTGGGGGCATCCTCCCCCAGGAAAATTTTGAAATTTCAAACCTCTAAGATGACTTCTGGCAGCTTTTGAGACCATACAGTAGTTTGTTGAATTAACCTTCAAGTATACTCGTTTATTTCACGAGTTGCTTACCTTTCTGAATAGCTGCTCCCACTACTTCTGAGAAGAGAACCTGGGCCTCTTGGTTGGCTCGCAGACTAACTTTAAGTCTTCAATCCCGCCTTCAATAGTTCTATTGACCTTTTCAGTAGGAAATGACCCTTGTACTTTGTACTTAGATCTAGAACTATTGACCACACCCACAACATTGAGAGCGTTCTCGCGCTTGCAAAAAGAAGCAGACGTCCAGCAGTCTCAGACTCTGAGAGAGCCTAACTAGCATACTATCATGGCTGAAGGTCAAGGGGGGGGCTACAGCCCCTGTAGCCCTCCCCCTCTATCCGCCCCTGTTAGTATATCCCATACAGAGCCTATTCCAATGCATGATACAACAAGTGTTTCTACCATAGATCTAACAGTGTCTACACCTGAAATTACTGTCAAAACATCACCTAAAGACATTCTGGGAGCTGTTCATAGTAATTCTGTATCCAATCCATATCTTTGTGAAGAATCTGTGCTTCCACCAACCCTACCCTATCCATCTTATAGTCCTCCTAGATGATTTAACTTGTTTACCCCAGCTATCAGCTGACGCCATACGTAGCTTCCATATATATATCATCCTTTCCTGGAGCTATGACTGATGTAAGCTCACGTAACAATATATACACATATTTCGAGACTAAGTATAATATTTTATGCTGATAACTATAAACTTTTGTCAGGAATTTTTTGATGACAGTTACTCTGTTTCATCAGCATTGCCAGCAATGCCCCATAGAACTGAGGACATTCGGTGAGTGGCCGTATTTACGTTTGAATGTTCAATTATTTCGAAATGCTGATATTTCATATTACGCTTAGCCACACCCCCAATTCTAACGTGACGTCATAGTCAGGTCTTAGCAATGTAGCTAGCTTGCTAGCTGAAGTAGAGTCACCCAGCTAAAGCTGAGGTGGTCAAATCAGGACAGAAACTGAAGAACATGGTCCTTACTTATTCTAGAGATCGTCAAACAAGACTCAATAAACTTCAGAGACCACCACAGGCAAGCTTATTCAAGACTCACTCATCATCATCATTTATAACTAAATTTTAGCATGACTTGTATATAGCATCTCAAGATCTTGTAATATGTATATAAGATAGAACTATGTGCTGTATTTATTATAAATGCCATTGTTCATTATTACAGTAAAGGCTTTTGTATTTACTTCATATAAAATTTAATGATAAAAATGATATGAAACTGATTATCTAGAGAACTTACCCGCTGTTCATACTGCCCAGTTTGGCGCCTACACTACACCTCTACGATCCCAGCATAACAAGCTCCAAGCTAGTACCCATCCCTGAGTGATCAACCCGCTTTTAAGACTCACAGTTAATCACAAAGGGGGTCCTAGACTGGCCTAGTGCCAGCCCATAAAATAATCACATGGCAGATACAGCAACTCAGCTAACACGCATTTAGACTCACAGCCAACCTTGTCGCCAACTGCGTGTGATATGGGAATGCTGCTAAGGTATGCACACACAGTAGAAAAGCTTTACATTTCTTGAGCTCTCTTTGGCGCCATAGCCTGGGTCTTTACTCTGAACAAACCACCAAGTTGTGACGTTTCAGTGGTGTTACGTGACGTCATAATTACTTCCAAAATTGGACTTAGACTCAAAATCATAGGCCATTTTTCTCAACTTAACGGCCAAAAGGGCAAAAATTCACTGGCTGTGCAGGTCATATGTACGGTATATATGTCATAATAACAAAAAAAAAACGGAACAAAATTGTAATTTTTTTTGAATGGCAGTTTAAAGGGGGGCTGACATGCAAAATTTTTTTTGCACCAAAATGTAGTTTAAGTGGTGTAAGTTAGAGGAAAAATAGTTAAAAAAATCACAAAAAATTCTAAAGCAGTAAAAACTTGCATGATCATGAGGTGAGCTGAATCCACCAGGAAAGGCAAATTTCTGTATTTCCTGTTTGGGTGGAGCTACTACGTGACGTCACGGGGGGAACGTTCTCTACGCGTTTAGTAGCTATCTAATGGCTGAACACAGCTCTTCCTCGAGCCACAGCTCTGCCATTGGCAGCGACAGCGATGATTCAAGTGCAAGCAGTAATGTTTTGAGCCTTGGTTATTCATCCTCTCCCTTTGAAAGCCACAACAGTGCTTCAGATAGTGATGAAAGTTCACACAGAATTGAGCCATACTTGTATGAGCCATCTGCTGGAAGTGACAGCAGTGGAGACTCTGGCGATTCATCTGACGAAGATGCAAGACGGGATAGGGTAGGAAACACAGATTGGTAAGTCTTTCAGCTATAATTTTAGTTTATAAATATTTATCAGTGGCGGATCTAGGATTTTATATAGGGGGGATCTAACCAATGCGCGCGCAGAGCGCGCGGAAAATTTTTGGGTAACCACGCCCACTTCCGGTTTTAAAATCCGCCCCTTTTGCGTGCGTGCAGCTAAAATTTTGCTAGATCAGGGCCTGAATGGCGAAAAAACGACAAGACACAGACAGAAACTCTACTATCNATCAAGTGAATCATGCTTTTCATCATATACATGTGTGCCCACAATCGCAGTTGATCACCACTGTACTTGTCTTTGTGTTTTTCACGAAGTGTATCCTCAATCACCTCAACCTGAGCCATTTTATCTATGTGCTTGTCATATGACTTCCAAGAAACCTTTACTATTCGAATCTTCGTTAGGACATATAGTACCTCGAGTTGTTTCCAGTGATGGACCAAAACACCACAATGTAATTTCGTAGGGCTTTCTCTTATGACAACTGTACATCTGATCTAGATCGGTACTTGACGATAGCCATCTCTGCTTACCACGGAGTCTATGCCCTGGCTCAATATATCCTAATTGTGTGATGGGATCACCAATCGTTCAGCTAACATTTGTTTCTTCAATTCCTCAACAGTTTGAAACTTTTGCTTTGATGTCAACTGGACAATTTCAAATTCTGATTTCTTTTTAGGATTGCAAACTTTGATTGAATAGTTGTATGATGCAGATGAGGTAACAGTAGTCACTGGTTGAGTTGAGTCTTGATTGTGCTGTATGTGCCAAACTACCAATCACCTATATAATTATTGAAATTACATAAAGATACTTTGTGTATGTAGTCTTGCAGTCCCCATAAAAGTAACAATTGTCCAAAATTTGTGTCAGTATGGATGTGCGTTAATTAGAGGGAAATCATGTAGCTTACCTTCACAATCACAGGGCTTTGTGACAGTGTTGTGCCAACGTTAATGGAACAACCACCATCATTGCTTGAGCTCGAACAAGCCATCTTTCGCGGTGCCTAAAAGTCGCACTGTATTTGCTTGAGACACTCTACAGAGAACTTGAACTTGTCTTCGCTTCGTGACACATGGCATGCATGATAAGTCAAGTCCCCTCCCCTTTCACGTGCACGCTTTACGCGCACGCGTGCACGCGCGCACGCTAATGTTCAAATGGAAGTGAAATTAGCTGTAGGCGAAACGTTACGAAATTGTATGGAAGGGTCTAATCGTCTAGTACGCTAAAAAAATTTAGCGTCTTAGGCTTTTTTTGTAGGTAGGCAGCAACGCTTACAAAAGTGATGCTATGGCTATATAGCCTAAATATCCCAGCACCTACGTAGCAACATTGAAGCTTGTCTCTCTAAAGGCTGTAGAGAAAACATCAATGTAAACATCATAATCATGATCGCGTGACCTCTAGTTGTTTAGCTACTGCTACAGCCACACTCCTTCAAGAGTTGCAACTCAAACTTTGTATTTTAGTAGAGAGGTACTTTACCTATTTGTGGAGGAAGTTCAGAGTTCAGTGCTTAGACTCTTTGTCTAAACAATAGCGCTAAAGGTCATAGTACGCAAAAGTGCATACTTCGCGTTTAAAAATTGAACATTTTAGTACGCACAAGTGCGTACTAAGCTTACTAACCTCATTTTCAGCATACTGTAAGTAGCTTAGGGATTTGTTTTCATCTTGTTTCCCTTCTTGTTGAATTCTTACAAGGATATTTGTTATCATTTGCTCTGAATTGTAATTTGACGTTGACCTGAGATAGATTTCACTTAGTTGAATATTCATTCCTGTAACTCAGTGTACAGTGAGCTAGGGGAGATGAGGCGATTGATGAGTGGTGAATGGTATGTTATAGCGTGCAAGTATCTGCCAAACATTCTTGATTTAGTGACTGCTTTAGGGTTGCTAAATACTTCTCTGCATAGCATGCAGTGCACAAACGTAATGTTTTGGAATCGAAGTATTTGAATCCTTGTCCTATTCTCAGATTTACCATAGAGAACTTCACAGATCGCTGTAGAAGTCCTAAACACTTCTCTAAGTTTTGAGGATGGTTGAGTTTGTTTCAAAGGAATGTAAATTAGTAATCTGAGCACCTCAGTGTGTCTTTTGTCAGGTGTCCTTCTTTGATACCCTTAAGCTTCTCTAATGATTCTCCACTTGTTATTACCATTGCCTCATTAATGATATTGCTAAGGTGACCCTTTAAGTTGTGCAATGGCTCAATCGGACTAATTTCATGGTTCAAGGATTTCAATGAAGCCTTAGGGGTCGGCTATAAAAGAGCTGGAACATCATTTAGTCCTTGCCTTAGCTCATTGAAGTCATCTATTAGTTGTGGTTTTAGCTTTCCACGTGTGTTTACTCCTCTTGCATCTAGCTCTTTTCTACCAGCAATTCATCCAATGGATTGATACCTGCATGTATACAATTTTAGTAGGATTTTGCATTAACCGATTATACGCTGAATTCTTTTGAAGTGAATGACGTCATACGGCGAAATTAAAATTTTAAATTTTTAGTAGCTACGCCTTCTTTTTGTTTTTCTTCTAAAAAAAAGATTAGGCAAACCTTTTTATATGATACAGCTAAGCAACAATCAAGCTTACTATACTCCAGGTCTTGTTGCTTAGTGAAGCTTTTGCTAGTAAAAACAGCCTAACATACGGGAGGGTCAAATACGCTAGGATATAACCGCACGTATAAAGCTTTTTTTCCAGCTAGCCAGCAACGCTTACAAAAGCGATACTATAGATATATAGCCTAACTATCCCTGAACCTACGTAGCAAGTTTCAAGCTTATCCTCTGCAGGGTTGTAGAAAAAACGTCGATCTAAAGTCGCCCATCGTGATTGCGAAGATCGTGACCGTTAGTCGCTCAACGACGAGTAGCGCCACGCCTTACTAGCAGTTCTAAGTCTGACTTGACATTTTAGTAGTGTAGACCCTTACCTATTCGTATATAAAGTTTAAAGTTCAGGGCTGATTGCTTAGCTTGCAAAATAGTCGCTAGTGCAGCCTTGACGCAATTTTGCGTCAACCGCGGTTTGAAACACCCACGCGGATGACGTGATTTAGCGTCAACCGCAGGTAATCGGTTAATTTAGTGTTGTCTTTTTTTTTTAATTTCTTTTTTAAGTACTTTTTCGGGTTTACCATAACTGTGGCTAACGAAGGCCTGCAAATAGCCTGGGGCTAATGAACAGAGGTTCCCCGGGACCGACGGCTTTACATCCCTTCCGAAGGATGCGGTGAAATTCACCTCCTCATTTTTTGGGGTGGAGCTGAGTTAACTCCTAGGCAGAGCTCGAAAGAGAAAATGGGAAACAAATACCTGTGGCTCTAGAGGGACTCGAACTGCCTACCCACAGGTTGGGAGTCTGGAGGTACATATATAAGGCTAAAGTCTGTTGTGTTTGCTGGAAACTGTACAATATAACTGTGGGAAACTTCACAGATTATATAGGGTTCAAATTTGCATGATAACAATCAACATTTAGGGAAAATTTAAAAAAATGAAAATGTGAATTGAACAACTCCGAGAAAATTTCCTATTAGCTGTATAGTATGTATAAAAAAAGACGGGGGTGGCCTGGTGGCTACTCGCTTCTCACTAAATAATTTTAGCCCCCACGTGGCTGGCTGTGGTAATATTCAGCATGTACTGTACATTATTTAATTAAGATACGGAGAGTATACGGACTGCCCATAGTTTACATAGCAACAGGTTTACAACTGTTTTACCAGGAAGCCACGAGTGGAGGCAGGGCTGCTTGCAAGAGCAATATCTGGAAAACTACAACAGCTATGCACACCAAATTTTGATATGCGCTTCCTAGAAAGGCCTAGATACACATGAAGTAGTTAAGTCAAAATTCGCGGAAATTACCAAACGTTCGGTTTTCGCTCGGAGCCTCACATAAGAGGAATGCCAACAATTTGTTATCAGTGGAGTAGCCTGGAAGAAAAGAACCAGGAGACGGCTACTGGACTCAAGGAGGTGAGCGCTTGCTAGCAGAGAGATAGATTCTAGGTATAGTAAGTTCCAAAAACTAAAATAAGCCTCAAAATAACCTGTACGCGATCGCAGTACAGGGAGAGGCAATACTTACGAGTAGAAAGCTACTGTATGTAAGCGCTTGGATTAGACAAGCACGTATAAAGCTTTAGCTTACCTTTCTGCCCATGTGCTGTAGCAAAATTCTGAGATCAGTCAGCTTATAGAGCACTGAGAACATCGAATAAACAATTCATTTTTGTGGCAGCTGCCTAGCTCATTAAAGGGGGGCTGACATGCAAAATTTTTTTGCACCAAATGTACTTTAAGTGGTGTAAGTTAGAGGAAAAATAGTAAAAAAAATCACGAAAAATTCTAAAGCAGTAAAAACCTGCATGATCTGAGGTGAGCTGAATAAAGGCAAATTTCTGTATTTCCTGTTTGGGTGGAGCTACTACGTGACGTCACGGGGGGAACGTTCTCTACGCGTTTAGTAGCTATCTATTATAAATGGCTGAACACAGCTCTTCCTCGAGCCACAGCTCTGCCATTGGCAGCGACAGCGATGATTCAAGTGCATGTTTTGAGCCTTGGTTATTCATCCTCTCCCTTTGAAAGCCACAACAGTGCTTCAGATAGTGATGAAAGTTCACACAGAATTGAGCCATACTTGTGTGAGCCATCTGCTGGAAGTGACAGCAGTGGAGATTCTGGCGATTCATCTGACGAAGATGCAAGACAGGATAGGGTAGGAAACACAGATTGTTAGTCTTTCAGCTATAATTTTAGTTTATAAATATTTATGACATGGCTGACATAAAATCTCAGGTGCCAATGTGGTCACTGTGTTGCAATGTCAACTCCAGTTGAGTGTGTTTGCTGCGAAGAAATCTCAGTTGTATGTGACAAAATGGAGGCTGAATCAGACACATTCAGTTGTATAACTGAACATGAGGGGTTTGATGCTGTGTGCCTTAATGTTTGGGTTTTACAAACTAGCTTCTTCACCTACCGATATCACTATGGGACACGAGATATACGAGAAACACCACAACATGAGTGAGTTNAATTGTGCACAGGAAGATGTTCGATTCCGACATTGACACCCTGCAGAGCCTCTACAGAAAGGCTATAGTTGATAACCCTGGAAATCTTGCTGGTATGACCACAGCATGCTGGGCGGTCTACTATCATTACATTTCAACTGATGAGGATCCCCATCATGATTTTTGCCCTGATGGTGAAGATAGTTGGTGTAAATATCAGCAAGCACTGGCCACTGGTCAGGATACACCATGTGCCCACACCTTAGTTCCTCCTGACTACCGGGAAGCTGTTGGAAAGATTTTTGAAGACTTGTGTCACGAGTCTTTGCTTAGCAGGTGTTTACTTGGAGCCACCCAGAACAGAAATGAAGCTTTCAATGCCATGATCTGGGCACGATGTTCAAAGACAGACTTCTGTGGCACGTCTACTGTTCAACTAGCTACCAGTCTTGCTGTGGTGGTATTCAATAGCGGGAGTCAGGCATTGACCCAAGTCATGGACAAGATTGGTATTGAAGCTGGTCCTCTCTGTAGTGCTCACCTCGCTTTGCGAGACAGGACTCAGCTTCATGCAGCAAGTTATGTGTCATCAGAGGAGGTGAAGCAGAGGAGGAAGTCGACAAGAAGGAAGAAGAAGAGTGTAGAGGAGGCTAATGTAGAGGTGGAGGGTGTAATGTATGAAGCTTGAGGGTTCTAGCTAGGGCTTTCGGTTCTTTTCACTCACAGGGAGAATTCATAATATTCTACTCCAAGTTCAAAGGTCAGTCTAATAGGGAAGTTACTGTGTGTGTTATTTACCCTCTCCCTGCTTTGTTTTATGCACATGTGCAGCATATATATTATGGATCGAAGAAACCGAGAAGAACTTTCTTGAAAACACTTTTCCCACTTTTTATTGCTTCTTTTGATAATCACTATTTCCTAAGTCTGGAAGTGTTCTAACTTGCTTATAGTTTAATGTATTTAAAGGGGGGCTGACATGCAAAAATTTTTTTGCACCAAAATGTACTTTAAGTGGTGTAAGTTAGAGGAAAAATAGTAAAAAAAATCACAAAAAATTCTAAAGCAGTAAAAACTTGCATGATCTGAGGTGAGCTGAATCCACCAGGAAAGGCAAATTTCTGTATTTCCTGTTTGGGTGGAGCTACTACGTGACGTCACGGGGGGAACGTTCTCTACGCGTTTAGTAGCTATCTAATGGCTGAACACAGCTCTTCCTCGAGCCACAGCTCTGCCATTGGCAGCGACAGCGATGATTCAAGTGCAAGCAGTAATGTTTTGAGCCTTGGTTATTCATCCTCTCCCTTTGAAAGCCACAACAGTGCTTCAGATAGTGATGAAAGTTCACACAGAATTGAGCCATACTTGTATGAGCCATCTGCTGGAAGTGACAACAGTGGAGATTCTGGCGATTTATCAGACGAAGATGCAAGACGGGATAGGGTAGGAAACACAGATTGGTAAGTCTTTCAGCTATAATTTTAGTTTATAAATATTTATGACATGGCTGACATAAAATCTACAGGTGCCAGTGTGGTCACTGTGTTGCAATGTCAACTCCAGTTGAGTGTGTTTGCTGCAAAGAGTGTATGACAAAATGGAGGCTGAATCAGACACAGTCAGTTGTATAACAGAACATGAGGGGTTTGATGCTGTGTGTAGGGTGTCCACGCTAGAAAAGCTACCTCAGCGATTTGGAACTTTGAGTGATTATACATACAAAACAACTTAATAGAAGTAACCAGAAAAAATTTTAAGCTAAAATACCAATTGCTTTTGCAAGGAGCAGCCTCCAAAGTCTGACTACATTGTCCGCGCAACTACGTGCAGATTGCAATTTTTGGCGTTCTTATTAACGCACGGGTTCAAAGGGGAATTTCAAACTCAGTACACTGCGACAAGAAGTGTAAGTGTGCACAGAGCTTCTTCACTTCAAGGTAAACAGGTTAGAGTACATTTAGACCTAGTTCTAGCTTCTTAGCTAAACCAAGAGTGCCAATTGTGATGAGATCCTATTGCGATGAAATGTGCATGCGGTTATTTGTGGTGCTGAAAAAAAAGAAGTACCAGGGTGTTTGCTCTCCTCACCATATTTTTGTGTAGTAGCATAGTCTATGTATCTATGGTAATGAGAAGAAGGGTAACTGCCACTTGTAACCACCTGCTGAAACTGATCTTTCTACACTATGGCATTTTATGTAGTTACCAGCACCAACTTCAGATCTACCTGCCATTTGTTATCTCAATACAGGCTGCTCAGATGAGTGTACAGCAGTAGAATGTCTGAATTATCTACTACTAATCATGTGACAGCATCCAAAGGTGATAATTAATGACAAATCTATGTACGTGTTTAGTACCATCAGGTTCTCTCCGCAGTGCCAACCATGTCTGATATTGAAGGGTTAAAACTACAAGTTGAGCATCTAGTGGCTCTTGTTCAAAAGCTAACATCTGAGTTCAGAGCTGTCAAGGCTAAACTAGAAGAGTCAAGAGGCGAATTTAATAGTATTCTTGAAACTTTGAAGGATGTTTTAGAAGTGGACACAATGTCATAGGTAGAAATAGTATATACAATGGTTGAGTTTATTATTTTTAACGTTAAGCTAGCTAACTTAACAAAATTATATCTCCATTAAAAAAATCAATTGTCAGGTCAAAACAACATACTTCCTCTTCTCCATCAAATTCAATAACGTGTGTCTTTTCCCTAACTTTATAGTCAATTACTGTTCCTGCATACCAAGTAAAGTTCTGTCTTTCATCTTGAAACCTTTGTTTGATTTTTTTCCCCACAAGGGTAGTAGGCTGCTTGAGGAAGTGAGCGAACTCAGATGGTATATTTGATAAAGTTGTTGCTAGGTAAACTATGGGCGGTCCGTATACTCTCCGTATCATAATTAGATCGTGTACAGCACATGCTGAATATTACCACAAACAGCCACGTGGCTAGAGAAGCTAGTAGCTAGGAAAGAAGACCCAGGAGAAGACTACTGGACTCGTGGAGGTAAGCACTTGCTAGTAAAGTGGTAGATTCTAGGTAGAGTAACTAAGATAAGCCTCAGAATAACCTGTATGCGATCGCGTACAGGGTGAGGCAACACCCACGAGCAGAAAGCTGCTCTATGTGGGCGCTTGAATTAGGCAAGCATATCAGAAGCTTTAGCTGATCTCTCTGTGCATGTGCTGTACCAAAATTCTGTGAGCAAAAGCCTATAAAGCAGAAATTACACTGAACAATAATTCATTTTTAACAGCAGCTGCCTATCTCATTAATATTCGCTACGGTCTGTTGCACAGCATAGCAACTGTTCTCCGTGTTAGCAACTAAATAGAAAAGAACTAGGCTGGTATTACTGTCTATATCTCTGCAACTAAAGCAGCTCCACCCCTCAAATTTTGTGTGGAGCATGCTGAAATGTAGCGCAACCCTTCCGTGCGGTAAAAAAATTTTCGCGCAAAAACGCGAATTGAACTAAAACCGCATTTTACTCGAAAAACAATAATTTCCCAAACGTCAGGTTTTCGCTTGACAGGTCACATATGTTAATTAGCTTCATAAAAAAACAACTTTTTGTCTCATAATTGGCATTCTGTGTATTTTTAGCTAAAACGCAGTAGAGGCTATTGTCCACATTAACTGCAGAGTCTGCTGAGCAGTGAAACCGCTCTAGCTTAGGCGCTTATATTCCGTGTTGTGTAAATTTGCCTATCGACCTCCATCGCTTTATAGTGCCACACCAACTCATCCTTGTGGTGGGCGTGGCTAATTAAATCAATTTTCTAATTATTAAACATTCCCATTTCATATAATGTTTGAAAGAAGTCTAAATAATGTATATATTTTCTGATATAGCACCATGAATAACCACCTTGATGTCAAAATTTTAGCTGGTCCCAGTCCTTAATGCACCTGAGAATCTATAGCAGCATGCAGTGCTCTGAGTTCTGTCCTATTAGCGCAATACAAATATTCACATGAATAACTCTGCAAAAACTGAGCGCCTAGCACTAAAAGGCTTCTTAAGCTATTCAGCTCTTTCCCTTTCTAATGAGCCCAAAAACATGGCCTAAAACCATCGCTAAAGTACCAAACTACAATTTGCCAAACCTCCAATTTTCTCCATCTTCTTCTTCTTCTTCTTCTTCTATCTTCTCACGCCATGTCTCAAAGACCTTCACTTTTAGAAGCTGATTCTTGAACGGATGAAGTTGGTTTCTTTGTCTTCAATCGCTTTTGCCATCGGTTTTTAGCGCCTCTCATTGAGTAGCCAGATACAAAGCGAAAAGCGCCTCTTCCATATGGCCGCCATTAATTTCTACACTCATGCATAATCTTTTAGAAAATTCAAATTGACGACCCTTTCCACACACAAAGTGTGCGTTATTTGGAATTTATAATAAATGCAAGTTGCCTGGAACTATTTTGTGATACCTGGATGCTCTTGCTCTTCTTAAGAGATGAATCAGGACCTTGATTATCATAACATAATTATAGAAAGGCAAGTAAATCTCATGATACAGCTCTTGCCTCCAAATTACTGAGATGTGTTTCACTTCAGTCATCAAGCAGGCTACACAATTTACCAGCTCAGCAGCGCGCCGTTCAGTAGTCTGGTTTGCCAGACTACTAGCTCAGTTGCTAGCTACACATACCAACTCAAATGTAATTTGTAGAATTATGGAAAAATGAGCACAAACAAGTAAAAATGGAAATGTAATGAGACACAGGAATGGCTAAATCGTAAAAAGAACGAATGGCTGTTAGAGAGTGTAAGGAATTCCTCCTGTGGGCAAAATGAGAGACTCAATAAGGAGATTGCTAAATGCAGCCCATACAGGAAGAATTCTCCACACACTCTAACAGCCATTCCATATCTTGTTTGCGTTCTTTTTACGATTTAGCCATTCCTGTGTCTCATTACATTTCCAATGTTTTTTTTTTTACTTGTGTACGTATAGAAGTGAGGGTGTGGTTACAAGGTTTGAGAGTAGGTGGGGCTGGGAGGTGAGATACAAATGAGTAATGCTGAGCAATGATTTAATAATGAAAAGAAGGGACAGGAGAGTGGCTTAGCGGGATTAGGGAAACAAACACGTTCCACATGGTCTTTGGATTAGGTTCTCGTACTCAGGGGGTAGTTGACCATGGTCTCTGTTAATAGTGTTTGGAGTCCTTCTGATGAGGATAGCTTCCTGGACTGTTCTGGAGATCTCATCCCGGGGCTGTGCTAGCACTTCAACATTGTTCCTGTCAGGCGGGTGGTCGTGTGTCCAGCAAACTGTTTCTCCACGTTGTAATGAACAGGCATTGTCATGAACCACTTGTTTGTTTGCAACAATAGAATGGGAGTCATCATCCTCTCATTCCACAAGATAGTAGCGATCTGAACAAACAAAATTAATTTTATGTAGCTCATAAATCATGGTGTTATATATTGTCATTTACTGACCAGCAAGAATGTCTCCTTATTGCTTCTTTTTCTGCCGCTTTGTCGGCTTTGCCATCTGGAATTGCAGGTTTAGCTCTGTGGCTGTAGATAGCTTGCTAACTCCTGACTTAAAGGCTCACAACCTGTGGATTCTCAACTAGAGATCTGTGTCCAATACGTGGAGAGCATGTGTAGACTGCATGGCAGATGTGATGGGTGGAGTCCGAGACTAGACTGCATTGGACTCTGACCTCACAGTATAAGCAAGACTATAGCACAGAAATAGCAAAGCAAATAGTTTTCAAACTAAAACAATAGTACCCTAAGCACATATATAGTATAGTCTGGTCGTCAAACAAGAAATACTGACGGCTGCCAGGCATGGTGTCTGAGCCCAGGGCTGAGGTCACTGTCACCACCAACCAGTTCTGCACAGATCTACAGTACTACAATTGAAGACTGGTAGATAAGCATATACATTAATTATTACTAACAAATATTGCACGAAAAATCGCGATTTAGCATGCCACAATAGCGTAGGAATTTTCACAATTTTTTACGAATTTATACGATAATCTAGGACTTTGCGTGCAAGTTGTCGTAAGATGCGTTTATCAACTGTGATTTTGCACGACTGTTTTGCATGGGTAGCCATTATTACTGTACTCATGTATTATTTAATAGATACCCATAATTATGCATTATTCATATTCATTACCCGAGCACATGAAATGCATGTATCAAGCTCGTGAGCAAAATATTATGTGTCGGCCCAGCTTGCTGCTTAGCGACCATTTCCATAGCACCTTGAATTCAACTTTTCAATTCAAACTTTGCTTTACTCATAAAACAAAAACAAAAGTTTGTTTTTTGTTGTGTACCTGCTATCTGTTGAAGTCAGAAGTTACTTTGGATTGCTCCAGGAAATGATATAGAACTCAACTGAACAAAAACCACTAATTATAGTTAGAATTGATTAGAATCACATTTTTCATCAAACCTAAATTAAGTTTGGTAAGTTTAGTAGTAGATTACTTTGTATATACGCAACCTTCATTACTGGACCAGAACTCAATAGCTATAAAGCACCCGTGCCATTCCTGTGCACCCAGTAGTACCGTACTGGGAATACACTGTTTCATTGTGTTTGTGACTTTCTGGAGCTCTGCACATCAAGAAACCTGCTGCTCTGGATAGTCGTAGCAAGAAGCAAGAAGTGGTGCTTTTGGCTTCATGACTTGTATCCTACATCTTTACATCTCCAACAATCGAAGACAGGCCATGGCAAGCTGTTCTGTTCGGTACGGTGGTGAAAATAAGCAAAAACAGTTCTTCAGGAATGCTAATTAAATTCGCTACAATGACGTAATTGTTACGTATGTCCAATCTCTTCTGGTATGAAGTGAGTGCCAATGCATGGCAATTACTATGCACAAAGGCCCACAGCTACCTAATTTGACCACAAACAATTAACATGTCTAGGATACAGGATACAAGATACAAATTTGGGATTGGCTGCTTGAACTATGTCTAAGAAAGCATATAGGGGTAGAGTAGTGTAGTGAGTGTGTTCAGAGCTAACTATTACTACAAAAATTAGTGTTGTCTTTATACAAGTGACCAGAAATTTCAAAGCATTCTTTGAACCGCAGGCACTTAAAAACAACAAAAAATTACTCATGTGTCTTGTGAATGCAATAGGATGGCTGTGTAGTGGTATGCATGCAAATGTGCAGTAAGTTTGTAGGATGGCTAGCAGAAAGTGGGGGGGGGGTGTTGAAGCTTGGTGGGTATATCCAACCAAGCATGTGTTGAGTGTGATTGACTATTGACCTCTGATCTTTGACCCCTCTACCACATAGGTGAGCTCAAAGTAAGTCTGTACAGGAAAACTTGAATTTGACAGGGCTGTATGAACTCCATTTTTCTTCCCTGGTGGAGAGGCAGTGAGGTATGTGAGCTTGTAGGGTGTTTGTGTGTCTTGAATATCATGCTGAGTTTCTGACTGTGTGGAAGCAGTTTTCCTGTTTACCTGTAAGACACTTGTGAGAGAGTGTGGTTATCAGAAGTGTATACTAAGGCTGCCTCAATTTATAGGCTAATATTGTGGGTATTGTGGCTTACAGATTTCTGCAGGAAAACCAAATAACCATACATGTTGATCAATGGCCATTGATAAATGACATTAATTAATATTAGTGTCATGTGACCTTCAGGGGTGGGGTTAGAGGATGGCCACTCAGTAAGCCTTTATGAGGGATGTAAACGGGGGTTTTCAGAATCTGAAATTTTGTGATTATATTGTATTTATTACTGAAATTTTGAATCTGCCTGGAAAAAAGGTCCCTGATACATTGTTTAGCAGATACGGGGAGAAATATACCAGTTTCTAAATATTGCACACCTAATTATATATGCGTAATGGTTATATCTTCCTAGTAATCAATGGGTACACAATTTTCCAGAGGTAGTGATAAAACTAGGAACCGGAAATGGAAAATAGGAAAGAGAGAAATGGGAAATTGAAACGAGAAATGGGAAACCGTAAAACCGGGAATGAATGTAGCCTGCACACCATTCTTCACGAGATACTGCTCAACTTGGAGAGGAGGCTGACTGAGCGGCTATAGGCTCTGCAAACTTGGGCTAGGTCGTTTACTAGAATGGCTGACTATATGCTAGAAAGGCTGACTATATGCCCTGCCAGCTGAGTCGGCTCCTTCAAAAGGTGTGACTTCTACTAGTGCGGTGGCTGGTGAGGCTTCACCCACTAATAAAAGTAGGAGGAAGCGTTCTAGGAGAGAAAGAAAGCGTCGAGTACCTCTTGGTGAACATTCTAAGTGTGGTCCGTTGTCTGCCAGTGATGGCCTTTGTTTGCCATCTCGTTCTGCCCCTCTGCGTTCCGCTCCAAGTCCTACCTCCAAGGTTACTGATTTTGACACTCAAAATCATGTTCCCTGCACTGCTAAGGTACTCTCTTCTACTTCTGAGCCATCATCACAGCTCAATCTTACGCTGGATCCTAGGCATGATTCGAGTTCGCTTCCTCATCCCCAGACTGTCCCTGTAGAATTTGGTGACTATAGTGAATCCAGAGATGCTGTCAAAGGTCACTTAGACAACATTGATCTTTCTGGGACCAAGGTATCTGATGTTTTTTATTATGCTGACGAAAACGATTCAACTGGCATCTGTGTAGAGCAAGCAGATGGTGGATTGGTTTGGTCACCCATCAAGATCACCAACAAGGAGATTCGTGCTGCTTTCCCTGGTCCATCATCTGGCCAGTTATGTCATGATGATCTGGTGTCAGTTGTATATGAAGTAAAAGATAATAGACCTGGTTTTCTTGTTGACACCCATGAAAGTGAGAGTTCTTACTGGTTGCCTGTAGCTAGTAGAACTCGCTCGAGGCAGTTGCAGTATCTGAACACTTAGCAGGCTATAACTAATTCTTAGTGGCTTAATATAATTTTCTGTATGTTTGTGTCTGTGTCTCCCCTATACCCTCTTGTGCCTATCTGTGGCATGTTCAATGAATAATAATAATAATAGACCTCACGTTATCTGACCCAGAGCACGAGGACTGCTTTAGCCATCTTGAGCCAGGCGTTGCCTGCGCCCTTGACCCAGACTTGAGGTAAGATGGCGTCGTTTGTCAGTGATCGAAGTAGCTATGATATGTGTAATAAACAAACTGCAGTTACTCCGATGTTGTTGAAGACTCCCTCAGTTACCCTTCTGTCAAATGCAAGCAAGACGTATTGTTTGGAGATAGTGTCCGAGGCTCAGATAGGAAACTGAAACCTATACTGAATTTATAATTTAGCGGCATATGTATTTGATTAATTATGTATAACATCATTCATAGTGACTGTGAACATACTTCTGAGGGACTTAGTGATTTGGATAGTGACTCAAATTACGAAGACTCAGTGGTCTCAGAAGAGGGGTAGGTATTGAAATACTTGTAGCTAGCTAAACTGAGTACTATCCTAGTTGAGTAACACTTTTTTCACTCAGCAGTGTTGAGTATTACAACAATGATAAAGTGCTGCCTGTTTACAAGAGGACAACATCAAATGAACACTTCACTATTGAAACTCTGGCTGGGATAGTGAGAATGCCATCTCTACAGGCAAACTAACACTTTGTTGCAGGCAGCCAGTTCAAGTGTGCCACAACACTGCCTTTGTTGTTGACTTGCATGCTCTGGATGATCCTATGGATATCAGAGCAGATGAATATGGAGTATGGAACCGTAAAGGTTCTCCTGTAGTGTTCACCACAAGAATGAAAGAACAACAATACACAAGCAAAGTAAACTGGGCTCTCACTGTAATCATTACAAGATTACAAGAGTGTATTACAGACATTCTGCTTCACCAAATTTCACAAGGGTGATAACCACTGTTTATGGAAAGTGCACTGTTACAATGAAGCCCATCAGTTTCATGTGTAAGGTGGAATAAGAGAGGAAGTGAGATACTGACACTGGATGCACTAAGTATAGAAAGTGTGTTGTAGATGACATTGCTTGTAAATAAATATTATATCAAATTAGTACTATTTTACATGTAGGCAACATAATTATGCATAATGAACAACCCTTAATCTAACAAGTACAAAAAACATTAGAAATGTAATGCAAACATAGGAATGGCCAAATCGTAAAAAAAGTGAGCAAACAAGCCAGGAATGGTTATCAGATTGAGTGAGTTCATTTTACTGTGTCACCTTATGTTCATATCTCTACTGAGCTCAATGACATTGTAGACACAGGAATGAACTCGCTCAATCTGACAACCATTCCTGGCTTGTTTGCTCACTTTTTTTAAGATTTGGCCATTCCTATGTTTGCAGTACTTGTTTGTTCTTTTTTTTTTAATAATTATTTACAATATCAGTGGAATTTAGTCTTTTAGTAGCCCACCGTCAGAGCAGACAACTTGCCAACAGACTATGCCTTTTAGACAGCTGAAACTCTGAAAACCCCAGGCCAAACGTGATTTATGTCTATTATATTTGTGTCTTGTTAGCTAAAGATAACTTCCCTACTGAAGAACTGAATACAGAGAACGACAGGATGGGCCATCCGTGCCATTCCTGTGTACCCAGAACTACCGTACTGGGAATATTTAAAACCCCTGTCACGTCATTTTCCCATATTTCACTGATGATGGTCAGCTGCATAAAACGTCTGAAAAATAAAAGTTTTAGTTTTATGACTAGTGAAATACTCTAAGTATAATTGAACTATGTCTAACCTTAGTCACACAAGTATTTTTGCACTTACATAAGGCTGTTATAGTCACTTGTGGTATGTGCAATCATAGTCTTCCTGTAAAACAAGTCAACGATACAGTAGCTTGATTCACTCAGGAACTAAATTTGAAGTAAAAAATGCTCAGAGACTTAGGCATGTACTTAGTTTTTGGTGTCTAGTACTGTAATATCAGGGGAAAATATTACTATAGATGGTAGTGAACCCTTGACACCTTCTACTGAGAAGCAGAAGACATTATCAGGTATGTTTGTTGAAAAATCAATAATTTGTGACCGAATTTTGGAAAACCGACCAGGTAGTACCAAACTTTGTTTGTAGTAATCGGCGGTTTTAGTGTAATTCGGGACGCGCGCGAAATTGATTTTTTTGCACGAGAGGGGAGGGGCATACCTTGGCGAGCTGCAGACGAATTTTACGGGTGGGGCTGCTTCAATTGCTGAGATGTGAGCGCTTGAATGCAGCTATGTTAGCCATGGCTAGCTTCTCTCCTGTTAGTACATGGGATATGTTGCTATGTTCATTGATTAATAATTTTGATAAGTACACGATGCAGCTGCTGCTTGTGCATCTTATTATAATAATGCATATTTAATTTCAAACAAAAAACAGTGAATTCTACACTTCTAACAGAAAGAAATCTCTTAAAGATCATCAGAAGACGGCCTACAGTGTTGCAGAATTGCTGGACTATGCCAGGAGCTGTATATCAGCATAAAAATGAATGAATGTTGTGTGCATTGAGTATTATAAGTTTACAATGAAATTTGTGGGAGATAGAAGCTAAGCGCTTATGATTCAATGGGTAGTAAGTATTAGCTAAACTATTTTGTACTGTTAGAATAGGTATACATACATGCATTTACTATTGGGCGCTTATTTCTGCGCCATTTATAGACTAGTTACTCTAGTTACAGCCCACCTGCTACATTATTCTACTTAGTAGACTTACTTACCTCATTGGTGAGTCCTCCTGGAAGGCTCTCTGGTCTTCTGTGTATTTGAAAAAGCCCCAAAAGTAAGTTTTAACTAGCGCTTCGACTTACTTCATGCATATTCTGATACTACATGTACCACAAACATAAATTGTTTGTAACACGGATAGTATACGGAGTTCGTGTACTCGCACTTAGCAACGTATTCGCTCACGTTTTTAGCGAGTAAAATTGGAATGAACGGTCGGTATATTTGAGCTCATATCTCCAAAACTATAGCGCCTAGCCGCTTCAAATTTGGAATATAGCTAGCTGCAATGACGTAGATTACTTTGCGATTGCTAACTCAAAATTCGCGGAAAGTACTACCTGGTCGGTTTTCGCAAATTTGGTCACATTTACATATAGATTATGGTGAACTGTGCACGCCCAATAGGAAGCATAAACAGGGATGTGTGTAGCCTACAAGACTTGTACTTCAAAAAATGTTTACTATTCACTCTGAAGATGACAATGATGAACTGGTACACACCAAGAAGCAGAAGACAGGTACAATGTATACAGTTCAAGGCACGTTCTCAATGCTTAAAGTGTGTCATTTTATTATTAGGTGAAAACACTAAGTCAACTCCATCCAGGAAAAAGAAGGAAACAAAAAGCCCAAAGAAAAAAACATAAGAATTATAGTAGTGAGATGTGACATGTTTTATGTTGGGTCTTTATATAGCCACCAAGTCCAGCTCCTCAGTGGTGAAGAAGAAAACCTTTGCTTCTCCTGAGGCAAGGTTAGATAAGCAATTAAATAGCATGTCAGATTGTGGTTTACTGATACAACCATATGTGCATAGGTGTGGTTTGAAAACTTTGTATATCTTGTTGAACATCACAATAGTATTAACTATTCACTGTAGGCCGCTCACCAAGAAGCTCTAAATAAACAAAATCTAACCGAATTGAGCAAGAAGAATACTTTGCAAAGCTCCAAAGAAATTCTTAAGATAGCAACCGATGAGCCACAACTTCCACAAGTGGATATGGACACTCAGTCTACGTCTAAGGGTAGATAAACAATACTGGTGGTATTTACGTATGCGTGTAATAGTTATCTACTGGTTTTCAAGGATTTACATAGCCATAAATCCTTGGAAACCAGAAGATAAGTGTTATATCTCAGAACAAAAGTTGCTTTTCATTGGTTAAATTTATGTACCTAATCTGATTGGCCCACGTTTACTATATTACCTTCGCATAGCAACCATTTTTTGTTCAGTCAGAAATTTAAAAGGACGCTCGGAATAGCTCAGTTTCTTCGTCGTTTCTACAGTACTGTCGCTAGTCTTTACACAGTTTTGCTTTGCTAGCTAGCTCAAGAAACTGGTGAATGCTAAATAGAATCTTGAACAGGTTGAGCGTCGACCTTTACCAGAAAATGCGTGATTCTGCCAGAATTTTATTGAATACTCTGTGACTGCTCCAGTGTCTCTGTGGACCATTTCTTCCTCATGCTGACTGATTAAAATGGCTTAAATGTGTAAGTATTACGCTTGAGGGTCGACCTAAACTAGAATTTTGCATGATTTACCCAGAATTTAGTGAACTTTCTGCTGTGACTGCTTCCAATGCCTTTTTGGACATATTCTCTTTCTTGCTGACAGCTTAAAAAGGCTTGCTAAACAACACTATACATCTTCATGCACTAAAATTAATGAAGGAACAACATGCAAATTAGGGAACAATATTCATCAAAATTTGACAATCCTTCATTCTCATTGGCTAAAACCATTGCCTGAGGGAAGTGAGCCATATCATCCTTTTGCCCTCTAGGAAGTATGATATGGCTCATATCACCTTGAAATAACCTAGGAAACAAGGCTAAATAGGAGATATATTATAATCATGCAAGATACCCAACCACACACAAAACAAGCACTAACAGTAGATGATTTAATATTATACCCTCCAGTGGGACGGCAATTTTCACCACCACGACTTCCACAAGTGGATATGGACACTCAGTCTATGTCTAAGGTTGATGAACAATACTGGTGGTATTTATGTAATACAAGTTATGCGTATTATAATAATGCAGGATATCCAACTACACACAAAACAAGTTAACCCAGCACTACCAATAGATGATTTGTATCCTCCAGTGGGGGGGCAATTTTCACCACCACTTTCTCAACCACCACTCCGTAAACTTTTCAGACTTCAATACCCTCAAAGAGAATACAACTTTAACCCTGTGCGGTCATACCATGACCATGGTTATGGTATACTGGGCAACAATGAGAGGTCTCCCACACCCTTTTCAGACTCTTCATCAAGATATAGCTATTCTGGCTATAGAGGTATGTTGTATAAAATTATACAATCATGCGAGTTTCAATGACTATATACAGTCTCCTGAAGTAGTTGTTAACTCTTTAGGGCCTAAATTTATTATGCATACTTAATTAGATTTTATGAATATTTAATTAACCTAGGTTTTTGTACATTTTTGTTCTTGCTTTAGCCTTAGTTACTCTTTTTTGTAGCTAGTTGAGCTTAGCTATGGTTGTACTAAGCCATGGCTATATCAAATTAGTTCTAAATTTGCTTTTATTAACTTTAAAAGCTTGCAAAAACAGAAGGGCTCAAAGTTCGCCAAACGACCTGCATACTTTAGGCTTTTTTTCCAGCTTGAAGAGCAGCATTGCAAAAGCGCTTGTATGCAGGTATAGCCTAAGCCTCCCTGCACCTCCATAGCTAGCGTCAAGCTTCTCCTGCAAAGCACTAAGAAAAAAACGTGAGTTTAAAACCAAAGGTCACGATCTCGCCGCGATCGCGACCTTTGAACTCTAAAGCCTATATCTCCCCTCCCACTAATCAGACCTGACTCCTACTTGGTATTTTAGTAGAGCGCTTCCTTACCTAACTGCACAGCAAGTCTAAAGCTCATAGCTCGAACGCTATGGCTTAAAATAAAAAAATGCGAAAAATCGCAGATTACGCGATCGTTGAATACGCGCGTGCGGATAAATCCGTCCACCGGCCCTAAAGAGTTAATACGTTGAGAGGGCTAAGGGAAGATTTTGATCGTGAAGAAATGATGTTGAGGTGGAAGTTTTTACCAAGAAATGTCGAAAGGTTATACAATCAAATCAGTATCAGACAACTTTTAATTGTATCATTTTTCTACTGCAAGGACAAGGGAAGAGTGCAGCCTATTGAAGTCAGTGAACCATAGGAACCTGGTTAGTGTTGCAATTAACTATTATACAGAATCATGCATGAATATATCACTATGGTATGACATTCACTACACTTATAACAATTATACCTTATACATGTACACTTAGGATGTTGGTTTGGAGAGATAGGAGATAAAATTCAAGGTGTTTTTATCCCTGGGAAGCTTCATCAGTGTGACTTGGCTACAGCAGATGCTTGTAATTCTCCAGAATCATTGAGTCAATGCCTCACAGAATTACTGTTTAGTAAACAGGAAATGGCAACAGGCTGGGCCACTAAACCCCGAAAAGATGGGATAAAACTTTTGGACACAAAACGCCTTCATGCAATCAGAGGTAATGCAACATTATAGTTAAAGTTTTGCAGGACAGTTCATACTACTGTTATTTGACATACACACTTTAGTTCATGTTAATAAAAGTTTCTCAAATGGTGAGTTGTACAGTCCAAGTGAAAGCAAACGCTGGAAGGACCTGAAGATGGACAAAATCAACGTCTGTTGCAGAGAGCACTGAGCTGCTGCTAATGCTATCAAGACTGAAGAGAAAGAGCTTCAGTGACATACTATCAGTGTAAACATGACATGAGTATTCCCAGTACGGTAGTACTGGGTACATAGGAATGGCACTGATGTCCCAATAGCGCAATACAAATATTCACGCGAATAACTCTGCAAAAACTGAGTGCTTGGCACTAAAAAGCTTCTTAAGCTACTATTTAGCTTTTTCTCTTTCTAATGAGCCCAAAAACATGGCCTATAAAGTACCAAACTAAAGTATGCCAAACCTCCAATTTTCTCCTTCTGATTCTTCTTCTTCTTCTTCTATCTTGGCTCAACTTTTCTCACATACCGATCACTTTCAGAAGCTGATTCTTGAACGAATAGACTTGGTATCTTTGTCTTCACGTGCTTTTTCAATTGGTTATTCGCCTCTCTAGCTGAGTCTCTAGATACAAGACGAAAAGCGTCTTCTCCATATGGCAGCCATTCATTTCTATACTCATTAATAATTCATTAGCTACTTTGGAAATCAAGTTGACGACCCTTTCCAGTTAGACAAGTGTGCATTATTTGGAATCCAAATATTTGCTGCTCTGATTCGCTGTCTCCCTGTTTTACCTGAAGATTTCTGGTTGTGCTGAAGTCTCTGTAAGCACTTACTGGTACCTTGCAGTCTTAAATATTTAGGGGGTGAATAGACTACTTTGTTACATAGTTGTCATTGTAAGAAGATGAGCAAAGCAAGTAAACTTGTCACAGTAAGATACAGCTCTAGCCTCCTGAGATGCTTCACTTTACAGATAGCAAAGATTATAGCATAAGCTATAATATCCATGCTGATAGAGTGTACAAGTAACTACCATATACACACAAACTCAACTGTGATGTAGAATTATGAAAAAATGAGAACAAACAAGTGAAAAAAACATTGGAAATGTAACGAGACATAGGAATGGCCAAATCGTAAAAAAGAAAGCAAACAAGATTGAATGGCTGTTTGAGTGTGTAAAGATTTATTCCTATGGGCAAAATGAGGGACTCAACATGGAAAGAGAGTCATGGTACTACAAGTAGCCCATACAGGAAGAATTCTGCACACACTCAAACAGCCATTCAATCTTGTTTGCTTTCTTTTTTACAATTTGGCCATTCCTATGTCTCGTTACATTTCCAATGTTTTTTTCACTTGTACACAAATATGGTTACATGCTCACACATTCCCAATACCCTGTACATGTATAACAGCATGGTTGTATTCCCAGTACGGTAGTACTGGGTACATAGGAATGGCACGGATGGCCCATTAGCGCAATACAAATATTCACGCTAATAACTTTGCAAAAACTGAGCACTTGGCACTAAAAGGCTTCATAAGCTACTATTTAGCCTTTTCTCTTTCTATTGAGCCTAAAAACATAGCCTAAAACCATCTAACAAACTAAAGTATGCCAAACCTACAATTTTCTCCATCTTCTTTTTCTTCTTCTTCTATCTTGGAACGACTTTTCTCGAAGACCACTCACTTTCAGAAGCTGATTCTTGAACGAATAAACTTGGTTTCTTTGTCTTCACGTGCTTTTTGTATCGGTTATTCGTCTCTCTAGCTTAGTCGCTACATACAAGACAAAAAGCATCTTCTCCGTATGGCAGCCATTCATTTCAATACTCATTAATAATTCATTAGCTACCTTGGAAATCAACTTGACGACCCTTTTCCAGTTAGACAAGTGTGCGTTATTTGGAGTCCGAATATTCGCCCTGCCTGTTTTACCTGAAGATTTCTGGTTGTGCTGAAGTCTCTGTAACCAGTTACCGGTACCTTTCAGTCTTCAATAATAGAAGGTGAATAGACTACTTCGTTACATAGTTGTCATTATAAGAAGATGAGCAAAGCAGGTAAATAAAGTTTTGTAAGATACAGCTCCAGCTCCTGAGATGCTTCACCATGATGTTATACTGATAGCATAGATTATAACATAAGCTATAATATCCATGCTGATAGTGTACAAGTAACTACCATATACACACAAACTCAAATGAAATTAACTCTACCCCCAAACACATCACGTGCTCACCGCACGGGACTATCAGGCTGCTTTCCTGAAAGGGATTGCTACTTGGTAGTCGGGAGGGAAAACCACAGTCGCCGACCCAGGGGCGTCATTCTCTAACGAGATGTGGTTGCCATTTTCAGCAGTTTATAGACATTATATCCCACTAAAGTTTTTAATTTGGACTGGTGAATTTGCTGAGTGTTTATGAAAATGATTAGCATAGGAATGGTCTCTTGCCTCCCCCGGGGGGGTGAGAGACCATTCCTCCCCGTGCAAAACAGTTCGTGCAAAATCGCGGTTGATAAACGCATCTCACGAATTCATACCAACTTGCGCGCAAAGTCCTAGATTATCGTGTAAATTCGTAAAAAATCGTGAAAATTCCTACGCTATTGTGGCATGCTAAATCGCGATGTTTCGTGCAATATTCGTGAAACTGTCTAAAAAAGCAGTTAGTAATAATTAATGTATACGCTTATCTGCCAGTCTTCAATTGTAGTACTGTAGATCTGTGCAGAACCGGTTGGTGGTGACAGTGACCTCGGCCCTGGGCTCAGACACCGTGCCATTGACTCGATACTAGCATGCCTGGCAGCCGTCAGTATTACTTGTTCGACGACCAGACTATACTATATATGTGTTTACGGTACTATTGTTTTAGTTTGAAAACTATTTGCTTTGCCATTTCTGTGCTATAGTCTTGCTTATACTGTACAGCTGTGAGGTCAGAGTCAGAGTCCAATGCAGTCTAGTCTCGGACTCCACCCATTGCATCTACCATGCAGTCTACACGTGCTCTCCACGTGTTGGACACAGATCTAGATCCACAGGTTGTGAGCCTTAGTCAGGAGTCAGCAAGCTATCTACAGCCACAGAGCTAAACCTGCAATTCCAGATGGCATATGTTTCTTCAAAGCCCACAAAGCGGCAGAAAAAGAAGCAAGAAGGAAACATCCTTGCTGGTCAGTAAATGACAATATATAGCACCATGGTTTATGAGCTACATAAAATTAATTTTGTTTGTTCAGATCGCTACTATCTTGTGGAATGGGAGGATGATGACTCCCATTCTATTGTTGCAAACAAACAAGTGGTTCATGACAATCCCTGTTCATTGCAACGTGGAGAAAAAGTTTTTGTTCGACTGCAAGGAACCTTACATAAGGCTGTTATAGTCGTTTGTGGTATGTGCAATCATAGTCTTCCTGTAAAACAAGTCAACGATACAGTAACTTGATTCACTCAGGAACTAAATTTGAAGTAGAAAACGCTCAGAGACAATATGATTCTGACTCAGGTATGTACTTAGTTTTTGGTGTCTAGTACTGTGATATCAGGAAAAAATATTACTATATATAGATGATGCTGAACCCTTGACACCTTCTATTGAGAAGCAGAAGACACTATCAGGTGTGTTTGCTGCCTGTACAACTTAATCATTGAAAAATCAATAATAATTTACATATAGATTATGGTGAACTGTGCACGCCCAATAGGAAGCGTAAAACAGGTATGTGTGTAGCCTACAGGACTTGTACTTCAAAAAATGTTTACTATTCACTCTGAAGATGACAATGATGAACTGGTACACACCAAGAAGCAGAAGACAGGTACAATGTATACAGTTCAAGGCATGTTCTCAATGCTTAAAGTGTGTCACTTATTATTAGGTGAAAACACTAAGTCAACTCCATCAAGGAAAAAGAAGGAAACAAAAAGCCCAAAGAAAAAAACATGTAAGAATTTTAGTAGTGAGATGTGACATGTTTTATGTTGCGTTATTATATAGCCACCAAGTCCAGCTCCTCAGTGGTGAAGAAGAAAACCTTTGCTTCTCCTGAGGCAAAGGTTAGATAAACAATTAAATAGCATGTCAGATTGTGGTTTACTGATACAACCAGATGTGCATAGGTGTGGTTTGTAAAACTTTGTATATCTTGTTGAACATCACAATAGTATTTACTATTCACTGTAGGCTGCTCACCAAGAAGCTCTAAATAAACAAAATCTAACTGAATTGAGCAAGAAGAAGAATACTTTGCAAAGCTCCAAAGAAATTCTTGAGATAGCAACTGATAAGCCACAACTTCCACAAGTGGATATGGACACTCAGTCTACGTCTAAGGTTGATAATCAATACTGGTGGTATTTACTTAATACAAGTTATGCGTATTATAATAATGCAGGATACCCAACCACACACAAAACAAGCACTACCAGTAGATGATTTAATATTATACCCTCCAGTGGGACGGCAATTTTCACCACCACAACTTCCACAAGTGGATATGGACACTCAGTCTATGTCTAAGGTTGATAAACAATACTGGTGGTATTTACGTAATACAAGTTATGTGCGTATTATAATAATGCAGGATACCCAACCACACACAAAACAAGTTAACCCAGCACTACCAATAGATGATTCGTATCCTCCAGTGGGGGGGCTAGGTTCACCACCACTTCCTCAACCACCACTCCGTAAATCTTTTTCAGACCCTCAACCACTTCAATACCCTCGAAGAGAATACAACTTTAACCCTGTGCCCTTTCCTTCATACCATGACCATGGTTATGGTATGCTGGGCAACATTGAGAGGTCTCCCACACCCTTTTCAGACTCTTCATCAAGATATTCTGGCTATAGAGTGGAGGTATGTTGTATAAAATTATACAATCATGCAAGTTTCAATGACTATACTATGCATGATTTACAGTCTCCTGAAGTAGTTGTTAATACGTTGAGAGGGCTAAGGGAAGATTTTGACCGTTTAAGAAATGATGTTGAAATGTTGAAAGTGGAAGTTTTAACCAAGAAACATCGAAAGGTTATACAATCAAATCAGTAGCAGATAGCTTTTAATTGTATCATTTTTCTACTGCAGGGATCCAAAGACAAGGGAAGAGTGCAGCCTATTGAAGTCAGTAAACCACAGAAACCTGGTTAGTGTTGCAATTAACTATCATACAGAATCATGCATGAATGTATCACTATGGTATGACAGTCACTACACTTATAACAATTATACCTTTTACATGTACACTTAGGATGTTGGTTTGGAGAGATAGGAGATGAAATTCAAGGTGTTTTTATCCCTGGGAAGCTTCGTCAGTGTGACTTGGCTACAGCAGATGCTTGTGATTCTCCAGAATCATTGAGTCAATGCCTCACAGAATTACTGTTTAGTAAACAGGAAATGGCAACAGGCTGTGCAACTAAACCCCGAAAAGATGGGATAAAACTTTTGGACGCAGAACGCCTTCATGCAATCAGAGGTAATGCAACATTATAGTTCAAGTTTTGCAGGACAGTTCATACTACTGTTATTTGACATACACACACTTTAGTTCATGTTAATAAACGTTTCTCAAATGGTGAGTTGTACAGTCCAAGTGAAAGCAAACGCTGGAAGGACCTGAAGATGGACAAAATCAACGTCCGTTGCAGACAGTACAGAGCAGCTGCTAGTGCTATCAAGACTGAAGAGAAAGAGCTTCAGTGACATACTATCAGTGTAAACATGACATGAGAGTATACACAAATATGATTACATGCACACACATTCCCAATACCCTGTACATGTATAACAGCTGCTGTATGTTGACTGTATAGTATTATACATTTATTGGAATAGGTTCTATGATTGTATTCAAGTTTAATCACCAATGATAACAAAAAGTAATCAATGATCATTGATGTTGCAATGTATAACGTATGAACATTTGTTATTGAATGATGTCAGCAATAAGTGTGCAGTACTGTAAGTGTTAATCTCCTAAAAACTTACAAGGAAATCTACACAAAAAATGAGAATTTTCATCTACACGGGCATTTAGACACTTCTCTTTAATACTCAATACATCAATAACATCATGTGAATCTAGTAGACTCACTTCAAATATAGGGACGTCCCCTAATTTTGATAGTACTTGTATGTTTTGTATCAAGGCCATAGCAATAACTTTTCCATGATCACACAAAAAATAAAAGTATTGTGAAACTGAACCAAAACAGAAAGTTCCTTCTTTTTCATAAAGAACTGTATGACTATTCCTTTTTTTAACTCGGGTGTACTTAAGACAAGTAAAAACTTCGGTTTGGATTGAAAGTCGATAGAATATGTTGACCTTTCTTTCCTCTACATTACTGGTACCTGAGTGTTCACAGATATATTGGCGCACTTGAGGATGTACTTCCTGAAAATTGACTATTTCAACTTTTCCCAGAGCAAAAACTTGTTCTCTAAGTTTTAGACTTGTTGACATCGACCTATACATGAACATACAGCATGCCAAAGGCTATAAAACCTTGTTTAGCCTACAATACACAATTACCTTTTCTTTTCAAGTCCACTAGCCACATTAGTGAAAGACTGCACACTTGGTAACACTTGTTGCATAACAAAAGAAAAGGCCATCTACAGCACATAAACACACACCCACGAGGTCCCACATTAAGAGTGATTTAGCAAATCAGGACTTATTTTAAATTTACTACTTACTTGCTTTGACATATCTTTGGTGCCCCGAAAGAGTTTCTTTATTTCTTTGTTCATGTTCTCAAAATGAAAACATGAGTAACACCACAAAGGCCCCCAGTTTTCTACACATGTGGTTACATGCTTGAGAAGATGTACATTCATTGTAGTACGAGTGTCACCTATATAGTGCATCACAACAATAATATTTTAATTGTATAATTATTATACATGATAGAGAAATTGTAATCGATTACCATACAATTCCGAAAATTGCTCGTAGAACTGTTTCAAATATTGTTCAGCTTTTTTAAGGTCAGCCTTGGTAATATAGTCAGAATAGAGTATGTGCAATGCAGCAACAAACAGTGACAGGTGACTATAGTAGCACGAAGAAAGCAAGCCACTCATGACCGGAAGAGCAAGGAATAGTATCCATGTTCGATATTCTGATGCTGTTGGAGTACATTAATTTATCTAAAATGCTAAATAGCTATTGTATACGTACCTTTCCAATGTGCTCTATCAGATATTTTCTTGGGTGTCCTTGAAATTGTGTTTGTTACTTGAATACACATTATTCTTTTATCACAGAGGTGTAGCTGTACAAACAAACATACAATTAATGTCTAATGCACACATGATTTTAAGGGTATAATCACATTTTTGCCAATGAAGAAGTCACACTGTCTATTATTGTCTGCAAACCACAACTTTAGAAGAGTTTTGGCCACACCAAGAAAAAGACCGTGTAAATCGTCAATGATAACACCATTGACAAGATCAAAAGGTTGGTGCAATGCCAGCACAGGTGCCCCAAATATTCCCATTACCTATTATGTACAATAGTGAATTATACATGTTACAGTGTTCTGCTACTGCTGCTACATATTAACAGGTCACTTACAGCGTCATCAGATGACAAAGCTTCTCTTGCAGTATCTAGTATCATACCATGTGTTCGTGATTGTGCACCATCATTGGGCCAAAAACGATGCAACGGTTTTCCTGGCAATGTGCTCCCCTTGCTTTCACAATAGAGACACGCATAGGCTCCATTGAACTGTTTCATGTTGGTGAGTAGTGCCCGAGCAGGTAGGTCAGCAGAAAGTTGAAGCAGAATTGCTCGGCACACAACTTTACCAACTGGAGTTTGCACTTGGAAGCCTAAATGTAAAATGTGTGTGTGTGTGTGTGTGTGTGTGTGTGTGTGCATGTGTGTGGCGGGGAAGAGAGCAATTAAATAAGAATTTGTTTAAAATGTACATGCCGTATACTATGTACCTTCTTTGGAAAGACTATTGATTTCATCAACTAAAGGTCTTAAGAAGGTTGTCATCGTGGGTTTCTCTGGTGAAAACCAAAGAGCAGCTAAGATCATATTTTTCTTGTCAAATCTATAAAAGAAAAAGTTTCTAACTTTAAACTTGACACACACACACAGGCTAGGTGTGACCACCTTAAAATCATATGACTTAATTGTACAGTCATGGTTTATGATGGGAATAAGTGTGAGTGTTTGGCTACACGAGACCATGCAGAAACAACCAACTAAACAGGTATACAGCACTGTATATTGTTGCTATACATACCTCTCTTGTTTTGGGAGTTCGTTTATGGCCAACCAAACTGGCCAGAATTCAGATTTTGATGATCTAAACACTTGTACTCCATCACTGTTACAAATTAATGAAATATTGCCAGGCTCAGACAAAAACTTGTGGTATTTCTGATACATTTCTGCATCATATACATCTTGCATCACATCTACAAGTTGTTGTCGAGCAAAACGGACTTGAAGGGAGCTCCAAACAGCTGGATCTATGAAAAAAAATAAACATATCAAAGTTTCAGAGAGCAGTATAATCTTGAGCAATACACTCTTGGGTCAGCAAAAACAGCCAGCACACACACACACAACAAAAAGTAAATATTAAAATAAACACATAAAAGAGCACTCTGAGTCCTTATGCGGGGAGATATGTAAAAATTATATAGATTACTCCAGTATAATAATTCTTCATAATTATGTACACAATAACAAACCCCCACTGTACATTTTGATACACTGTAATACCTTCCAATTTTCGCTTTAACTGAGCTTCAAGTGGAACGGAAATAAATGATCCTTTTGCACTGCCAGAACATTCTGGTTTGTTGCAAGTAGATAGATCAGTCAGAAGACAGTGGCAAGAACCACAATAGTAGTGTATACTTGAGATTAGTTCTGGAAACATACTGCTGAAGAACTGCTTCAACAAATAGGTACTCTTGGGAAGCTTTGCGGCATGTGGTGTGTGAGCCTTCAAAAGTTGGAGTAGTTCCTCGCACCCTGCTGAGCCTATATTGTGCTTTGCACAAAATTGATAAATTTGTAGATGGCTCTCAAATACGGTCAGGGCAGTTTCAGAGTGTACAACTTCAGTCATTGATGGATGGGTGAGGGTTGTCATACAACTTGTAGTAACCTGAGCCTCACACTTAGAACTGGATGGACTACTGCAACTTGAAGAGTCACAAGACTCATCAGTGGTGGTGGATCTTGAAGTACTAGAGTCACATGCCAGGTCACTATCCGTTTCATCGCTATTCGCACTACTAGTGGCGGATCTTGAACTTGAAGATTCACATGTCACTTGGTCAGAGTCTTCATCGCTATCACTGAACTCGTCCATGGTTGACATTGAGTCAGATGTACAGTCAGACTCAGAGTGTTCAGAAGCTGACTCCATCACTGCATCGGCTTCAATTCACTGCATAAACTGGTGAAACTTGCTACTATTAAAAGCCAGAGCTACCAGGATTGAGGTGTCATGTACCGCAGTCACGTGATTGGAATCCGGAAAGAGATCTAAATAATTGTAATTATTAACTCTAGGCCTTATTAATTATGTAAATCGTTTTGTGCAAAGACACCTAACTTGGCAAGTACCTGATTATGAGTAGCTTGACTGGCTAGCCTCGTCCCCAAAACTTCAAGTTGAGCAGTTGGATGTCATTGGGAAATAACTTGAGAGAGCCGCCGCTCAAGTTCTGTAGTCAGTCGCGCCACTCAGTGAGAGGCTACCAATCAGTGTCGGACAGCGGGTCTGGGTCACCTTCGGCTGAGAGTCCAAGATGCAAGTCCGACTTAAACAGTACTCTACTAGTTTTTAGCTTTTTACTTGCTAAGCGTTTATATATGCGCTGACATTCATTGTCCGAAAGCAATGTAAAGTCTACACTGCTTGCACGAATTTTCGCGTACGAAGCATAACGAAGTTTTACGAAACCAGGCACAATTTTTGCGCATATCCGCGCATATCTGAGTAGGAAATTTCGCAGAATTCCAAGTAAAGTCGCGGAGTTTTTTTGCACAAGTACCATACGGAGAAGGTGCTTTTCGGCTTGTATCCAGGAACTGGATCAGAGACACTAAAAACCAATGGCACAAGCGACTGAACAGGAAGAAACCAAATTCATTCGTTCAAGAATCAGCTTCTAAAAGTGAATATACTCCGACAAAACTCGAGCCAAGATAGAAGAAGAAGAAGAAGAAGAAGAAGAAGAAGAAGAAGAAGAAGAAGAAGAAGAAGAAGAAGAAGAAGAAGAAGAAGAAGAAGAAGAAGAAGATTGAGAAAATTGGAGGCTTGACAAATTGTAGTTGGTACTTTAACGATGATTTGGGCCATGATTTTGGGCCCATTAGAAAGGGAAAGAGCTTAATAGTAGCTCAAAAAGCCTTTTAGTGCTAAGTGCTCAGTTTTTGCAGAGTTATTCGCGTGAATATTTGTATTGCACTAATGGGCCATCTGTGCCATTCCTGTGCACCCAGTACTACCATACTGGGAACTGTACATAATCCCATCTAATACATTTTCTCCCATTTGGTTATGGCTCATAATTCCAACCCTCTAGCAAAATAGCAGGGTGGTTATGGCAACCATCAGGGTAGTAATTTGCATATTCAAATGATTTTTGTCTATAGCTAGTTTAAAAATTGCTTTCAAAAAAGATGATTTTTATTCCAACGTGGAGGTACAGCCAACATGCCTATAGTGACACAATACATGGATAAAAATTCACAGGGAAAATGCGCATCAAAGACGGCATCGTCTTTCAGCCGTATTTGTGGAAAATACGGTGAAAAGACAGCCAGTGTCACGGTACCGTCAAAGTCCGTATTTAGACTATTATTATTGATGGACTTCGAAGACGGGTTCCGTCTGTATTTCTGTATACCATCTGTGTACGCCTTTTTTTCTGCCTGCTAAACCGTCTTTCTCCAGCGGAGAGTAGCGAGGACGGCTACCATGTTCTTTGTCGTGATTTTTCTACATGATTTACTATTCTCACATGATTGCAATTGCAAAATAAACTTTGAACTTTACAAAAAAATAATAAATACAAGAAATAAGAAAAAGCTAGAGTAGAGTTTGAACGTTAAGGGTTAGCTTCAAATCGTTGTAATTCTCTGGTGATAAAGGGGAGCTGTAGAAGGTAAAATAGTAATGATTTATAATCACACAGTAAATAACTGTTAGCTAAATACAATAGTTGTTGAGATATTCACCTGGCATTGTATTTATACTGCATGTCACAAACCTAGTAGTCCTGCTGTTTGCACAAGTCTATATACTTCCTACAGCCTGAAAGAGTTTTTATTTGAACTAGTTATTTACAAACTGAGCAGTTTTATACCTAACATGTATTACAGCTCAGCCATCTTCATTGAACAGCAGCATCTGTACACAAACTGAAGGGACTGTTGTACAGAATAATATTATTTACCCTTACCTTCATAAGGACTTGAGTGGGTCTTCTGCTGTCTGGATGTTGCGTCTTTTGCTAGGTTCCCCAAGACTGTGTGTGTGTGTGTGTGCGTGTGAGAGAAAGAGATTGAGTGAAGCTTTGAATCAAGTGGGTCTTGTGCTGTCTGGATGTTGCATCCATTGTCAGCAGCCTGTCAAGATGTTGCGCCTTTTGTCAGGTACCCAGAGACTGTGTGTGTGTGTGTGTGTGTGTGTGAGAGAGAGAGAGAGAGAGAGAGAGAGAGAGAGAGCCATGTTTGTGAGTTGTACCATGCTACATACAGTAATGATCAGATCAGCACACCAATGGAAATAAACTTACCTTTGTTACAGTCTTGTTGCTAACTTGTAGGAAGTATAATTTGTACATTTTTGATGTAAACAAAAACAATATATTACCACTATTTGATTTCACGATATGAATATTTTTAGACAAGCTATATTATCCCTGATTGTGGACCATTGTTGTTTGACTGTATGTGAGAAAGAAAACTACATGTATACTATAGCTACATGTAGCAAATTTAATTTATACAAGTAAAAAAAAACATTGGAAATGTATTAAGACATAGGAATGGCAAATCGTAAAAAGAACGCAAACAAGATGGAATGGCTGTTTGAGTGTGTGCAGAATTCTTCCTGTGTGGGCTGCATGTAGTACTCTCTTTCCATGTNNATGTTGCCCACAGGAATAATTCTTTACACACTCAAACAGCCATTCCATCTTGTTTGCGTTCTTTTTACGATTTGCCATTCCTATGTCTTAATACATTTCCAATGTTGTTTTTTACTTGTTTTATTCTCATTTTTTCATTATTCTATGAATCACATTTGAGTTTGTGTGTATATGTTAGTTACATGTATACTATCAGCATGGATATTCAGTGAAGCATCTCAGGAATCTTGAGCTGTATCTAACAAAATTTACTTCAGTGATGGAGCTGTATCCAACAAAATTTACTTGTTTTTGCTCATCTTCTTATAATGACAACTACATAACAAACCTGAAAGTAGTCTATTCATCTCCTAAATACTGAAGACTGAAAGGTTACAGAGACTTTTACTACCAGAAATCTTCAGGTAAAGCAGGCAGGCAACGTTCGGATTTCAAATAACGCACACTTGTCTATCTGGAAAAGGGTCGTCAACTTGATTTCCCAAGTAGCTGATGAATTATTAATGAGTATAGAAATGAATGGCTGCCATACGGAGAAGGCGCTTTTCGTCTTGTATCTAGCGACTCAGCTAGAGAGACGAATAACCGATACAAAAAGCACGTGAAGACAAAGAAACCAAGTAAATTCGTTCAAGAATCAGCTACTGAAAGTGAGCAGTCTTTGAGAAAAGTCTTGCCAACATAGAAGAATAAGAAGAAGAAGATAGAGAAAATTGGAGGTTTGGCATATTTTAGTTAAATACTTAAGCGATGGTTTTAGGCCATGTTTTTAGGCTCATTAGAAAGAGAATGAGCTAAAAAGTAGCTTTAGAAGCCTTATAGTGCCAAGCGCTCGTTTTTTGCAGAGTTATTAGTGTGAATATTTGTATTGCGCTAATGGGCCATCCGTGCCATTCCTATGTACCCAGTACTACCGTACTGGGAATACCACTCGTTTATCTTTGTTGCTTCATCCATTGCTACCTCAGTATAAAGAAGAAAAACAACTGCAACATCAACATCTACAAAATCAAACTCTAAACCATTGGAAATAGACAGGCTGCTTATGATGGATGCACCATCCAGACAGCACAAGACCCACACAAAGCATCATTCAATTTCTCTCTCTCTTTCTCTTTCTCTGAGTGTGCATGCTTGAGTGTGTGTGTGTGTGTGTGTGTGTGTGTGTGTGTGTGTGCCTGTGATATTATGGTTACACCTGTGGTTGTGGTTACATTAATGCAAGCCCTGCAGCAAGGTCAGTTTGTGGTAAAATAATACTGATGTACTGAACCCAAAAGGGAGGGATTTCACATGAGTTTTGGTTACACAATTACACAACTTAGACTCAAAATGGGTCAGCTATCAAAAGTTATGTCCCGTTCCTATACCCCAAGTTATAGAGCATATTTTCAGTTATTCCCAAAAGTCAAAGCTACAATCTATAAGTCCATTAAAAATAAGTGGACTTACAACCAGCTCAACGGAACCAGGTACATTTACTATATAATAGTTAGAGGACGAGTCCAAGGTCTCTACGCTATTTAGAGGCCCAAAGGCCCGAGGCTGTAGCGTCCCGAGTGTAGCGAGGGCGCTACTAAGGGCCTGAGGGCCTCTAAATAGCTTAGAGACCATTGGACGAGGCCTCTAACTGGTTTAGAATATAGGCCTAACGGCCCTAGCAACAAAACAGAACAAGAAATTCTATTGGATATCCACAAAAATCCGAGCAACTATTACCTAGCTACCTTTAACCACGTTTACACGCAGCGCTCAAGCCAGCTTCAAAGCTGGCTTGGTATTACATGTAAATGCGCACAAGTGGCTTGGATCCAGATTGAAGCCACTTGATCCAATCCATATCCGGTACGTGGATCTGAAGCCGGATTGAATCCGGATTCGAGCCTTCACGTGTAAATAGTCCAAACTGGGTTGGAAGTGGATTACAGCTAGCTAGTCATACTTAGCTAGTAAAACAATGCTAGTTGGTTTGCTGTGAGTTGTAGAATCGTGTTTAAACCCTAGCGCTATATTTTTTTTAACCAAAATTTAGCCTGCTATCAAGAATATCAACGTACAAAGAAAAATGATGGATTTCTGTCACAAGAAACACTTGGGGAAAAAACAGGAAAGTTACTTTTGCACAAAATAGACCTGTGTAGACTCTTACCTCTGCCTGTTGAGCTTTCAAAGAAAGAATATTCTACTCGCTTAGATTTTCATTCTAATTAATGTACACCTGGTTACATCATTGATCCGGTTTCAAGCCAGGTTTGCGTTTACACTACAGCAGGACTGTACTAGTAGGTGTAAACACTCCCAATCCGGATTCTAACCAGTTTGATTATAATCCGGATTGGCGTGTGTAAACTGGGTTATAATATGTAAATTCATCTTGGTTCCGAGTGTCAAGCTAGTTACGTAGACTTAAAAGATTCATTTTGGCTTACTCTCAAGTTTGTCAAGCTATGGATTGTCCTCCATAGATACTCGAGCTACTTATGGCGAGACTTCAAGCCTTCTTTTCTTCTTGTTGCCAAGGTGACCCAGGTGGGAGTGGTTTGGAAATGAGTTCAGAGGTCAAACTTTAAAACTGAGCACAGCGCTAGCATAGCTGACCTGCTAGCGCTTGAACAAGCTGGACGGTTTTTCAAGAAAACAATAGAAGATACTGGTATAGTATTAGTTGTTTGAGTTTGCCTCAGACACTTAGAAGACCTGCAGGTCTCTATTGAGCTTTGTAGGTCTCTAAGCTCAATAGAGACCTGTGATTGACCAATCAGATTACAGTATTTATGACAACTATATTCTAAAAATAAAATAAAATACGTGGTAACTAACTTACAGTAAAAACTATTTTGGATCTCAAGACAAGATGAAGTTTTCTCCCACTGGACTACCCTGACTTCTGCCTAGCCCGCCCTCTCCATAGCATGTCACCCTAGTAGGAAGACTAATGGGGCCAAAACTAGGGGGCATGGCAATGGGTGCTTCCCTGATGACCGGGAAATGAACTATAGAGCTAGCTTCTATTTTCTTTTTTTAATTTGTTATTAATAAAGCTATATCATACACAAGGGTTGCCCTAGCAAATTTAAAATAGCAGTACAGTAGTCAGGTTTGGGACCATATCATGCACAGGTTAATCAATTAAGTCATGTGTATCCAACATCTTCATTTCAAAATAATATGCATGTTTACAGGAAAAATTAATATAAAAAATTCGTCTGTTCTTCATACTACGGAAATAGTCTAGAGCTTTTTCATAGTCCATTTCATTAATTGGAGGGCCTCAATTGTAATTCTCATGAGCATATCCAATGTTTTAGTACTTAATGAGGATTAAAGTCTAGTTTTGATCCTATTTTGAGCACTGAAAACACGTTCACATGCTGCATTAGACATTAAGATTATTAAGCAAGCATGTGCCAGCTTGATCATTCCAGGATAGATGTCACTGTAAGATTTGTACATCATACTCCAAAACTCTAAAGTGTCCATATTGTGATGCCGAATAACTAGTCTCTGAAAAGTAGGAAGTTCACCTAGGCACTCTTCTTTGCTGACTATCGGAGCAAAGTATACCCCCTCACTTTCTTTCTCTGTACCATAGTGCTCTAACAAAGTTAGTAGGTGATCTTTACAAAAACTAGACACTTCAGATGCACTCTTAGGGTATGATTTTGGTATAAGAACCTGCATACCAGTTAGCAGAGATACTCTCGGGAATCGATCTGTGATATTTTGTATCACATAAGAGAGAAACTGTGCTTTAATGCTAGTGAATTCACTCTCTTCTGAGCTGCTGTGTCTACTGCTACTTGATGATGAAATTGTAAAGCCTTTATAGGTGTTATTTTTGCTAGTGTCCGACAAAAAATCAGCCAAATAATTGCAGCTGGAATCATTGATCTTCATATCTTGCAAGGTCTGTAGCACATGAGATAATTGTGTTTCAACTGTGCCAAACACAAGATCTTCATTCTGAAAAACCCGGCTTAACTTGTTAGTTTGATCGAGAACATCACACAGTAAATTTAGTGTAGCAACAAATTTATAGGACTGAAGTCTACGTACAAGTCCGTGAGCTGTATCATCACCATCTTCTGCATCTTGTTCTAAAGCTGTACGAAGTGAAGAATAGCAGCGACGTAACGTATGTACAGCTTCACCCAGACTTAGCCAACGAATTTCAAAAATATTTTTCATTTTTAGAATCGGATCGTTCAAGATTGTTTGTATTTCTCTCAATGCATGGGATTTGTTGGCTGAGCGACTATAATAAGAGTAGATGGTACTTACAGATTTTTGAAATAAAACCAAGTATGGCAAATCACTTGCAGCATGGCTGACAGCCAAAGCAAGACGGTGGTTGACACAGTGCACAGGTACACAGAAGGGGTTATCATTCAAAAGATGTGCTTGAAGACCTGCTATTCGACCCACCATTGCACTTGCTCCATCTGTTCCTAGCCCTAGTACCTTGCTGATAGCAATACACTTTTGTTCAAGTATGCTCGACAGGGCAGAATACATTGCAATGCCTGTACCATCTGCTATATCCACACACTTCACATACTTAGCTACAACTTGACCATCTTTATCAATAGCTCTAAGATGATAGCTAGATGTTTCTGTACAGAAATGTCTGTACTCTCGTCTACACCAACGCCAAAGCATGTCCGTCTTTTCCTTAACAACTCTATTTAGACAAAACAGAATCTCGTCAAAAATACGGTGGCTAGTATATTTGGCATTATCCCCAACGTTAAGATCATTGATCTCCTTTACACCAACCATCCAAAGGAATTCAAGGAGTGACGGATATTTACGGTTGGCGATTTCTTCTTTTGCTAACCAATACACACATTTAACAGGCAATATCATTGCCTTTTCTCTACGGGTGTGAGTATGAGAAAAAAAGAGAGCATAAATCCTTACAAGACTCCGCTTCAACAGCTGCCTGATGGTCTTTGGTTGTAGCATGATCATGACAGCTTTCAGTCCTGTGATATTCCCAGTACGGTAGTACTGGGTACATAGGAATGGCACGGATGCCCCATTAGCGAAATAGAAATATTCACGCGAATAACTCTGCAAAAAACGAGCACTTGGTACTATAAGGCTTCTAAAGCTTCATTTTAGCTCATTCTCTTTCTATTGAGCCTAAAAACATGGCCTAAAACCATCGCTAAAGTACTTAACTAAATTATGCCAAACCTCCAATTTTCTCCATCTTCTTCTTCTTCTTCTTCTGCTTCTTCTATCTTGGCACGACTTTTCTCAGAGACCGCTCGCTTTCAGAAGCTGATTCATGAACGAATAAACTTGGTTTCTTTGTCTTCAGGTCCTTTTGGCATCGTTTTTGCATGTCTCTCGTTCAGTCACTAGATACAAGACAAAAAGCGCTTTCTCCGTATGGTAGCCATTAATTTCTATACTCGTGAATAATTCATTAGCTACGAGGGAACTCAAATTGACGACCCTTTTCCAGTTAGACAAGTGTGCGTTATTTGGAATCCGAATACTTGCTGCCTGCTCTGTTTCACCTGAAGATTTCTGGTTGTGCTGAAGTCTTTGTAATCAGTTACCTTTCAGTCTTAAATGTTTAGGTGAGTAGACTACTTTGTTACATATTTGTCATTATAAGAAGATGAACAAAGCAAGTAAATTTTGTACGGTACAGCTCTAGCCTCCTAACTAATAAGCTAGCTGTAATGTCCATGCTGATAGTGTACAAGTAACTACCATATACACACAAACTCAAATGTGATTCGTAGAATTATGAAAAAATGAGAACAAACAAGTGAAAAAAACATTGGAAATGTAATGAGACATAGGAATGGCCAAATCGTAAAAAAGGAAGGGAACAAGATGGAATACGGCTGTTTGAGTGTGTAAAGAATTATTCCTATGGGCAACATGAAGAACACAACATGGGAAGAGAGTACTACATGCAGCCCACACAGGAATGATTCTTTACACACTCAAACAGCCGTATTCCATCTTGTTCCCTTCCTTTTTTACGATTTGGCCATTCCTATGTCTCATTACATTTCCAATGTTTTTTTCACTTGTAGAATTATTAGTGAAGCTAGTATAGCATGCTGCAATTTAGCTAATATACTGTTCAATTTACCTGAAATTGGATCATCCTTTGGTGAAAGCATTGTCTTTACTATGCTTCTTACAAATTGAACAAAACATTAGCCCGCACTCATATTGAAGCCAACTGTGTTTTGTAAGCCACTTATCTTGAAACTTGAATACTTTAGATTGTGTCTGTGTCTCAGTCCTAGTCCTTTTAGAAGAAGATTGTTCATCACTAGGATCACTAGAGTCACAACTAACACTTCGTTTTTTGGATAAAAAACCGTCCAGCCCGATTTGTCTTGACGTGGCCATCTCTTCTGCTGGCACCTGGCTGAGCACATGGCTCTGACCATAAATATTAAACTGTTCAAATTATCAGAAATTTCAAAATTTCTTGTATTTTTTCAACAGTCAAAATGCCCGNTACATAATATTATGATCATATACACACACCAACTCCTAAAATGTGAAGCAGCAAATGTCCCGAGTAAGAGCATAATTATGTCCCTAGGAGTAGCTCAGGGGTTCAATCGACAAAGTCCTTCTCACCCTTGGTTTGTTCTAGGCAGTCCTGGAATGACCCCTCCCCCCAATCTCAATCTGTCACACATCCACGGATGTGGCATCGGATACACCCCGGCTGACGGGGAAGTGACAATCCCCAGCTCGTTCATCAGCAGCTCTTCGGAGTGGTGGTTGTTGACCTATGATCCACTCAAGTTTCTTTCCATACCCCAAGGATACCTCACATGATTATGAATAATTTGTTACTCTGCATATACCTGTAAACTACTACATTATGCATGATTTAAACAGCCACTACAAGAATACTATAAATGTTTTAAACCAACTTGAATTTAAAAAATATTCTCAATAAAAAATCTTTTCTAGAAATTAGAGATATGGCTGAAACACAGCTTGAGACATTTCTTTCAACAAAAGCTAGTGACTATCTATCTCATCAAAAGAAAATCGACCACCTCTCTCATGCCCTCCGCTCTCAACAAGACATCTGATTTAGTAAACAAATCCCAAGAAGATTCAAACCTACCAACTTCCTCAAAGTGTTTACCACCAACTCATTGAGCAACTTCAAACAAGAATTTGAAGACCTATTTTTCCAACAACTGGACAAAGCTATCACACTGAATCCTCTTGGTCGAGCAAGAAGCACAAACATGTTTGGTGAACCTAGTAGAAACCCATCAAATATCTTTAAGTGAAACTTTCTCTCCTCAACATCACTACAACTCCTGTTTCTCCCAGATTAAGCTAACATATCACACACCATCTCCTACCTTAAAAATATTCTGTTGAGAGTCACCAAACATGAAAAGAAAAACAGAGTACCAAGAAGAATCCCCAACATCGAAGAAGCCTAAAACAGAAGACTGTTTTTTAGCCTCAGGCCACCACCCAGCATTCCCAACACCCTAACAGTCCATAACCTGACTAACCTTGCCCTATCTGAAAAGGACCTGTCAGTTCTTAATAAAGGCCTTTCCTTTGCCCCCTCCCCTATTGGTCGTCCCAATCATCAAGTACACCGAGAACTCTTGTCACAATTTGACAATTTCGCCAAGTGGCTAAGCAAACAAAAACAGAAAATATATGTGACCTGTCAAGCGATAACCTAATGTTTGGAAATTTCTGCGAATTTTGAGTTAGCTATTCCACGTATATCTAGGCCTTCTCAGGAAGCGCATATCAAAATTTGATGCGCATAGCTATAGTAGTTTTCCAGATATAGCTGTTGCAAGCAGCCCTGCCTCCACTCATGGCTTCCTAGAAAAACGGTTGTAAAGTTGTTGCTAGGTAAACTATGGGCGGTCCGTATACTCTCTGTATCATAATTAGATCGTGTACAGTACATGCTGAATATTACCACAAACAGCCACGTGGCCAGTTTAATTATTTAGCGAGAAGCGAGTAGCTAGGAAAGAAGACCCAGGAGAAGGCTACTGGACTCATGGAGGTAAGCGCTTGCTAGTAAAATGCTAGATTCTAGGTAGAGTAAGTTCTAGGAACTAAGATAAGCTTCAAAATATCCTGTATGCGATCGCGTACAGGGTGAGGCAACACCCACAAGCAGAAAGCTGCTCTATGTGGGCACTTAAATTAGGCAAGCATATCAGAAGCTTTAGCTGATCTCTCTGTGCGTGTGCTGTACCAAAACTCTGTGAACAAAAGCCTATAAAGCAAAAATAACACTGAACAATAATTCATTTTTAACAGCAGCTGCCTATCTCATTAATATTCGCTATGGTCTGTTGCACAGCATAGCAACTGTTCTCTGTAGAAAAGAACTAGGCTGGTATTACTGTCTATATCTCTGCAACTAAAGCAGCTCCACCCCTCAAATTTTGCGTGGAGCATGCTGAAATGTAGCGCAACCCATCCGTGCAGTAAAAAAAATTTCGTGCAAAAATGCAAATTAAACTAAAACCGCATTTTACTCGAAAAACAATAATTTCCCAAACGTCTTTTCGCTTGACAGGTCACATATAGAATTGTAGATATTAATACTGAAGAAATCTTTGTTTATAAAAAAATTAAATTTTTACCAAAACACCACACCACCTCGTATGCTGAACTCTACTCTGAAGATTCAACTCTTGAAAATTATATTATGACTAAAACAGCAGAATTAGATGCACAACTACCCAACATCTTTCACCTACAAAAATTTAATAACAACCTAAGTAAATCAGAAATTTAATGCATAAAGAATCTAAAGAAAAAATCAGATCCATTACCATTAAACAGGCTGACAAAAATCTTGGTATAGTCATCATGAACACAGAGGATTATATGTCCATCAATGCATAGCTCTCAAGTGACCCGCATTTGGTGGGTCTGACCAGCATTTGCCCAGTAAAATCCGCTGACCCGCTTAACTACCCTAAAAACCTTCAACACAGGGCCCCCACAGGTCTGGCTGCCAGACGGCAGCACTATAAACCGCGTAGCTATAGCTATTACAGTTAAACTTAGGACTCACCCTCAGCGCTTCAGGCTTGCTGGCTCTCTTTTAGGATGTTCTTTAGTCTCTAACTTGATTTTACTATGTCTGCAATGCATTAACTGTTTTTTCAGTGAGGCTCAGCTGCCTGCTCTGCTACTAGCACATAGCCTGTAAATGCTTATTCAACAATAATTTACTTCAGTGCCGTGTTATTTAATGCGCGCCCTATGAATAAATTTATTGAAACTTAACTTCCTGCTGCGAGGAAAAAGTCTAAAGACTGAAGTCAAGTGTAGCTTGTGTAGCTATAGCTATGTCAAAGATGAAGAGAAAGCACTCTGTCTCTAATTTTCAAAGAGACTGGTCCAACTTCTGGCCATGTATTCAACCTGTCAGAGACAAAGTTTTGTGCACAGTTTGTCAATCAACATTTGGAATTGCTCATCAAGGCAGGAGGGATGTTGAGCGCCATATACAGTGCAACCACATAAGAGACCAAAATTCTTAAAAATCTTTGCAAACGGTCAAAAGTGCATGAAATCAATAAATTTGTTGCTAACAAGCAGAATTTGGGTGGTTTCAAGCATTTTTGAAAATCAAAATTTCACCGTATCACTGTAGTTATTTTGCGAAGCCATAAATCTGCAGAATTTTGCAAAAATGCTNATGCTTATTCAACAATAATTTACTTCAGTGCCGTGTTATTTAATGCGCGCCCTATGAATAAATTTATTGAAACTTAACTTCCTGCTGCGAGGAAAAAGTCTAAAGACTGAAGTCAAGTGTAGCTTGTGTAGCTATAGCTATGTCAAAGATGAAGAGAAAGCACTCTGTCTCTAATTTTCAAAGAGACTGGTCCAACTTCTGGCCATGTATTCAACCTGTCAGAGACAAAGTTTTGTGCACAGTTTGTCAATCAACATTTGGAATTGCTCATCAAGGCAGGAGGGATGTTGAGCGCCATATACAGTGCAACCACATAAGAGACCAAAATTCTTAAAAATCTTTGCAAACGGTCAAAAGTGCATGAAATCAATAAATTTGTTGCTAACAAGCAGAATTTGGGTGGTTTCAAGCATTTTTGAAAATCAAAATTTCACCGTATCACTGTAGTTATTTTGCGAAGCCATAAATCTGCAGAATTTTGCAAAAATGCTCTAAAAATGCTCTTTTAGCTAACAAAATGCAACGGTTTGGACGAATGCCAAGGGCCTGCTCTACCAAACTTGGTACATTGCTAAGTCATTTCTTTGTCTATCTACAGATCAAATCTGGGACCTTAACTCGCACTGGAAGCTATATTTTCTATCCCTAACTTTTTTGCACTAAATTTCGCATATTTTTTGGCTTTATGCAAGCATTTCTTGCTTATACTCATGAGTTAAGAGCTCTGATTTGGAACATATATTCATCAATGCAGCCTCTAACTCTCTATAAAATCTGGACTCTTAACTCCCAGTAGTTTGTCCAATCTTATCCCTAACGTTTTTTCCTTACCGTTCTTTGCAAACGGTGAGCCACGCCCTCCCACAATCACGTGACCAGACCCGCCCACTCACAGAAGCTTCACAAGTGATCACCCTAAATATATGTACCATCACTAGATGGTAAGCCTTTAAGGTCTGGAAGTTATGTTGAGATAAACACAAAATCATGAATTTTGGTCTCTTATGTGGTTGCACTGTAGAAGGTAGTGAGCACAAGCATTTAGCTCAAATAGTTAATTCATGCCAGAGTGTAACATCATTTTTTCCGGATAGTTCATTTCAAGACAAAGTAACAAATGCTGAAGTCCTGTTCATTGGCTACATTTTAGAACACAACCTACCATTTGAAGCATCCTCTCAAGCTGGACCTCTGTTTCAAAAAATGTTTCCTGATAGTGATATTGCAAAAAGGTATGGATGTGCAGCAACAAAGACTGCAGCAATTGTGAATTATGCTATCGCACCTTCCTTGCATAATCTATTAGTGGAATACCTTCAACACAACCCTTTTAGTCTTGCCATTGATGGCAGCAGTGATACATGCAGGCACAGAGAATATGTATCCTTTGGTGGTTAGAATTTACAATGCAGATACTGGTGAAGTCTGTTCCCGATTCTGGCAAATGTGTTTAGTATCTGACTGCACTGTAAAAGGTATTTTTACACAAGTTTCAAAGGCATTTGAAGATTATTCTATACCTTGGAAGAATGTAATTGGATTAAGCCTTGACAATACATCAGTAAATATGGGAAGACATAATGGCCTCTATAGGAAGATTGAAGCAAAGAAAAGCTGTGTATACACCTGTGGCTGCCCTTGTCACATTATTCATAACACTGCAAGTCATGCATGTGAAGCATTTGCTAGAGCAACTGGGTTTGATGTTGGTGACTCTCTGTGTACTTAAGGCCTGGGTCAACAGCATACCTCATAATGTATAGTAACTACAAGTACAAAAAACATTAGAAATGTAAATCAAACATAGAAATGGCTAAATCGTAAAAAAGTGAGCAAACAAGATAGGAATGGTTGTCAGATTGAGCGAGGAGTTCATTTCACTGTGTCATCTATGTTCATATCCCTACTGAGCTCAATGACATTGTAGACACAGGAATGAACTCGCTCAATCTAACAACCATTCCTATCTTGTTTGCTCACTTTTTTACGATTTGGCCATTCCTATGTTTGATTTACATTTCTAATGTTTTTTGTACTTGTTTGTTCTATTTTTTTCGAATAATTGTTTATAATTTCAGTGGAATATAGTCTTCAGGCTGAGCAGAGAACTACTTGTGATCATAGTAGCCTGCCTTGATGGTCGATGCGACCCGGGCCCCTTTCAGACAGCTGAAAATCTATAGACCTCCAAGCAGGCAACCTAATTTGTGTCAATTACATGTGTATCTTGCTAGCTATTGACTTCCCTACTGAAGAACTGAACACAGAGAACGAGAGGATAGTATCTAGGACAGAACTTGGATGCACTGCACGATTGCAATTGTTTCCAAATAACGTGCACTTGAATGTGGAAAGGGTCGGTAGGGTAGATAGATTATGAATAATGCATGAGTTTAGAAACGTCATATGGAGAGGCACTTTTCGCCTTGTATCTAGTGACTCAAAGAGAAGCACAAAAAACCGATGGCAAAAGCGATTGAAGACAAAGAAACCAAGTTTGTACGTTCAAAAATCAGATTCTAAAAGTGAATAGTCTTTGAGATATGGCGTGAGAAGATAGAGGAAGAAGAATAAGAAAAAGATGGAGAAATTAGAGGTTTGGCATACTTTAGTTGGGTACTTTAGCGATGGTTTTAGGCCATGTTTTTGGGCTCATTAGAAAGAGAAAGCTAAATAGTAGCTTAAGAAGCCTTTGAGAGCCAAGTGCTCAGTTTTTGCAGTTATTCACGTGAATATTTGTATAGCGCTAATGGGCCATCTGTGCCATTCTTGTACTACCGTACTGGGAATAATCTCATCAATATTCGGAATCGTCATAACTTTTAAACTAACTAATTAGTAACCATGGAAACATAGGTATAGATTCTTCGGGATATTTCAAACGTCCTTAAGTCAAAAGTTGGTCATGTGACCATTCTATATTTGCTGAATCAGCAAAAAATGAATAATTAATTAGGCGGAAATGTTTCCCTGTTGCTATGGTAATAATTTTTTGTATAAATATTTTTTTCATCATTATATGCCTAAATCTCAATTGGGGTTCAGAAATACTGATCTGGATTAAAGATATAGAGCCTTTTCCATATAATGTACACCTGCCATTCTCTCCTTCTCGGCTATATCTTATCAACAATACGATCAGCGGTAACCCCAACCAAGATTATAGAGGTTCATGATGATAGTTATCTCCTGAAAAAGTTTGGTTGTCATAGCAACCTTCTAAGGTTTCCGCCTAATTAATTATTCATAGTTTAAGGTGTTTCATTGACCGATCATTACTTACATGAATATTCATTATTTTGGAATGAGATTTTGGAAACATGAAAACGAAAGGCCAAAAATTTTTTATATAGCAAAGAAATTAAGAAAAGCTATTTAATATCCTGTAGATCTGAATTTTAATTCAGGCAAAATTTCAATCATTTTCAAGGTGACCCGGGCCTTACGTAAGTACGCAGAGCTTTGTGGTTGATATATACTACTACTTTGATAATAGTACAAAGCGTCAAGCTTTACTTAAGGAGTATTGTGAGTCTTGTGATCAAGAGTACCGAAAATTTTTAAAATTTGGAGCTACTCGCTGGCTTAGTAAAGAAGTCTGTATCAACGGAATACTGAAACAGTATCCAAGCTTGAGAAGCTATTTTGCAAATGTTTCAGGTTCTACAGGTGACCCACGTCTGACACGATTGCAAGGTTATTTTGCTGATCCTCTTACTGAAGTGTACTTAATGTTTCTTAAGTCTATTTTTCCTTTGTATACAAACCTAAACAATTGAAGAGCCAAAGTTCATGTCATGTTTCAAATGATCCAGGTTTTTTTGCGAAAGATTTTTGGTAGGTGTATAAAATCTGGGGTGTTGGCTGATGCAGATATTACAAGAGTCAATGTTGATAACACTGAAAATTTCCTTCCTAGCAATGAAGTAATGGTTGGATTCATGACACGTTCTATAATGACATCACATGACTTCTTACCACGAGAAAAACAGCAGGTTTCTAAGCACTGTCAGCTTTTCATGGTTGAAGCATACAAATATATGCTGTATCTCTCATGATCTGGTGTTGAAGCATGCTGAATTTTTGCAGTTTGATCAACGCCTCACTGCTCACTGACTTTTTTGTAGAAAAGTTTCCTACTCTACAAGAAAAACTTGAAACAAACATGGACCAACAATTTGACCAGTGCTGAGTACAGGCTTTTACAGGATAGTGTGGTAAATGTTTTTAATCGCATTGACCACATATGGCACCATTTAGGAAATTTGCAAGGGTGTGATAGTTTACGTTTCAATTTAATTCTTGAAGTAGGGAAATACGTTTTACTGTTATGCCTCACAGCAATGCTGAAGAACGAGTATTCTCAATGGTGACCAAAAATAAAACTCAATTTCAATCCTGTCTGTCAAACACAACAACTATCCCATCAATTTTGTCTTCCAAAGTAAACACTGACTGTCACAAGTTTCAACCAAGCAAGACAATGTTAGCAAGTGCAAAAAAGGCATGTGTAAGGTACAATGCTGATCACAGTGGTGCAAGTCGAAGCTCTGACACATGACTCAGTCTTATGACAGTTAGTAGCTACTTACATTGAGTTTGTGTTATTGTGTATGTTTTTGTTGACTGTTTTTGTGGGCATCTGTTTTTTGCCAATCATGCTTTGTACAATGACCAGCATTGGTGCTATTGAAAGTTGGGAGTTATGCAATGTATGGAACAACTCAAGGATGCCCCTACTTACCAAAATGTTTCAGAATATCCATCCCTAGACATCTCGACTAAACTTAATAATGTTCTTGTGAAATACAACCAAGTCCTCACTAATTATCTCCCAATACCTCCTACCTGACAGCAAATCACACTCCATTCCTAAGTTTTATGGCTTACCTAAAATCCATAAACAATACTGCCGCCCCACCCCGATGCACCCTATAGTAGCACAATGTGGTAGCATTCTTAAACCCTCAGCTCAACTCATCGACCATGTCTTACAGCCATTAGCAAAATCTTACACAGATTATCTTCAAAACTCAACTGCACTTTGTCCAACCCTAGAGAACCTTCATGTACCAGAAGATGCAGTACTTGTCACAATTGATGTAAAGTGCTTATACCCATCAATCCCACAGCAAGAATGTATTGACATTATTTACCAAGAAATGTGCAACAACAGGCATCTACTGCTATTTGAACTAAATCCACCTCAATATGAACAACAATTTCTTTGAATTTGCAGGCATAATATTTCTTCAAACCACCGGCACCGCAATGGGTGCAGCTTTCTCGCCAACTATTGCCAATGTTTTCATGTCTTTATTTTAAGACGGTTTTTGGCAACTCAATCTTGCCAACCCACATTACTCGTCTGTTACATTGATGATATCCTCCTTATCTGGCCGAATTCAGACACCCTCCCAACCTTCCTTTACAATCTCAATCAATTTCATCATGCCCTCACTTTCACTCATGAATACTACTCTCTTCAGTCAGTTGATTTCCTTGATCTCACAATTTTCAAAGGCCCTACTTTCTCCTTTACCAATAAACTAGACACAAAAATGTTTTAAAAACAAAAAAATCTATATCAATATTTACACTTTACCTCTAACCATACTACAGCCACTTTTAAAGGCCTAGTTCAAGGAGAATGCATCAGGTATCTTCGTACCAACCCTATTGAATAAAAGTACCATGCCACAGTAAAAATCTTAACAATACGCTTAGTCAATAAATTTACAAGCAGCCTATCAGATATATCTCAACAAGACCACCACAGAAACGTTCAAAGTGTACCCACCCCTCTTCAAGTGCCTCCTACCTCCTCAATTCCAACTCCTCAAAGAAATAATCCTTGCACATTACCCAATAAATTTACACAAACCTAGATTTGTCATCCTTTGATCTCCTAATCTCTATGATCAACCAGCCATAGCAAAATTACATCCCAACACTGACCAAATCTTCGACATTATTACATCTCTCCTGTCTCCTGTCAATCACACATTCCCTGTAAGCTACCAACTCTATCCAAGGAAGTCGTCACTACAGTATATGAATATATGGAGTAATATATGTAATATGGATTTTACGAAGCATAAGCAAGAGACTTGGGGCCCTACGGGCCCCAGTCTCTTGCTTGTGCTTAGGCTAGTCTACTAGGCTAGAGCTGAGGCCGTGGGTAGCGCTAGGGCTGGGGCAAGGGATAGGGGTCTAGTGCAATATATTATTATTATTAGAGATTGCATTAAAGTAAGGCTAAAAAGGGAAAGCTGGCAGAACAGCCTGGTGGGATAGATAGGTAGTAAGCAGTGCTGTGGACTGTATGATCCATGGTTCGATGCATGATCTCTACTGATTATTTAAGAATTTTTTTTGAAATATTTCTAAGTTTGGATACATGTTTACTACTGCAATCTACCAAAAGATGTGGCAAACCCAGATGCATGACTCAACTGCTCCAAAGCTGTTAGCAGCACTAGAACCAGCATCCATTATCCTATCTGTTTTTCATTCTCATGCTCTTCCTCCAGACTCATTTATGCCATAACTTGTAAAAAAGCAAACAAGCAGTATGTTGGACTCACCATAAGATCCCTTTCCGATCGTGTTAACCAAACACCCATCGAGCATTAACACTAAACAAAAGAATATCATCGGTATCCACTTCACCTGGCCGGATCACTCAATCAAAGACTTTTCGATTCAACCAATCGATTGTGTGCCTAATCACTTGAACTACTCAGAAGCCTTACAGCAACTGAGAACACTGGAAAAATTCTGGATAAATAAACTCCAAACACTACGCCCATCAGGCTTAAAAAGTAGTTTAGGTTTCCCATAAAAAACCTTTTTTATTACTATGTCAATTATTATACTATCAAGAAAGTTTTAAAACATATTATCAATTATAAACTTACAAGTATAAAAAAACATTGGAAATGTAATGAGACACAGGAATGGCTAAATCGTAAAAAGAACGCAAACAAGATGGAATGGCTGTTAGAGTGTGTATATAGAATTCTTCCTGTATGGGCTGCATTTAACAATCTCCTTATAAAGTCTCTCATTTTGCTCACAGGAAGAATTCCTTACACTCTAACAGCCATTCCGTCTTGTTTGTGTTCTTTTCACGATTTAGCCATTCCTGTGTCTCATTACATTTCCAATGTTTTGTTATACTTGTTAGTTCTCATTTTTCCATAATTCTACAAATTACATTTGAGTTGGTATGTGTAGTTAGCTACTGAGCTAGTAGTCTGGCCAGCGGTGGGCTGCTGAGCTGGTAAGTTCAATGTGTAATGTGCTTGATACTGAAGTGAAACACACATCTCAGTCATTCCTAAGATTTATTTGCCTTTCTATATGTTATGATAACCAAAGTCCTGATTCATCTCTTAAGAAGAGCAACCAAATATCACAAGTAAAAAAACATTGGAAATGTAATGAGACACAGGAATGGCTAAATCGTAAAAAGAACGCAAACAAGATGGAATGGCTGTTAGAGTGTGTGCAGAATTCTTCCTGTATGGGCTGCATTTAACAATCTCCTTATTGAGCCTCTCATTTTGCCCACAGGAAGAATTCCTTACACACTCTAACAGCCATTC